>CM034703.1:1924027-1935414 GCA_020142125.1 Phrynosoma platyrhinos
TTTTTTTTACATATAACCTCGCCACAACAGTATGCATGCGCCAAAGAAGGACAGCTGGGGAATGACCTGAGTGCGAGTACCAGTACAACAGTAAATGCAGTGTGATAATATGTGTTCTCATAACCTTATCATCGCGTTATCACTAGTCTAATGCGGTAACACTCGTTCCCATATCATTACGTTTCCAGGACTTGGTGGGAACGTTACAGGTACTGGTGCCATAAACTTATATGTGTGTGTGTGTGTGTGTGTGTGTGTGTGTGTGTAGTAGGATGGCTACAAATATTCTACCACCTAAAGGGGATTTCAGGGAGTGAAACCCACTCTTGCCAGTGTCAGTTTTGCCAGATACACATCTTTGTAATTCACTGTCAGGGTTTCTGATATATAAATAATATGTGTGTGTGTGTTTGTCTGTGTGTATGTATACGTAAAGTTGTGTTAAGCAAAAAGTGGTATAGGATTCCAGCAACCGAGTCTCACCAATAAAGAAAATGCCAATGTACACCCACTTTCCAAGACAGTGCTCTCACCCTGAGATTCCTCCCCCTAAGGGCCAGAGAAGAGTGGCTAAGCCGCAAGAACTGAGGAGCCCTAGTATGATGGGATGTGTAGTTTTGTGCGAGAACACCAAACCATAGGTGAGGATGGAAATACTTGTCTGAGGACCACTGGAACATTAATAAATTGTGTAAGGGATTCTTTCATTTCAAACCCAAATTGTTGGGTCCCCCCCCCATCCTGAATATGCATGCATTTAATATTTTGCTACAGTCCTTCTCTAAATCTCAGCCCGGATGCTGACAAAATAGGCATGCAATGGCTTAGTTTGTATGCACAAGGTAATTTAATCTCCACCGTGGGTATGAATCCGGCTGGGTCTTTCCATCCTTCAAATGCTTGAGTTGACAAATCCTGACCAAAGCCATAAAAGCAGTCTTATGTTCCCAGCAAATGGAAATTCATGATAAGGGAACTGGCTGTGACCAGCCCGGCAGAAGAAGGGGAGAAAGGCCAAGAGTCTTTTGCTCATATTTACAAAGGGAATTTCTTTTATCAAGGACACAGCACCATCTGTTTCTCTGTTTTCTGTGTGGGGTGACCTCTTCCCGCTCCTAGCCCAAGATAGCTTTTGAAGGGAACTTTTTTGTTTGAGGCGATATCAGGCATTTGGCAAGGAAGGTTGGATTAGGAAAGCAGGGGTGTTTGCAAAATTAGGGTGTTGCTCCCTCCAAAATAAGAAGTCTGCCTCCCCAAATAAAACTTTCATCTACAACCCAGATTTCCAGCATTGCAGCAACTTAAAACTTGCATTCAGTATTTGGAAGCAGAGGTTAGGCCTGCAAAGAAAAGAGGCTGGCAACCCTAAAAAGAGAGGAGCAAATCTCTCGTGCCACAACCAACTATAATTCCCAGATTGCCACAGCATTGAGCCAGGGCAGTTAAAGTGTGGTCAAACTGGATTATTTCTTCAGTGTGGATCCGACTAATCTGGATTTAGCATGCATCAGCCGCCGCAAGCGACAAGGGTCTGCTCTCTTGACTTCTGACTGGGATGCAGCAGATGGAGATTTCCAAACCTGCTCCTGGGGTGATCTCTGATATGAGGAGGAATTGCAACAGAGATTCTGCTTCTGATTGTCGCAACAGAGATTGCACACAAAAGTTGGTGGTGGAAATATCACTCTCCTGTGTCCAATTCGACAGGAGAACAGACCACCGTTGCTCAGTGTGGCTGAAGCCCAATAAGCCAGGCTTAGGGCACTTCCACAGTCACTATGTATTCTTCCCTACACTAAAGAATACATAGAGATTGTGAATAAGAATCTGTTACAAATAACTGTGATTGTGAAAGTCCAGCCAAGAATAGAAAATATTAGTAGTCATATTGTAAAACATGAAAGAAAGAAAAAGAGTAGGCAGTCAAGTGTGGTATAGTGGTTTGAGCATGGACTATGACTCTGGAGAACAGGATCATAGACTCCTTGGTCATGAGACCCACTGGGTGACCTTAGGTGAGTCACACACTCTCAGCCTCAGAGGATGGCAATGGCAACCCCTCTCTGAAGACACTTGCCAAGAAACCCTCATAATAGGTTCACTCAGGGTCTGGAAATGACTTGAAAGCACACAACAACAAAAATCAACAATGCAATCAACAACAAAAACAACAACAAAATAGGATGCTTTGATTGGGAGTTCCTGCATGGCAGGGGGTTGGACTGGATGGCCCTTGTGGTCTCTTACAACTCTATGATTCTATGATTCTAGGAGCTTTATGCTATCATTCTAGGGTGTTTGCAATCCATTTTGAACAGAAATACAGAGCTAAAATTGACTTTAATGTTCTCATCCTTAATGAAGAGTTTATTTCCAAATGTCAAGGGAGTCAAAGAAACTTAGCTGCGAGATCTCAAAATAGACTTAGATGACGGAAAATGAAATTGTATTTGGAAAGAAAAACATACATACCAGATATTGCTGGAATTGTTGACTGGATTAAAGCAAAACTAAATGTACTAGATAGGAAAACCCAGAAACCCATGAAAAGAAACCAGGTTTTATATTCTCAAAATGATATTGCTTGAGTGTATCTATCACATAGTATTGGTGCCCAGAGGTTATTACAAGTGAAACAAACTATTGAAAGAGAGAGAGAGAGAGAGATCCTTGAAGAATCATCAAAGGAAGCAAGGAGAAATGTTAATAGATGTATAAGGAGAACATTTATTGAATATTAAAGAAGCAAAAGATGCATATTAAATGAAAATAATGAAAAATTGCCTTTAAGCCTGGCAAAGCAGACCACTCTGTGGTCAATACACTGAAAGTATAGAAGGGGAACATTATGACAGAATGTGACACTGAAAGAAGAAGCTGAAGGATTTATATTTGTTGCTCAAGAGCAGGTGCTCCAAACAAACAGCATCAAGGCAAATATGGAGGGAGGGGAGGACTATGGGTAGTGATCAGCCTACATAAAGAAAAAGGTGAAACTCTTGACCACCTTGTTAGTTTATGCAGCAAGATTGCAGAGACCAAATACACTGGTCCCTTGGTATCCACTAGGGTTTGGTCCAGGACTACCTCCATGGATCTCAAAATCCATGGATGCTCAAGTTCCATTAAATACAATAGCATAGTGAAATGGTGTCCCTTATACTAAATGGCAAAATCAATGTTTGCTTTTCTGGAATATATATATATATACATACATATATATATGTATTTGAATATTTGAATATTTTCAAGCCGCAGATTGTTGAACCTATGGATAAAGATAAAGGGCCAATTGTATAAGAAATGCCATGATCAAATGGTTGCAATGTTACATTGGAATCGATGCCAAAAAAATGATTGACTACTAGCAAAGAGCTTCTGCTGGGAACATAAGGCCTGAAAAAGCTGTAGGAAATGTTGAAGACATATTTTCATGGGATTTTTAAGATTAAAACTGATAAACAATCCAAACATAATTTGCTAGACATAACAGTGGTTGACAACTCCCTTCTGAGAGAGACTCAAAGCAAGACATGCGTTTCCAGCCACTTCAGGGGGTTTGTTTTGGGGGAGGGTCTTGTTTCAAAGGAGCCACCTTGAATCTCATTTTCAGAGAAAGAAAGATATAAATCCCATAAATAAAAATAAATAAATCATTTTTGTCAGCCCCATGACACTCCCAGATGCCCCCATGTGGCCTTCACATTTCCCAATGCTTCCCAATTAATGACTACTTATTGAGCTTTGTCCAAACAAAGTGGCTCCTAGTCCAACCTAGGAGAGAGAGAACTTGACTTTTATACAAGGCACCTGGTTTGAAGAAGAGATGGCATCTGGAATGCATGATCGCAGTGATAAATGCATCACCTAGAGTTACACATCCACAACTGATTCGTATTCACAATCCCTTCTTAATCAATACTGTAAGGAATATATAAGGTAGGGAAAGGGAAAGGTAATCCCCATTGACAAGATTGTCAAGTCGTGTCCAACCGTTGGAGTCGGTGCTCATCTCCATTCCTAAGCCAAAGAGCCAGCGTTGTCAGAGATTACTCTGTGATCCTGTGGCCAGCATGAATGCACAGAATGCTGTTTACCTTCCCACCGAAGTGGCACCTATTTATCTACTTGCATTTGCATGCTTTCAAACTGCTAGATTGACAGAAGCTGAGACTAGTGGCAGGAGCTGACCCCATCATGCAGCACTCAGGCATCAAACTGCCAACTTGCTGATCTTGCAATCCATAGAGTCAGCATCTTAACCACTTGAGCCACTGCATCCTTTTAAGGAACATATAGGGATTGTAAAAATTCCTCAGCTTTGCTTACTGGGCAGCTGCTGCAACAAGCAACTGATGTCTGTTCATGGCTGACTTCCATTCTTGCAATTCATCTCTGCTGCAAGGGGAAATTACAACAATTACAATTACAATAACACCAGATCCCCATTGCTCACTGCAGCTGCTGTCCAGTAAGTCAGGATTGGGAGAAGGATCAGGCCAGGAGGCACTACTACTGACGTCCCTCCACATTCGCTGGGGTTAGGGGTGAAGGACCCTTGTAGATCTGGAAAAATCACAAATAAAAAAAAACACCACTATTATTTTTACCTGAGAGAAAACCACTCTAGGAATCTCCAGGTCAACTCTAGGATCAACACCTGCCAGGGTTTGATCACAGAATCATGCTGGAAGACCTACAAATGCCTAGAGAAGTGTTTTCTCTAGGAACCTCTGGGTTGTCCAGCGCAGCTCTATGGTCACCGTCTGGCAGAGCTGTACTGGAGGACCTAGAGATTCCTAGACAGGACATATTAATCAAAACAGCAAATAGTCAAAGCCCCAAAAGTCAAAGCTGCAAACGCAGAGGACCAACTGTACTTAGTTAAGTATACTCAGCTAAGGAAACATATTCAGAGGTACTTCTGTTGACTGTGCTGCAAAATAAAATAAAATCCATCATCCACAAACCTATCATTCTTTTATACTTAACTAAGCAGCTGATCTAGAATCACAGCCAACACCTTAAAGCAGGGGTAGGCAACATTTTTCAGTCCTGGGCCGGTCGCCCGAAGTTCTCATCTCCGCTGGGCTGGGGGGGGATGGTGGCGCGTGTGCTCATGTGCGTGCGCACACCCCCCCGCGCGCCACCGCCACCGCCACCACCGCTGCAGCGTGCACAACCGCAGCCGCCACCACACATGTTGCGGCCCCCATTTTGGAAATCAAAATGGCGGCCGCGGCGTGCGCGGCCGCACGGGCAAGAAAACGTGCAGCGGCGGCGGTGGCGGCAGGGGTCTGCCTGGGCCGGTAAGTTTGATGACCTGGGCCGGAACCAGCCTGGGGGGCGTAGGTTGCCGGCCCCTGCCTTAAAGTGTCAAGTGCTATATTTTTCGCTGCTGTGCCACTGAAATTTTGGTGGTAAATTCCACGGTGGCACAGTGCACCCCTTGTTTTGTTTTTTGAAGAGCAGAATGAGCCCCAGACATGCAGAAATTCCCCATCTGGGGGTAGAAAATGCACATCAAGCCAGGCACATTGTGACTCTACATCAGGGGTAGGCAACCTTTTTGAGCCGGGGGCCGGGTTGCTGTCCCTCAGACAACTAGGGGGCCAAAGCACCATAAATAAATAAATAAATAAATAAATAAATAATGAAACATTTTAAACATTTTAAAAAATTAAAAAATATGCATGCACACTCTCTCAGCCCCAGAAAAGCCATGGCAAACCCCCTGTGGAGATTTTACCAAGAAAACCCCAAGAACAAGTAATAACAACAATAATCAATATCATCATGGAGGGCGGTGGCGGCGGCGGCAGGACCGGCCTGGGGCCGGTCTAAAGGCCTCGGGGGGCCACATCCGGCCCCCCGGGCCTTAGGTTGCCTACCCCTGCTCTACATAATCCTTCCTTACTCCATATGCAAAGAGAATCTTTTATCACCTGGGCCCGGTGGGATGCAGCCACCGGTACCATTGCTTGCCATACTTTCCCCCCCTCTTGTACAAATGGCTAGCTGCATCATCAACCCATCGCACCATTGAGCCATCGCACACCCCATGAAGTGAAAGTAAGACAAACATGGCAGGTTGCCAGTGATGCAACGGATGTAATAAACACATACACAAACTGGACAGTCCAACCTGGGGGCAGGGGGTGAAGGGGTGAAGGGGTACATATTTAGAGGGTGCTCCATGATTGCTTTGCAATATGTCAATGCTACACCAATGCAATGTAAAAGCATGCAGACAGCAGGGATTCCACCCAATTCAGGAAAACCCAGGAGCGACTTAGTTTTTCCTCTCTGTCTGCTCAGCGCCTGCATGAATATAACAAAAATTGTGTGTGTGTTTGGGGGAGGGATGTTTGGAATGGGGAAAAAAAGATCTTAGGTGTGTGGCCCAAACCTATGCATATTTATTTTGAGGCAAACTTCACCAAACCCAAAAGACATTCTTAGTTCATTAGCCTGGGCCTTTCCATGCTCCCTAGAATAGAGCCCAAATTAGGATTTATTTTAAATTGTCTTCATGCTTCACCTTACGAAGCATGCCAACATAAAATTCTATAGACTGCATGGAGATTTCTTGAAAAATTCAGTGTTCTCTGCCCAACAAAAGGATTTGTAGCCCCACAAGGGACTGAGACATCCTGGATCTCAATGGAAGTTCCCTTTTGTATTGCTAATGGAATATAAATTATATTACCTGGGCTTTTAAAATCCTTTGTTTCCCACAGAAGGAGGAGTGACTGGCCTCCCTGCATGGATATCTCTCTATACCATCTTAATTTAGAACAACACCAACACCACTGTGACAAAGTGCAGGATTGTGACTAACATTATCAACCCCGCCCCCCGTATGATTTTTGACACCTTTGTCTGATGAAGAAGCCAGTGGAGTTTCAAAAGCTTGCATCATGTATTCTGTGCATTTTGGTTGGCCCAATGAGGGTATCAATGTTTTGTGGATTTGGGATGTTCTTGTACTTTGCGACACAGCCAACACGGCTAACCCCAGATATATACTCTGGGATTGTATTTGGTCTTTAAAGGAACTCTCCTGGGTCCTGAATATTTTCTCCAAATTAGGTTCAGGACCTTGGAAAGCTCCTTTGGTGGTTGCAATGAGGTGAAGACAATGTAACCTCTACAAAGCCCAGGATTCTGTAGCATGGAGCCATGGCAGTTAAAGTGGCGTCAAACTGGATTATTTCTGCAGTGCAGATAAAGCCTTGGTTGCCTTTCTTGTAAGGATGCCCTGTGTTGAAAAAAAGTCAGGGGCAGCATAGTCTTGATTCTAATGGACTTCTCATTGGATTCTGATGCCGGTGACTGGGGCAGCAATAGTTCTCAAGTCAGAGGTTTGGTAAAGGCACACTCTCTTTGCAAAACAGACAACATGCAGAGCTGCAGCAAGTCTCTCCAACAATATCCCATTTCCCCCTGCATTATTACCTTTGTACCATCTTTGCCAGAGGAAAAGGGCAGTGAACTCTGAAAGCTAGTGCTTTAAAAAAAAATTTACACCTTCTGGTTGGCCTATGAAAGGTATATTTTGTATATTTTGGAATATAGATTTGTTTAATGGGAAAAGTGGCTCCTCCTGTATTATTTTATATGTTTTATTTCAGGGTTTAAGGCAGGGTTGGACAAAGTGGGTCCCATGGATCATTTCTGTGGCCCCCAGAGCCCTAGGGGATACATATCTAGCTATCTATCTATGCTCCCAAGTGACCTCTAGGCAATGTGGGGGGGGGATTTTTGCAATTTAGGCTACTTTTGAAACAGGAGATGACTTCTGCTAACCTTCTCTTGTTAAAAGAGGCATCCCCTGGGTCTAACGTGGAAGCTGGGGAGCTGAAAATATGGCAAAATTCCCCCAGGCACCAAAATTCCCGCATTTGGTGGCATTTTTCACCACGGAGGTGCAGTGCGGGTGATGCACCCTCCAAAGTCTCCTGAGAGCTAATTAACTTTTCTCATATGTATAGTTTTATTTAACATAGTTAAAAATAAGTTCCATAATATTGACAATGACAATAAAAAAGGACTGTGACATAATGTTGACATTAACATTAAAAAAGAACGGGAAAACCCCCCACAATAATCCCATTACAGGGAAAAAAATTGACAATAACTACAAAGGCTAAAAGTTCCTCAGCCTTCTCCTAGCCTTTCACAGTTGCCCATCCTAGCTTTAAGGGAGCCACACAAGGCACAGAACCCTATCCTGAAAAATAGCCTTAGAGCCGCTGGATAGCTGCATGGATGCCTGCAAGAAATCTCTTGCGTGGATTCATTGCACCTTTGAAAGCCCGGCAACCACTGAGTAGGATCTCAGTGAATCTGCTCTTCCATTATTTATTTATTTATTTTGCAGACTATCAAAGAGGTGGCCAAGGTGTTGAAATCTAGCCTAAAATTGGCTTCAGAACCATGGATAGCTTGTGTGTATGCACATGCCTTAAGGTTGTCTGTTGAGCACGAATTTCATGGAATTTTATTAGGCAAGGAATACTTATAAGTGGTTTGTTTGGTTTTTTGGGCCAGTTCCTTCCTTTGAAATACAGCTCACAACACCTGGTATTCCTTGGTAGCCTCCCATCCAGTACCAACTAGCACTGTCCTTGCTTAACTTCCCAGATCAGACAAGATCTGGTACTTTTAGAGTATTTAGTTGTGTGTGAGTATGTGCCTTCATGTCATCTGTCCATCTAGGGCAAGCTCATGAATTTCAGTTTTCTCAAGCAAGGGAGACTCAGAGGTGTTCTTTTTTTCCAGTTCCTTCCTCTGAAATGTAGCTGACAGCACCTAGGATTTGTTGGCAGCCTCCCATCCAAGGACCAGCCAGGGCTTGCCCTGCTTAGCTTCCAAGATCAGACAGGGTGCTCTTTCGTAGTCAGCCATAAAAATTAGAGTGGATATGTGCCATATAATTTAGAGCAATTCAGCCACAGACAGGTGCGATTTCTGCCCCTCCTTTGTGCCCAGCCTCCATGCCACTGGAGCTACTACATACGTTGCTTGCCAAGCATTCTCCTCCTCCATCGGTTTCACATCAAGGGAGTCAGTCTGGTCCATTGCAAGGCACTTGGGCTCATGGGACTTGACAAGCCAAGTGCTCCCTCCGAGTGGGATGCCCGCAGGCACTGGCGTTGGCTGCCCAGCTGTTCAGCTGCATTTTCCAGGGGCAGAGTTTGGACACAGAGAGGCTGTTTGTTACGGTCCTCATTGGAGAGCAAGGGAGGAAGAGGGTGTAGTGCTGGGAGCCTTCACTCTGGGATGGAGGAAGGCAAGATCTGCCTCCTTCTGCCATCACTCATTTCCCTCGCTGTCTCTCCTTCTTCTTCCAGCACAGAATGAAACTCGGCAGTGCCACACTGAGGGTCTCTGTCTTCCATGCTTTTCAAAGGAAGGTAGACAAATCAATGGCCAAGGGCAAAGTCTCTCCATTGCTACAAAGGCAACTCTAGAATCAGAGAATCCTAGAGTCGGAAGAGACCTCAAGGGCTATCCAGTCCAACCCCATTCTGGCCATGCAGGAAAACACCATCCAAACCATTCAACTTCTGAAGATGCCAGCCATAGATGCTGGTGAAACGTCAGAAAGAAAGAACATGGCCACACAGCCTGAAAAACCCACAAAAAGCCATTCAACCTCTGATTAAAAACCTCCAAAGAAGGAGACTCCACTACATTCCAAGGGAGCATCTTCCACTGTCGAACAGCTCTTAATACCAGGAAGTTCTTCCTAAAGTTTAAGTGGAATCTCTTTTCCTGTAGCTTCCATCCATTGCTCCAGGTCCTACTCTCTGGAGCTGCAGCAAACAAGCCTACTCCATCCTCCATATGACATCCCTTCAAATATTCAAACATTGTTATCATGTCACCTCTTAACCTTCTCTTCTCCAGGCTAAACATCTCCAGCTCCCTGAACCACTCTAGACTCACAAGTACCATTTCCTAGGAAACAAACATGTGGAAGGGTTCTTGCCTTCATATCCTGTTTGTTGACCCTTTGGAAGAATCGCTTGGAACTTTACTTTTTTAATTTCTAAATGCTATTTGGATAGTTCATTTTTGGACTACAGCTTCCAGAGATCCCACAACCAGTTTGGCCCATCCATTAAAGAGGTAAGTCTTCCAAATTATCTCCCCAAGGCTTCCAAAAAACCACTCCAAGAAACAAAAAACTGGACTCTATGGACACCCAAGCTGAATTCCTATAGCAGAAAGATGGAGGATAACATTGCTTTCACAGTGTTTCCCAGCTGTTACACACCACCACCTTGTTAGTGAGTTGCAACACTGTGCAACTGAATGTGCAACCAAATGTGTGTTTTCCCCCTGCAACTTATGCCTGCATGCATGAAGTATAATATGTACTATCCTCTTGAGATGCAAATGGACTTTAAATTTCCTGGTCTTTGCAAATCTCCCAATAGCCACATGGACAGAAGGAGGAGGGCCTAGCCTGCAAAAGATACCCACCACTTACCATCTTAACTAAGGATAGAAACATCAGAATGCAGGCATCTGACTAACATCTCCATTTTTTTATCCTGTTTGGTTTGTAATATCTTGCCTGATGAAGAATCCAGGGGAGCTTCAAAAGCTTGCAACAAGTATATTGTGCATTTTGGTTGGCCAATAAAGGTATCACTGTTTGGTCGATTTTTGTTTGAATTTGCTAAATGGCCAACACAGCTACCCCTGCATGTGTATTGTATGTGCAAGTCTGCCTAAAGACCAAACACACATACAACAATCACATTTGCAGAATGTGGACTTTATCAGCCATTCCATCCCTGCAACCTTGAACTGAATGAGGATGACTGCATCAGACAGAAATGTCCAACCACTTCTGTAGGGAAACTTACATGCATAAGGCACCACAGGATTTTGTTTCTTTGTCTGCTGGAGCAGCGTAAAATGTCCCATTGTTTGAGACAAGATGTTCATTGCAACCAATTCATCCCATCACCTCTCTCACTTTTCCTAGAATCAAATAGGGGCAATGATGAGGCTCTTTGGAGACTCCAGTGTGGTTCCAGACTAGAACAAATCCCCCAATTCGATGCTTGTGAGAGGTGGGGAATTTGCTGCCCTTCCTGCTGCGCTGCCTGAGGTTGTGCATTCATTCCCACTTATTTAGGAGCTAGCCCTCCCACGGGGGTCACCAGCTCCCAGCTAAAGTACAACTTGAGTCTCCCTTATGCAAAATATTTGGGACCAGAAGCGTTTTGGATTTTGGAATTGTTCGGATTTTGGAACATTTGTCTGTCCATAATGAGAGATCTTGGAGGTAGTGCTCAAGTCTAAACATGAAATTCATCTACGTTCCATATACCTTCTACACATAGTCTGCAGGTAATTTTATACAC
>CM034703.1:1942894-1954398 GCA_020142125.1 Phrynosoma platyrhinos
ACTGTTGACTCATGTTCAACCTGTGGTCTACTAGGACTCCTAGATCCCACCTAGAGTCCTCAACCTTCTGAGAGAGTCTGGCTGTAAACCACAGTGCAGAAATAAAGCACTTTGATACCACTTTAACCAGGGTTAGGCAACCTTTCCCCTTTAAGGGCCGAGGGACTTCAGCTCCCAGAAGCCTCAGCCATGTTGGCCAATGGTCCCATGTTGGCCAATAGCTCCTGGGGTTCTGGGAGCTGAAGTCCCTCAGCCCTTAAAGGGGAAAGGTTGCCTACCCCTGACTTTAACTGTTATGGCTCCATCTTGTGGAATCCTGGAATTTGTAGTTTGGTGCCAGATTTGACCAGATGTGTCAGAAAGCTCTGGTGTTTCACCAAACTGCAAACCTCAGCATTCTGTAGGAAAGAGTCTTGGCATATGATAGCCCTGGTTAAATATTTGAAGGGATGTCATGTTGAGGATGGAGCAAACTTGTTTTCTGCTGCTCCATCCTCAACTCCAAGTGGTGTCAAATTCCTTTATTTGTGCAGTGTGGATATCCCCTCCGTTCCATTGTTCCAAAGCTCTTAGCACCAGAGAGTTCTTCCTAATACTCAGTTGGAATCTCCTTTCCTGTGATTCAAAGCCAATGCTTCAAGTCCTACCCAGTAGAGCAAAAGAGAAAAAGTTCAGTCTAGTCTTCCATGAATGAAATGAGATTGATTTTTTATTTGCTACTCCCCTGTAAATGGGAAACAGAGACAATTCAGCTATTTTCCCCTCAGAATAGGGGGAATTTCTTGTTGCTGTTGTTGTTCTTCTTCTTGTTGTTGAAGACTGATGTGAACTTATCACCATCTCAGATGGTAAATATTGTACCGAGGAAAGCTCAGAAAATAGCCCATGAAATCAAAGCAAATGATCCTGTCGCCTTTTCTCATCACGACTGTCAAGAATATTCACAAATATTCAATGAGAAACAGTGTCTCAACACATTGAGACAACTGGTCAAAAAATGATCAAATGGTGTGAGAATTTTAGGGGGGCACGGATGTGTGGGAATAATCCAGTTGTGCAGCATCACCTTACACATTCTTGCACAGATAAGACAAATTTGTTTACACAAAATGTAGTATTTTTTGCAAAATCTCTCCCTTTTTCAATACAAATGAAGGCTTTGTATGGAAGCATGTTTTCCACATTTTGTTTTACATTTTCATTTTTTTCTGAATTGCGGTTAATTAAAACAATAACAGATAAAAAAAAATAAACTTTTTGCCAGCACACTTTGTATAGAATATTTTTAAAAACTTGTTTGTAAAAAAACAACAAGACCCTAATATTTTTGTATACTAGGTCATGTGGTGATTTATGAAAAATGGAAAGGCCTGCACGATTTATTTTGGGACATTGGTATGAGAGGCTGTGGTCTCTTACTCTCATGAAAAAACTGATAGAACAGATTTGCAAGTAAAAAAATGGACTCCATGATCATTCATCGAACCATGAAATCCTAGAGTTGGAAGGGATTCCCAGGGGCCATGCAGTCCAACCCCATTCTGCCCTACAGGAAGACACAACCAAAACCCTCCATACAGATGGCCATCCAACCCCTGTTTAAAGACCTTCAAAGAAGGAGATTCCACCACACTCTGAGGCAACCTCTTCCACTGTCAAACATCTCTTACTGTCAGGATGTTCCTCCTAATGTTTCAGTGGAATCTCTTTTCCTGTAGCTTGCATCCGTTGTTCCAGATCCGATTCTCTGGAGCAACAAGCTAGCTCCCTCCTCAATACTTAAACTTCAAATACTTAAACATGGCTATCATATCCCCTCTTAACCGTCTCTTCTCCAGGCTAAACATATCCAGCTCCCTAAGCCACTCCTCAGTAGGCTTGGGCGTTTCCAGACTTTCCATCATTTTGGTCACCCTGTTCTGGACACGCTGCAGCTTGTCAATATTCCTCTCAAATTGTGGTGCCCAGAACTGTATTCCAGGTGAGGTCTGGCCACAGTAGAAGAAAGTGGCATGATAATTTCCCTTGATCAAGACACTATACTTATATTGATGTAGCCTAGAATCGCACTGGGTTTTTTTAGCTGCCGCATCACACTGTAGACTCATGTTCAACTTGTGGTCTACTACAACTCCGAGATCCCTTTCACATGTACTATTGTCAAGTCAGGTGTCCCCCATCCTATATCTGAGCCTTTCATTTTTCCTGCCTAAGTGTAGGTAAAGGTAAAGGTAAAGGTAAAGATAAAGGTAAAGGTAAAGGTATTCCCTGTTGATAAGGTTTTCAAGTCATGTCCAACCGTAGTGGGCAATGCTCATCTCTGTTCCTAAGCCAAAGAGCCAGTGTTGTCAGAGACTACTCTGTGTTCATGTGGCCAGCAGGATTGCACAGAACGCTGTTTACCTTCCTACTAAGAAGTGGTGCCTATTTATCTACTTGCATTTGCATGGTTTCGAACTGCAAGGTTGGCAGAAGCTGGGACTAGTGACAGGAGCTCACCCCATCATGCAGCATCCAGGCCTCGAAGTGCCAACCGGCCGATCTTGAGATCAACAGACTCAGCGTCTTAACCACTTGAGCCACTGCATTCCAATCTAAGTGTAGTACCTTGCATTTCTTCCTGTGTAAATTCACTTGGTTAATTCTGCTCAACTTTCCAATCTATTCAGGTCATTTTGAATTTTGATTCTCTCCTCTCTATGGCAGCTAAAGCGGTATCAAACTGCATTCTTTCTGCAACTCCTCCTAATTTGGTGTCATCTGCAAATTTGATAGGCATGCACCCTATTCCATCATCCAATGATCTCTGACGACTCCTTAATTATGGGCTGGCTTCCATTCATTTCTTTTATTAATAGAAACAGATATAATCTGGTTAGATCTGGTTCTCATGCTAGTCTTTGGAATGCTATCTTAACTTGATGTCTAGAAAAATACGTGTGTATATACATATGCATGCATTATATGTTTTGCTAAGGAATGCTGTCAGGTTGCGAGTTTAATTTTGTCTTGTTGAATTTTGTAAAATTATATTGATTTCAATAAAAGTTGGGTTGTGTTTTTTTTAATGCACAAATGCTCTAATAGTGTTCCCTAGCACAGACAAAAACATCTGCAGTTATTTGCTTCTGCATGCAAGAAATAATATACATATACAGTCGTCCCTCCATTCTCACAGACTTGAAATCTGTGTTTTTGCATATTCACGGAGGGGCAACCTCAGTTTAAATCAATGGTGCGTGCGCCCATGGGGGTGCGCCCCATTCAAGCCTATGGGACTTGAATATTTGCGAATCTCTGTTTTCGCGGGGTGCGTGTGTCTGGAACGGATTCCCTGTGAAAACGGAGGGCAGGCTGTATTGCATGCAGAAGCAAATATTGCATGCAGGAGCATGTGTGTGTATGTGTGTGTATCTGTTCTCACATGCAGGAACAAAACACGTGAAGGTTTATATTGCTGTATACCTTTCAAAACACTTTCAACATCTTTCAAAAGGGCAGGCAATTTTGCTTCCTTTCATTGCCACAGTTCAGTCCAGCAATCTGCAAGCCCACATATTCCTTGAAAGTGGAAAGCTAGTTATTTATTCTCTGCCTCCTTCTTTTCTTAAACCTACTCCTAAGCATGCAAAACAACTACTTCATCCTCCAATGCATGGACAAACAATGTCCATAGTTTTCTCCCTGGTGCAGGAGAAAACAAATATTTTTACACAGGAATCTCCTTGCATTCTCACAGTCTTAAGCATTCAGGGAAACTATTATTTGCAGTGGATCCATCTGAATGGATATTGTGTGCAGCCCTCTCCATATTTTGTGCACAAGACCCAGACTTCCTGTGATAAAACTCACTATATATATTTTTTCTCAGAAAAACCCTGTGTATTTCCATGTAATATGATTTCTCAGTAAAAGCAGGAGGTGCAAATACAGGGAGCAAGAAAGTTGTGCTAAAGTCTTGCTCCTGCAATATTATTTCTGATGGGGTTTCTCAAGTGGTAAGAAACTCTTTTTTCTATTGGGAACTGAATAATAACAGCCAGTCTTTCCCCACTCATTCAGTTGTTGCCTTGTTGGTTTCCCCAACTATGTGTAGAAGGGGCCACTGCTACTTTGAAAAGGGGATGTGGGATTCCTAGTTTTGATCCAGGGTCCTTTACATTTATTCCTGATTCCCTTCCATCCCGAGAAAGTGCTGAGAAAGCCTTCATTCCATCCAGCTGTAGGGCTGCATCTGCACTGCAGAATTATTGCCATTTGAAATAATTTTATTTGCCATGGTTTCATGCAATGGAATGCTGGGGTTTGTAATTTATTGCGGCATGAGAGCTCTCTGACAGAAGGCTAAAAGGCTCTCAAAACTACAAATCCCAGAATTCCATAGCATTGTTCCATAGCAGTTAAAGCGGTATCAGACTCCATTATTTCTGCAGCTCACATTTAGACCCAAAGTCACCTATGCTCAAATTCTCCTGATTTGGCAGGCATCGGTCCCAATTAATCCTCTGTCATCCCATTTTTCCATCTGCTTTCTAAAAAAATCCCAGTTTCTCTCTCCTCCTCCCCTTTCCCCCCCTTTGTCCTCAGCTTGCTTCCATAGCTGCAAACAGGTTTCAAAGTGCAGAAGGAGTTTGCACTCAGCTAACTGGGAAGTGCAGAGAGAAGAGGAAGGGGCAGAATCTTGCCCTTCCCAGTAGACTCAGGCAAAAGCAAACTGCTGCATTTCCTCTTTGCTTGGGTGTTTTCTCTCTCCTTCGTAACTTTCGCCTTCTTACTTGCACTGCTTGGCCATATGTCTCCTGGTTTTCATCTCTGAAATGTTGGAAGGGTACGCACTCACCCTCCTTTCTCTCCAAAAAGCCGGCAAAGAAAGGAAAGAAGGTTTCAATTTAAAACCCAAACAGAGCTTGATTCCTTGGTCTCCCCCTCCTGTGAACCAAAAGGTTGTGTGTTTTTATCTGCAGTGAGTTAGAAACTTCTGAAGCCTTTCCTCCTTCCTTTGCCCCTTTCCCACCCCCCAGTCCCGATTCCTTTCCTGCCTCACTTCAGAAATTTGACAGGACCATTAGAAATCTATTCCCTCCGGCTCAGCCCTTTCAGACCATATTAGTCAGACAATCCATTAAAGCCCCGCACATTCTTTCGCTAATGCCCTTCTGCAAAATTAAAGGAAGGAAGGGAAATATTCCATCAAAGTCATCCCCATCACCTTTGACGAGTTACTGTAACCGGCCCTCTCCATCAGCCAAGAAAGAGGCAAGACGGATGGGGAAGGAGATGATCTTGTTGGAGGGAGAAGGAGGTGTGGGATCATTCCCAAAACAAGTTGAAAGAAGGCATAGGAGCGATGCTGGAAAGGGGCATTGGTGTTACCCAAGTGCCATCTTTGCACACGGAGCCATGGCAAGGGATGGGCAAGGGAAAGACGCTTGAAAATTCATGGCAGAGAAAGACGGGAGAAAAAGGACCTCATACCACAAAGCAGCCACATTTATGTTTGTGTGTGTACACCATGGACCAGGTGAAGTCTGCAAGGTTTCTTCGGCCTGATCATTTTTAGAGACGTTGCCAAGTTAGTCTGGAATATCAGTTTGCAAAAGGATCTTGCAACCCCTTGGAAATTGACAGGTTATTCACATGGTGTAAATAATCACGGATGACTATGGGAGTAAGCTCTGTTGTTCACATGAATTTCAAATGCACCTAGTTATAGGTTTTTGTGGGTTTTTTGGGGTGTGAGACCATGTTCTAGAAGAATGTATTCCTGATGTTTTGCCTGCATCTGTGGCTGGCGTCTTCAGAGAATGCTGGCATGGAGGTGTGTGGGGTATATATACTGTGTGACCCATGGTTGAGAGGATTAGCATGTAAATCCATGTATTGTTATGCTAATCCTGTGTAGGCTAATCCTACACAGTCTGGAGAAGAGACGGTTAAGAGGGGATATGATAGCCCTCTTTAAATATTTGAAGGGATGTCATATTGAGGAGGGAGCAAGCTTGTTTTCTGCTGCTCCAGAGAATAGGATCTGAAAAAACGGGTGCAAGCTACAAGAAAAAGAGATTCCACCTCAACTTTAGGAGGAACTTCCTGACAGTAAGGGCTGTTCAACAGTGGAACACCCTCCCTCCGAGATTTTGGTGGAATCTCCTTCTTTGGAGGTCTTTAAACAGAGGCTGGATGGCCATATGTTGGGGATGCTTTGATTTTGAGTTCCTGCATGGCAGAAGGGCATTGGACTGGATGGCCCTTGGGGTCTCTTCCAATTCTATGATCCTATGATTCTATGAATATCTGGCTTTTTAAAAAGGTGAATAACAAGCAAAACCCTGCCTCCAGAGCTTGCTCAGGGGCTGCTATCATCCATTTGCTGAATTGCCATGAGTGAATCAAAGTGTCCTCACCATTTCCATGACTCCTCTGTGAATTGGGAACAAGAGCCTCCGAGCTGAAAGGCAGACTGCCAAAGCAAATGGGCTCCCCAATTATTCTGCATATTGGAAATAAAAATGTATTTCTTTTTTAATTTTTTTTAAAAAAATTATTAATAAAATACTCCAAGAATATAACAATAATACAACATTACAAATCAAGACACCCACATAATTACCCACCACCTTATATCAATCCATATCCATATCCATAAACAACAGACACAAATAAAAATATAAAATGACTTCCTACTCTCCAACAATCTGATACATTCTTTCTATACTTCTGTTGTCTTCTTTGTTGTTTTCCAGTTTTTTCTTTATTTCTCCCCTTTGATTCTTTGATCTCTCATTTTTGTGTAATATCTAATTTATTATTATTTATCGTCTTTATAGTATTTTGTGTCATATACAGAAATATGAAATAATTAAACATGTTTTGTTCAGGTGCTATATAACTTATATATAACTTATATATATATGTGTGTGTGTGTGTGTGTGTGTGTGTGTGTATTGACTCATAAATTCTCCAAATAAATTTGCTTTTCCATATGCATTGACTCCTTTCCCCCCACTATTTCTATATTTTAAATTAAATTTTCTCTAGACAAATATACCTAATATTTCACACTTTTTGATATTTTAATTTAATAGCCTCTTCTCTTTTACCACTAAGATATTCTATAACTTTTCCCCACTCTTCTAAATGATTTCTTGAATTCTCATACATAAGACTTCTAGATAGTCTGTCTATTTCAATTAATTCCACTATCTTAAGACAGAGAAAATAAAAAAATGTATTACTGAGCAGCCTAGGAATGGGGAGAATACTTGAAAATATCTGCAAAAGGATGGGGGGGGGACATGTTTGTAGAAAGTTGAGAAATCATGGCAAGAAGAATCCTGAATTGCTGAGAATCTTCACAGTTTGAGATGCAAAATTCTCACGTGGTTGTTTTTTGCTGAAAACAGCATTTTTCTTTGTAGAAAACAACATTTTTAACATAGAAAACCATGCACAGAAATATCATTTTCTGCACTAAAAGCAGTGCTTTTCTACATATTTTATTATGTGCAGAATATTTATTTATTTATTTATTTATTGGGTTTCCATCCCGCCTTTCTCCCCAAATGGGAGTATGAAACTTTATTTCTGCATAGAAATATTTTCTGCACAAAATTAACCACATGCAACTCTGTTGCACAGAATATGCCTCAGACCACAAACCATAGAAAACCATGCACAGAAATATTATTTTCCGCACTAAAAGCAGTGCTTTTCTACATATTTTTATTATGTGCAGAATATTCATTTATTTATTTATTGGGTTTCCACCCTGCCTTTCTCCCCAAATGGGAGTATGAAACTTTATTTCTGCATAGAAATATTTTTTGCACAAAAATTAACCACATGCAACTCTGTTGCACAGAATATGTCTCGGATCACAAACCCTCCCTGAAAATACTGCAATTTTCAGAGACTTTCTCACAATGAGGAGAAAACGGTGAAAATTCCTCACTGCTTCCTTTGAGAGGCAAAAGCGCAAGGGATTGTACCTCAAGAGCAGCCTGGTGTGTTGAATGTGGCTTATAGGAAGGAAGTCTGATTTACCTCCCTCTTTGATATTTTGAAGCTTTTTGGAGTTTCTGCTTTTTCTGCCGCCAAGATTTGCTTACGGGAGGGACAGAGGCTGCAAGATCTGGGCCAGCATCTGACCTTTCCTGCATGAATAATTTACATTCTCATTGCCGTCGGTGAGACCCCATTTGGGGTGCAAACACGGAGCTGTCAGGAATGATGATCAGAAGGGACAGGCCTTCCACAAGTCAGACAGCCTTGTGTGGGAACCCAGTTTTGCAGGCAGAAAAAATGTGCAAAATCGGGGCAGCAGGAGAGAGATGAACAGCATGAAGACAGTTTTCAAAGATCGGAAAGAAAAGGAAGAACTCGCTGCCAGGAGGGCAGAACAAAGGACTGATGGCATTCATGGATGGATGGGGAGAAGTACAAAATCAGCCAAGGAGAAACAGCCAGCACCATCAGAAGAGGATTAAACAGGAACAGAGCTTTGAGTCCACTTTTAGGGTTAGGGTTAGTGCTAGGGAATAATGGGAATTGTATTTTATTGTGGCACCAGAGTTCTCTGACAGAGAAGGCTCAATGTCTCAGAAAAAAACAACAAACCAATTCCCATGATTCCCTTGCACTAACCCTAACCCTTAAAGTGGACCCAATTTGCACTATTTCTGGCAGTCTGCAACCCCCCTAAGTTCTTTGGAACTTATTTATTTTATTTCTAGGCTGCCTTTCTCCCACAGTGAGACCCAAGCCAGCTCTCAAAGAAAGACATCCCCTCCTATATTTAAAGAAAATATTTTTCTTTTAAAAAATTAAACATAGAATTATAGAAATATAGAATCATAGAACTGGAAGAGATCTTCAAGGACCATCCAACCCAACCCCATTATGCCATGCAGGACTACACTATCAAAGCACACTGACAGATGGCCATCCAGCCTCTCTTTAAAAACCTCCAAAGAAGAAGACTCCACCATCCTCCGAGGGAATGTGTTCTGCCATTGAGCTAAAAAAGCCAATGCAATTCTAAGTTGCATCAAAACCAGTGCATTGTCCAGATTAAGGGAAGTCATAGTGCCACTCTATTCCTCTTTGGTCAGGCCTCACCTGGAATAACCCTGTGTCCAGTTCTGGGCACCACAATTCAAAAAGGAGGTTGAAAAACTGGAGTGTGTCCAAAGGAGGGCAACTAAAATGGTGAAGGATCTGGAAACCATAAAGCCTTATGAGGAGAGATTTAGGGAGATGGGTATGTTCAGCCTGGAGAAGAGAAGGTTAAGAGGGGATATGATAGCCGTGTTTAAATATTTGAAGGGATGTCACATTGAGGAGGGAGCAAGCTTGTTTTCTGCTGCTCCAGAGAATAGGACATGGAGCAACGGATTCAAATGACAGAAAAAGAGATTCCACCTCAACATTAGGATAAAGTTCCTGAGGGTAAGGGGCTTTGCAGCCATCTCAAGCCAAGGAAGGGGAAGGGCAGCCGGGCGCTGGGCGCCCTATCCCCTTCCTGAGGACGTCATCGGAGCGCTGGCCCTTCCACATGACGGGTGCCCCGATGATGTCCTGCCGGCTCAGCGTCCGGATACGCTGAGCCGGAAGAGACGCCGAAGAGGCATGCAACACCTCTTGCGGTGCCCCTTTTGTGGCTTGCGTAAGGAGTGCTATTTTAGCGCTCCTTTCCCAGGAGGCGAAAGGGAGGATCGGGGGCGAGGCATGGGGCAGCCTCGGCCCCAATCCACCGCTTCCCAGGGCGGCCCGTGGCCGCCCGTCTGCATCCCCCCTAAGAGAGGTCTGACTCCCTTGGAGAGTGGTGGAGTCTTCTTCTTTGGAGGTTTTTCAGCAGAGGTTGGTTGGCTCTCTGTCATAGGGAGGTTTTGAATGGTATCTTCCTGCATGGCAGAAGAGAGTTTGACTGGATGGCCCTTGGGATCTCGTCCAACTCTGTGATTCAATCTGGATTAGCCAGAAGCCAAGAGATGTCAACCAATGGATCTGATGATCACTTGGGATTCCAGCTACCTCTGGTGTAAACCGGCCCTCCCCATCACGCAACCCCATCCAAAGCCCTGGCGAAAGAGTTGTTGAACCCACTTGGTTTAACAGACTGCTGTTTATGACCCCACGGTAGTTAAGAGACAGGCTTCTCTCTCTCCCCCCCCCCCCCCCCCCCCAGCTGCACATAAAATTTGATGGCTAAATAGTTGTAAATGTTACTGAAGGCTGACAACTTGAAGAGAGGAAGGGAAGACGGGGGAGAAAGAATAAAAAGAGTCCAGCATGCGCTCAAGGGGGCCCAACACGCTCGGCTCCATTGAACCAACAAGACTTCCGCTCTCATAAAACGCTTTTTATATTGGGAGCGAGAATGTGTGCGGAGCACATGGAGGCCTGTTTATTGGGCTGGGTGTGATGCTGAGAAAAGGTTGTTAAAACCGCTACGAGTCTTCCTGGGAGCACCGACAAGGGGCCTATAAATCAAAACCACCGTTCTTTTTTTTAAAAAAGTTATTTTACTAAATTAAAAAGGGGAAAGAAATAGAGGCGGCTTCCATTTTGGCTCACTCACACTGGCTTTCAAGGCAACTTTGGGAGCATTAAAGAGGACGCAGCCACACAACATCCCTTGATGTCTATGGAGGATGCCCAGCTAACATCCCGCCCCGATTGCTTCGGTAGAGGGGCGGGATAGAAATAATAATAATAATAATAACAACAACAACAACAACAACAACAACATAACCAGGGGATAGATAGAGGAGCTGATCTGGCTTTCATACCTTCCAATGGTCCCATCTACAATGTAGAAATAAATAGCGTTTGACACCATTTTAAGTGCTGAAGCTCTATCCTGTGGAAACTGGGGATTTGTAGTTAACTGCCATGGCTCCATCCTACACAATCATGGGATTTGTAGTTGTACAAGGTCTTTAACCTTCTCTGCCAAAGAGTGCTGGTGCCTCATTGTTGTTGTTGTTGTTGTTGCTGCTGTGTGCCTTCAAGTCATTTCTAAGTTATGGCAACCCTAAAGCAAACCTATAATGGAGTATTCTTGCTAAGATTTGTTCAGAGGCTGTTTCCCATTGCCTTTTCCTAAGGTTGAGAGAGAGCATATTTTATTTATTTATTTCGTTTTTATGCCGCCTTTCTCTCCAAAAGGGACCCACATGATTTGCCTAAGGTCACCCAGTGGATTTCTTTCAGCTGAGTCAGGATTCGAACCCTGGGTTACAGAAGTGTTGTCCAGTCCTCAAACCACTACACCATGCTGGCTACCAATAACAACCTTAAAACAGAGCCCTCCATTTCTGTGCTGGAGCAGGTGTCTGCAGAGGCCTCCCACTGAGTTGCTTGTCACATCCGCCACTGCCAGGGGTCACTCACTTTGCAGTCTGAAAGAGGTGGCCACCCATGTGATCATTGCTGGACATCGTGTTCTGATGTCAAAAACCAGGGGTAGGCAACCTTTTTGAGCCGGGGGCCGGGTTGCTGTC
>CM034703.1:1999927-2021563 GCA_020142125.1 Phrynosoma platyrhinos
CTCTTTCAACTCTATGATTCTATGATTCTATAATTCTATGATTCTATGGAATCCTGAGATTTGTAGCCTTCACTTCTCCAGGCTCAACATACCCAGCTCCCTTCATTGTTCCTCCTAAGTCTTGGTTTCCAGACTTTTGACCATCTCGGTCACCCACTCTCTGGACGTGTTTCAGCTTTTCAATATCAGTGCTGAACTGTGGTTCCCAGAACTGGAGACATATCCCTTGGTGGAGTCTCAGATCCTAGTTTGCTGATCAGAAGAAGAGACTTTGGGCAACACTTACAGAATCTCAAAAACAGCAACAGCCACCCAACAATTCTCTTTAGGAATCAAGCTTTTTAACTTCTCCTAATTGTCATTCTTTAGGGAGAGAGAGAGAGATCTTACTTGGATATCCTGAAGCTGATAAATCAGCATACAGAGCAATTCTGGATAACCAAATCTTTCCTCTCAAAGTGCTGAGCCTGGCCCATCTCTCCCCAAAGGACTTACATTAACAGAACAAATAGTCTGCCAAGGCCTATTAGACAATCAATCCCCCTTTCCAATGCTTCTTCTTCTCCTCCTCTTTTTTTAAAATAAGGAAATAAAAGACAATTAACGCCACAATACATTCATGCCATCCATTTTTATGAAGGCCGAGATGCAGGCAGAGAAATGAGGGATGGGCAGCCATAATCTAGCCTTTCATCCTTCCGAACACTATCCCGGTTCTTTAGGGTTTCAGAAATGTCCAGAACATCTCTGATTTCAGAGAATCGAGGAGATGGATGTAGCAGGGGGCAACAGGAGTCAAAGTAGAGTTTTTGTGACATTTTGAGGGTTCTTTTCATACTTTTCCAACCTGTTTTGGGCAAAATGTTCTTAACTAGCTAGGGGGTCTGGCGGCTTTGGGGATCTCCAAGGGAGATTTGAAGACTGCAAAATAAGACCCCAGCAATGGCATGTGGCCTACAGGCCACGCAACTCCCCATCCCTGTTCTAGATCCCTCTCTAAAATTGTCTCCTTTCCGCAGAACAAAGATGGCTTGTTAAGCCATCCAGAGGAGGATATGTTTAGAGGAAGGCAACCAAAAGGGTGGAAGGTCTGGAAATGACAGGAGCTGGGTATGTTTAGCCTGGAGAGAAGAAGCTTAAAGGGGGACATGGTAGCCTTGTTTAAATATTTGAAGGGATGTCATCTTGAAGATGGAGCAAGCTTGTTTTCTGCTGCTCCAGAGACTGGGACACAGAGCAATGGATTCAAGCTCCAGGAAAAGAGATTCCACCTCAACATTGGGAAGAACTTTCTGATGGTAAGGGCTGTTCGACAGTGGAACACACTCCCTCAATGGAGATTTTGGTGGAGTCTCCTTCCTTGGAGGTCTTTAAACAGAAGCTAGATGGCCATCTGTT
Source organism: Phrynosoma platyrhinos (assembly GCA_020142125.1). NCBI lineage: Eukaryota > Metazoa > Chordata > Lepidosauria > Squamata > Phrynosomatidae > Phrynosoma > Phrynosoma platyrhinos. The sequence continues at coordinate 2,001,326 of CM034703.1, forward strand.
GGGGATGCTTTGATTGGGAGTTCCTGCATGGCAGGGGGGTTGGACTGGATGGCCCTGGGAGTCTCTTCCAACTCTAGGTAGGAGTCTATGAATCAAATTATGAGTAAAACTATAAAGCCCAGCATTCCATAGGATGGAACCACTGCACTTAAAGTAGCATCCGACTGCATTATTTCTACAATGCAAATGCACCCAGCAACACTTGGTCTGATGCACTTGGTCTACATTCTTGGGCATGGCCAGACAGAAGCATTTCTAGAAGTTTCCAGCCCGGGGGACGGGGTGCTGGGGGGCAGACAGACTGCTTTCAAATCCCAAAGGAGGCTTTGATCCACAAACTGTAATCCTACAGCTGTCCCTATTTGATAGGGACAGCCCCAATGAATCCTCTGTCAAATACTAAAAGCAATTACTTCTCATAAATCTCCCAACATTTTATGTCTACTTTTTCACATAATATCATACATCAAATCCCCTAGTTACTATATTACCCAGTTCCTGCTTCAAAAAATCTATCAATAATCTGAGTCTAGGATTATAGTTCATTCTTCTATACTCCAGAGTGCCCTCCTTCCTAAAACAGCATTACAGTCATAATACAGTCATATCTATATCCACAGATTCTTTATCCACAGATGCCAGCTTTAATAATATATATATAAAAATAGATTCCCAAAACCAAAGTTTGATTTTGCCATTCTGTATAAGTGACACCATTTTACTATGCAATTGTATTAATGGGATGAACATTTTGATATCCATGGCGAGTCATGGAAGCAAACCCCAGCAGACACCAAGGGTCCACTGTACAGGCAGTTTTTATTCCTCAGCCTAAAAATATTGGGAAGTGCTTGAAAATAAAATGGGGTGTGTGCCTGCCAAAGATTTTAGGGGGGTTTTGAGAGTCTGGGGTGGTTTGTTGTTGTTGTGTGCCTTTAAGTCACTTTTGACTTATGGCGACCCTAAGGCAAACCTATCATGGGGTTTTCTTGGCAAGTTTCTTCTGAGGGAGGTTTGCCACAGCCATTCTCTGAGGCTGAGAGAGTTTGACTTGCCCAAGGCCACCCTAATGGGTTTCATGGCTGAATGGAGATACACACACACACACGTATAAATACATTTTCAGCAGTGTGATCAATTATAATAATGGCTTACTGTATACATTGACAGAGTCAACTCTAGTGCTAACCAACTTTTGTCAACAGATATGGAAAACAAAACGATGGCCAACAGATTGGAAGCAATCAATATACATCCCCATCCATACAAAAGGATATACAAAAACCTGTAGCAACTATAGGACCATAACACCGATCTCCCATGCAAGCAAAATCATGTTCAAAATTCTGCAACTTATAGACTCCAACCATACATGGAAAGAGAAATCCCAGCAGTTCAATGGGATTCAGGAAAGGATGAGGCACTAGGGATCACTTTGCAAACTTATAATGGCAAATGGAGTGCACCAGGGAATTCCAAAAGAAAATCAGCCTGTTCTTTATAGACTATAGCAAAACCTTTGACTATATAGACCATGAAAGGCTATGCAACGCCCTTAAAGACATGGGAGTGCCAACACATCTGATAGTCCTGATGAGGAATCTGTACTCGGGACAAGAGGCTACGGTCAGAACAGAAGACGGAGAAACAGAATGGTTCCCAATTGACAAAGGAGTCAGACAAGGCTGCATCCTTTCATCTTATCTGTTCAACCTGTATGCAGAACATATTATAACAAAAACAGGCTTGGACACAGAAGATGGATGAATCGAGATCGACTCGAGGGCAGTTAACAACAACACAACTGTATACACAGACATATAAGGATTCAATCTTATGTACAAACATAGAGAAGATGTGATGTCTTTTGTGCAGTTTTATGAAGAAACATGAAGAAGCTGTAACGTGCGTTTGTTAATATGTAATAGTGGACAATATCTATTACATCTATTTTTTTATATAGTTAGCAATAGCAAGTAGCCAGTACAGTTAGATGATTTTATTTGGAAGTCAAGTATCCAATATATGATGTCAACAAGCATTATTCATTTTCCTTTATTTCATTTTTGTAACTAATTTTGCACATATCAAAATAAAAAAAGGATAATATGATTATAAAAACTCTGTTTTGCAAAGGACATAGGCAAAGCCAGATGGCAAAGCAGGGATAAGTTTTTGAAGAAGTGGAATATGGTCAAAGGGCTTGTTTTCAGCTCTGTTCCTGCTTTCGGGAAACATCTCCCCCTCTGAAAAGTTTGCAAAGTGCTCTCCTTGCTCCATCCAGCCTTCTCTAGGGGCGACACTTGTGGCTCTCTCTCACACGGCCAAAGCATCCCTTCCAAGGAGGAGGACATGGGCCCCTTTTGCCAAACTCCAACTCTTGTCAACAACAAAGAGAGTGGCCAAGAGATTGCTCAATGGACAGCACGTACGGAGGCCAGGGGGAGGCCTGGGATGATTTCTTTGAGTAAAAAGGAAAATGTGAAATTTGTTCAGTAGGGTGAGAAAGGCTGAGCAAGTCCTTCCTACAAGCTCACGGCCATCTCATGATGGCCAGAGGAGGACCAGGTTTCTGGACCTTGCTTGCCAAGGTTGTAGGTTGCCCTAATACAAAGGCAGGCAAGGGCTGGACCCAGGCTACATTTTCTGGTTATAAGTACAGCTGCGTGAAACAGAGTAGGCTACCTCGGCAAGAAGGAGGAGGACTGAAGCAATGGCCATTGGTGTGTCCCAATCAAACGTGTCCCCAAGGGGGGGAAACCTCTGCTGTTTCCCTCTGCAGTTGCAAGGAAAGGGAGAAGGAATGTTTTGTCTAGGTCAGTGGTGGAAATTATAGTGCCAGGGGCAGCAAGTGACCCTTTGAGGGCATATTGGGGGGGGGGGGCTTAACAACTTCAGGAGATTCAGCATGATGTGGCAGTAAGAAGCCCTGGTGGTTAGATGCTAGTCCTATAGCCACAAGATTGTGAGTTCGATCCCAGGGCTCCAAGCAGTGTTACCCGGTGCGGGGAGCAGGACTTCTGGGTGGTACTTACAGCAGGACTTCCAGGGCAGCGGCACATGGGAGCGGCCACACAGGCTGGGAAAATGGCTGCCTGCCGTCCTCCTGGGCCAGACACCCCCTGAGGCCCGAGAACCGCCTCCCAAGGTGTGGAGCAGCACCCATGTGGCCCCGAGGGATGCCTATGAGGAGCAGGGGGCCAACCGGGTGTCACACCCCTCTTCTGGGGTGTCACCCCCTTTTGGGGTGTCACCCAGTGTGGCCAGCACCCCCCCTTCTCTCTCACATACACAGCAATGCCACTGGCTCCAGGGTTGCCTCAGCCTTCCATCCTTTTGTAGGATGGTAGAATGAATACCCAGCTTGTTGGGGGCAATTAGCTTACAGATTGTAAGCCACCTTAGGGAGTGCTGAGTTCACTATTAAGCAGTATAGAAAAGCAAATGCTGTTGCTATTGCTATTGAGCATTGGAGGAGGATTCTAGAGATCAGGGTTCAAATTTCCCTTGTGTCTCCTCATCTTACTCAAACATTTCTATTGAATAATTTCCCCAGATTGTAGGGTTTTTTTTTTGCTAGGGTGCCTCGCAAATCCGAGTCTTTGTATTCCTCTTAGATGCTCCTGATCTATCCTGGAAATTTCAAGGTTAGATTTAAATGCCGTTCCAGCTCAGAATTACAGGGACTGGTGGAACCCCACGAGGAAAGGTTTTTGTGGGTTTTTTCAGGTGGTGAGGCCGTGTTCTAGAAGAGTGTATTCCTGACGTTTCGCCTGCATCTGTGGCTGGCATCTTCAGAGAATGCTGGCATGGAGGTGTGTGGGGTATATATACTGTGTGACTGTTGGTTGAGAGGATTAGCATGTAAATCTGTGTATTTTTCACACAGTTTATGTGAACAATCTGTGTATTGTTTACAAGGGTTCCATTCTCTGAATATGCCAGACACAGATGCAGGTGAAACATCAGGAATACATTCTTCTAGAACACAGCCTCAAAGCCTGAAAAAAAACCACAAAAACCTATGGATGCTGGCCGGAATATCTTTACAGGTATGTGCCTATATTTACAGATGGAGAGATCATTTTCTGATTGCAAACTGTTCCTTTCTCCATCTAGAAATACAGGCAAATATCTACAAAGAAAATGACACATCTATATATGGATGCATATATGTAAAGGTATATTAGGTATGAAATACTTGCCCAAGAATGGACAAAGTAGAAAAAACGTACAATCAGATAAGAAGAGTGTTGCTGTACCAAGTGGGAGAGGGAGGATAGCAATGAAGGACATAAATGAATTGAAGAAATGATAATTAGATTAAGGTGGATAAACTTAATCCTGTAAGGAATAATGAAGAGAGAAGCGAGGGGGAATTTAGATGTAAGAGAATGGGAAGATTTGAACAAACCGTGTCAGGTTGAGGCAGTTGAAAACCATGGATGCGTTTTTGTGTTTAACAAAGAAAAAAGAAGAGAAAACTGTGTTTCTCAAACTTTGGGAAAATTGAGGAGAAGAGCACTGGAGTGACAAGAATCTTTGCAGTTTGAGACTTACTCTGTGCAAAGCTTGCACACATCTCTTGGGAGTGCTTTCATTGGGCATTCCTGCACAGCAGAGGGTTGAACTAGATAGTCCTTGGGGTCCTTTCCAATTCTTTAGATTCTCTTGTTTTATGACAGAATCTGAGGCCGCATTTGTACTACAAAAATAATCCTGTTTGACATTACTTTATCTGCCATGGCTCAATGCTTTTGAATTCTGTGTTTTGTAGTTTGGTGAGATATTTAGCCATCTGTGTCAGAGAGCTCTGGTGCCACAGCAACTACAAATCCCAGAACTCCACGGCATGGAACAATGGCAGTTAAAGTAGTGTCAAACTGGATTATTGTTGCAGTGTGGGCGCAGCCCAAGTGCAAACTGCATTTGCACTTTGAACTGAGTTTGCAGCCAAGGAAGAAAGCTGAGGACAAAGGGGGAAGAGGGGAGGAAGAGAAAGAAACTGGGACTTTTTAAAAGCAGCTGGGAAAGTGGGACAACAGAGGAATAACTGGGACTGTGCCTGCCAAATCAGGACAGTAGGTGACTTTGGACCTAAATTTGCATTGCAGCAAAAATGCTGTTTGACAACTGCTTTAACTGCCATGGCTCTGGGTTTTGTCGTTTAGTGAGATACTTTACCCTCCTCTGTCAGAGATCTCTGGTGCCACCACAAACTACAAATCCCTGGATTCCATAGTATGCAGCCATGGCAGTTAAAGCAATGTCAAACTGCATTAATTCTGAGTGCAAATGCAGCCGGAGTCACAGCAGAATGGCGCTGAGGGCCGTTGCTTGCCTTCCTTCCTCTCCTTTCCTTTTTGGATGCACAGAAAGGCTTTTGGAGAGGAGGGAGGTGACCTCTACCCTGGGAAAGGATCGGTCCTGGAGACTGGGCTCAGCAAGGAAAGGGGGGCTGAGTTTCCCAGCACCTGCCGGCCTGAACTCTGAGGCTGACCTGCGAGGAGACCACGCAAGGGAGCGGATTCCAGACAATTCTTGGCAAGCCTCTGTGTCCAGCGTTGGCTCTCGCTCGATGGTTCCTTTGGGTCCTGCAAGGGGCTGTCAGCACAATGGATGAGCGCATGCAACGTGCGAGGCGTGGAGGCTCTTGTCGTCTGTGTCCTGGTGTGGATGTGTGCGTGTGTGCAACAGTTGTGTGTGCCTCTTCTCGGTCCCCTAGGCTCAAACCAACCCAGAGACAGAGCACAAAACAACAGCAAGGAGATGCAAATCAGCAATGTTCAGGGATGGATGTGGGGCAAAGGCAGCCTCGTGGAAAGTCACTTTTTAAAAAAGAATTCGTTCTCCACCTTTTTGCACCATCCATTATTCGGTGCAAAGTTGACGTTGCAGTGCTGAAACTCTTCCCTTTCTGCCATGAGTCGCTGGGTGCATCTGGACTGCAGAAATAATGTACTTTGACCCCACTTTAACTGCCAAGGCTCCATCCTGCAGAATCCTGGAATTTGTAGTTTGGTGAGGCACCAGCATTCTTTGGCAGAGAAGAAGGCGAAAGACCTTGTAAAACCACAAATTCTCGGATTCCATAGGATGGAGATAATGTGGTGTCAAACTGCATTATTTCTACAGTGTAGATGCATCCCCACTGTAGATATATAGATATATAGATATATAGATATAAAGTAGACCGATTGAAACGTTGCATCACATTTCTATGACATTTTAAAGGGGGCAAATCACCTTATGATTTCATAGAATCATAGATTTATCAGAGAATGGTATAAAAGTGGAGGGGCTGCTGTCATATCTGTAAAATTCCCTTCTAAAAGTAACTTTTGGAAGTACTGGTATCGAGAACGCATGACTCTCTGCACTAGCAAAGTAACTTTACTCTTTCTTACCAGGATTGTTTTTGAAATGTAACACTGCTGGGCCCTTGTTACCCCAACAGGAACCAATTCTAAGTAATTACATTACTTGTAACTCATATTGCCACATTCTGGGACTAACTGATTTTGTCCAAATGTGCACATGGGTGTCATTTCAAATTGCCTTAAACTGCATTAAATTGCTTCCAAAGCAGAATTGCTTAATTTCCCATTAGTCTGTTTCAATTACTGTACTCTTGTTATTCTGAGCTGTTTTAAACTGTTTTAACTCTATTGCATGCAATCCTGAGACCCTTTGATATAAGGCAGGATATGAATAGCTTGAAAATCAGCATTGTTTAGTAATTTGAATACTGCACTAGGATCCTTGCAGACCAGGGTTCAAATCCAAGCCCACTGGGTGATCATGGGCAAGTCACATACTCTCAGCTTAAAAGGAAAGCAATGGTAACACTAGAGCTGCTGCATCACACTGGGTCTCTCAAAAGCCCATTTAAAAAAAGAAAGAAATCAAAACTCCAGGAGACTTTTTTACCACCAATTCTTCCCCCAATCTCCCGATGTATCTTGAAAATATCCCAAAAGCAGCAATCAATCAAACACATCTTATCAATCAATCAATCATACATTTTTTTAAAAAAAAAATCAGCCCCAAATTGGCCAAAATAAGACAGGAATTATGTTGACAAGCTGATGCATCTCCAGAGAAGAATAACCAAAGTGGTGAAAGATCTGGAAACCATGCCCTATGTATGAGGAGAGAATTAGGTACTGGGTATGCTTAGCCTGCGGAAGAGGAGGTCAAGGGGAGACATGATGACCATCTTTAAATAGCTGGAGTGATGCCATATTGAGGATGGAGCCAGCTTGTTTTCCGCTGCTGCAGAAACTAGGACACAGAGCAACAGATGCAAACTACAGGAAAAGCAATTCCACCTCAATATTAGGAAGAACTTCCTGACATTAAGGAGGCTAAATGCCCAAATCCCATGCTGAAACTGGATTTAAATTCCAGGAATATCCCGCAAAAGCAGGATCGTTTTCAGACACATTAGAGGCATTGAGCATTAATCCGACATTAACCCACAAAGAAAGAGGACAAAATCGGCTGCTTTTTATAATAATAATAAATAATAAACTTTATTTTTGTACCCCGCCTTTTGCCTAGACAATCAAGGCAGCTCACAACAGTTGCATAAATAAACAAACCCCACAATAAACAGTAATGACATAATAAAACAAGCAGCCCCCCTTTAAAATTACATATCATGCTATTTTTTTTAAATAACTGGTATTCTAGCACCAGTAATGATAAAAGATATAACAAACATAAAAACATAAAACAAAGCATGAAAACATAAACGCATAAAAAGAAAGAGAGACATAAATTGAGTACGGTCTGTTCTATTCAGGGAAGGCCTGCCGGAAGAGATCCGTCTTGATGGCTTTTTTAAAGTTCTCCAAACTGGTTATTTGACAGATCTCCTCCGGCAGGACGTTCCATAGTCTGGGAGCGGCAACAGAAAAAGACCTCTGGGAGGTTGCTGTTAGTCCAATTCTCCTCAATTGCAATAGATTCCTCCCAGAGGATCTAAGGGTGCGGGGCGGATTGTATGGAAGAAGGTGGTCCCTTAGATAGGTTGGACCTAGGCCATGTAGGGCTTTAAAGGTCATCACCAACACCTTATACTGTGCTCAGAAACCAATAGGCAGCCAATGAAGGGATTTCAAAATCGATGTAATATGTTCCCTTCTTTATTTCCCAGTGATCAACCTGGCTGCCATGTTTTGTACCAATTGTAGTTTCCGAGCTAGGTATAAGGGTAGCCCCATGTAGAGTGCATTACAGAAATCGAGTCGTGAGGTTACCAGTGCACGTACTACAGTTTCTAGGTCCTTTATCTCCAGGTTAGGGCACAGTTGGCATATCTGCCGAAGCTGATAACAGGCGCTCCTGACCGCCGCATTCACCTGACCAATCATGTGAAGTGACGAACCCCCAAACTGCGAACGCAGTCCTTTGAGGAGAGCATGACCCCTTCCAGGACTGGGGATTGTATCGCAATACCTGGTTTAGGGGCCCCTACTGTAAGCACCTCCATTTTCTCTGGATTCACTTTGAGTCAGTTTTTCCTCATCCAGTCCATTACATTGATTGAGGGGAGAAATACCATCTGTCGTCATGGCTGATGACCAAGACACGGAGAAATATATTTGGGTGTCATCAGCGTACTGATAACACCCTGCCCCATGTCTCTGGATAATTTCCCCAGCGGCTTCATATAGATGTTGAAAAGCATCGGGGACAGGATGGCGCCCTGAGGGACACCATAATTAAGCTCTATTTCTGATGAGCAACTCTTCCTGGGCATCACCCTCTGGAATCTGCCTGAGAAGAAGGAATGGAACCACTGAAGTACAGTGCCTCTGATCCCTAACTCTCCCAGGCGTTCCAAGAGGATGCCGTGATCTATCGTATCAAAGGCCACAGAGAGTTCCAAAAGCACCAACTGGGTCATGCTTCCCCTATCGATGTTTTGGCGAAGGTCATCTACTGGAGCAACCATGACAGTCTCCACCCCGAATCCAGGTCTGAAGCCGGTTTGAAATGGATCTAGAAAATCAGTTTCATCCAAGATCACTTGGAGTTGGAAGGCAACGGTCCGCTCGCTCACCTTGCTCAAAAATGGAAGATGTGAGACAGGTCTGTAATTTTTCAAGCCCAGGGGATCCAGGGAAGGCTTCTTCAGGAGCGGTCTTACCACCGCTTCCTTTAGACAAGGTGGAACAACTCCTTCCCTAAGGGATGCATTGATGGTCTCTTTAAGAAAGGCCATCAAGGCATCACCCCCCTGGACGACCAGCCATGATGGGCAAGAGTCAAGGGGGCACGTCATCTTCTTCACTTTTGCAAGGATCTTGTCCATGTCATCGGTATTCACCGGCTTGAACTGATCCAGCTTAATCTCAGAAATGGGTTTCCTGGATGCCTCATCAGTCGATCTGTGATAAGCCCGGTGTCCAAGTTGGCTCTTATCTGAGAGATTTTATCTGCAAAGTAGTTGTTAAATGCATCACAGCAGGCTGTTGTTGGGTGAAGTAGAGGGTTCTGCCCAGGTGGAACCTGTGTCAGCTCCCTCACCACCCTAAACAGCTCTGCTGGACCAGACTCTGCAGACGCAATACGTGCAGAAAAGAAAGATTTCATTGCTGCACGCTTTGCCTCTCAATAGGAACAAAGAAAGTTCCTATGACGAGTCTTATCAGATAAGAGTTGAGTTTTCCACCAGGTGCACTCTAGGCGTTGTCCAGCCCACTTCATTTTCCTAAGTTCATCTGTGTACCATGGTTGTCTATTTGAAGCGGGTTGGAAAGGACACCTGGGAGCGATTGTGTCGATAGCCCTGGTAAAATCGATGTTCCAAGCATCAACCAGGGCTTCGACAGAATCACTGGCATTACCAACCAAGGAACCCTCCAAGGCTTTCTGAAGACCTATTGGCTTCATTAGCGTGCGAGGGCAGACCATCCTAATAGGTTCTCCATCCCTCGTGGGACGGACATTGGCTCTAAATCCAACCTTGACCAGGAAGTGATCCGTCCATGACAGTGCAGTGGTACTCATTACCTCTGCACACAGATATGCCTGCTCCGTACTAAAGACCTCATCAAGAGTATGGCCCGAACAGTGCATTGGCCCAGAAACCCGTTGGGATAGGCCCATGTCTGTCATGTAATCCATGAACTTCCAAGCCACACCTGAGATGTTGAAGTCGCCAAAACTAAAAGTCTGGGCAACTCCAGCAGCAGCTCTGAGACCAGCTGCGTCAGCTTAGATAGGGAGTCTGTTAGACAACAGGGTGGACGGTATACTAACAGAATTCCTATACTATCCCTGGTTTTCAGGCTTAGGTACATACAAATCCCAAAAGCAAAGAGTGTCCAATTTTGTCCACTTTCTGTGTCAGTTAATATTGGATTAATGCTCAGTGCATCTGAAAACAATCCCGCTTTTGTGGATTTAAATCCCGTTTCTGCACAGGATTTGGCCAATTCCCTCCCATGTGATAAACTCCATTGAGTTGTTGAATAGTGAACGACACTCCCTTGGAGGGTGGTGGAGTCTCCTGCTTTCAAGGTTTTTAAACAGAGGCTGGATGGCTATCTGTCACAGGGAGGACTTGGATTGCATCTTCCTGCATGGTCCTTGGGGTCTCTTCCAATTCTATGATTCTAAGATTTGGGGATGCTGGGGGTATGGGACTATGGTATTTTTCATCAGTTTTGAGTGACTGGCATGGGAGACAAATCACCAGGGATTTTTTTTAAAAGGGGAGCTGGGAATTACAAGGGACTACACTTTTGGAACCACACAGGCTACATATGGTTTAAGGTCTGCCATTTGTCTTCATCCATCCTAGGAAAATAGATTTTGCAGCTCTGAACTCTGGGACCGTTTGCTGAGCTCCACTTGGTAATTGGTAAGTTAGACTAAGGAATGAGAGAAAGAGATAAGACTGCAAGGGAGGGAGAATGGGGAAACAACAGAAGGGTTTGGGGTGGATGAGAAATGAAGTTTTCAAAAATCCATGCATCTATATGTCCTTCTCTCCTGGGGTCAAAACAGGGACCAAGAGAATCATGGATAGTCTTTTTCACCTTCATTCTAGTAATGAATTTACTGTAGTCTTTCAACTTAAACTTAACTGGCAATTTAGCAGAAATGCAATAGTTAATTTCTTCCTCCATTTGACATAAGTATATTAGGATTAGATTTTTTACCTTATTAATGATTAACTAAACACACCAACCCATTTTTGCTGACATTCCTATATCTGATCCTGGCTTTATAAAGGCGAAGAACATACCAGCCATTCATTTCTTTTACTCTAGCATCTCCCTTTCCAAAGAGACCTTCTCAGTCATTTCCCCACACTTTCTTTCTTTCACTGTTTTCCCCATCTCCCCGACTCTGCAAATCTCTGCAATTTACTCATGGGAACTGCACTGAAACCACCTATCATCCTCTGCATCCATCCCGGGATTGCATCTTTGTGAATCCAATCGTCTCTTTATTGCTAGCAGTTATCTTCAGAAAACTGTCACCTTCAAATGCTGTGACTGGCAAGCCCTGTTAGCATTCTGCGGATTGTCGGCAGCACACACAGTGCCTCCATACAGAAGGAAAGCAGGCAAGGTGATCCATGCTGGGGAAACAATGACAGATTTTCATACCTGTGCCAGAAATCACAAGTTAGCAACCAAAAGAGAAATGCTTCAACAACTTGTGGAGTCAGTCTCCATGCAGAAGGTCCCAAAGTCCAAGCCTTGGCATCTCCAGAGAATCTGGAAATTGGGAGAGCCAGTGTTTCTTTAAAATTAGATTTTTAAAGTATAATCACAATTGGGGCGAAGGAAAAGGAAAGGGAGGAGAAAAAAAGCATACAGGGAGGAAATACATTGGATGTGAATGTGGGCTAGCATATCCATGGATGTAACCTGACCATATCTTCGAAAACAGGTTTTCTCCTTTGAGGTTGACATCTATAAAATGCACTTTTATGCATAGTTGAAACAGATGCGAGATCTTCTGACCACTGAGTGATAAACAGTGAATGTTTAGCTTTCTAGCCTATGAGTGCAAGTCTTCTGGCATCAATAAAAGCATCCAGGATACAACCATGCTGACCCTATGACAAATGCTACATTGCAGAGCTATAGTTCAAAATAACATGCATATCTATAAATGCAAAAGTTTTTTTATTCCTAATAGAAAATTAATATGTTACCATACACTCACTGTGGTGCATTGCCTTGAGTGATGGATGGACCAGGACACCTGGAGATTCGGGTCTAATCTGCACTGTAGAAATAATGCAGTTTGACATGGTTTTAACTGTGGTGGCTCAATGCTATAGGATTCTGGGATTTGTAGTTTTATCCGATATTTAGCCTTCTCTGTCAGAGAGCTCTGGTGCCACAGCAAACTACAAATCCCAGGATTCCAGAGCATCTAGCCATGGCAATTAAAGCATTGTCAAACTGCATTATTTCTGCAGTGCAGATAAGACCTTGGACTCCTGATCCCCTGGGTGACTTTGGGGAAGTCATTTCCTCTCTGCTTTAGAGGAAGACAATTGTAGCAAACCTTGCCAATGAAATCTTACCAAGAAAACCCTGTGACAGGTTTGCTCCAGGAGTGCCATTTGTCGGAATCAACTTGAAGGCATGCAACAACAACAACAAGACATCCAACCAAGAAGAAGTAACCACTGCCTACATTATAAGCTACAGATAAACATTACCAGTATTGTACTGCCAATATATACTTGAAGTTGACAATTTTGGGTGGCACATAATATTGACCTAGCTGGACCTAAGGCCTTACTAGAAGGCTGCTTCTTAGGACCTTTAAATTGGATAAACACAACTTTTCAGGTTTGAAAGGAGTTTAGACAAAATATTCATAGAATCTTGGGGCCTGAGCACCATGAAGGAACCTTAGGATATGCACCCTCAGTAGTCTGACATTCAACTGCATTAACTTAGAAATTAATTCATAGGACTTTCCACTGATATATTAAATTAGGGTGGGAAACTGTGGTAGGTAGGAAAGCAATATTCCCCAGGATCCTCTGAGAGCTGCAACAATTGCCCAAAGTGACAAAGCATGCACATACAAAAACTGGAAGAGGGGTTTGCAATGATGATGATGATGATGATGCAGGGCAGCAGATCCCTACAACCTACTTATTAGCTTATCATATAAGAAGAAAAGTGATCCCACGTAAAATGCCTTGGAGTACGGAGGAGTCTCCTTCTTTGGAGGTTTTCATACAGAGGCTGGATGGCCATCTGTTGGGAGGGCTTTGATGTCTTCTTACATGGCAGAATGGGGTTGGACTGGATGACCCTTCCAGACTCTTTCAGGTCCAGGATTCTATGATTCTTAGGTAAAACATGCTGGTAGTAAGAGCTGTAAACCATCGACTCCAGTGTCCAGCATCAAGAAGGATGTTAAGCTGGAGCGTGTCCAGAGGAGGGCGATCAAAATGGTGATAGGTCTGAAAATCCCCAAGCCCTTTGAGGAGCGACTTAGGGAGCTGCGGATGTTTAGCCTGGAGAAGAGAAGGTAAGAGGAGAACATGATAGCCCTGTTTAAATATTTGAAGAGGTGTCATGTTGAGGATGGAGCAAGCTTGTTTTCTGCTGCTTCAGAGAATAGGACAAAGAGCAATGGATGCAAGATACAGGAAAAGAGATTCCACCTCAACATTACGAAGAACTTCCTGATGGTAAGAGCTGTTCGGCAGTGGAAGATACTCCCTCAGAAAGTGTTGAAGGGCCTCTACAAAAGGGTGGCCATGGGCCGCCCCGAGAAGCCGAGGATTGGAGCCAAGGCTGCCCCACGCCTCGGCCCCAATCCACCCTTTCAGTTACTAGGAAAGGAGCACTAAAATAGCGCTCCTTTCCCAAGCCCCAGAAAGGGCACCGGAAGAGCCGTCATGCGGCTCTTCCTCATCTCTTCCGGCTCAGCCCAGGGGTTGGGCTGCAAGGACATCATCGGAGCGCTCACCATGTCCAAAGGTGGGCGCTCCGATGACGTCCTCGGGCGTCTGGCTGCCCCTCCCCTTCCCTGGCTCCAAGATGGAACTTTGCGCCATCTACAGAGCCCCGAAGTCTCCTTCTTTGGAGGGTTTTAAACAGAGACTAGGTGGGCACGTTGGGAGTGCTTTGATTGTGTCTTCCTGCATGGCAGAAGGGGGGTTGAACTGGATGGCCCTTGAGATCTCCTCTAACTCTATGACTCTATGATTCTAAGGTAGCAGCTCTGGATTCAAATTACCAGAAAAGAGATTCCATCTAAACATTAGGAAGAACTTCTTGATGGGTAGAAGCTGTGTGACAGCGGAATGAACTACCTTGGAGGGTGATGTACTTACTGTCCATGTATGGAGGTCTTTAAGCAGAGTTCTGATGATCACCTTTAGGGGGTTCCTGCATGGCTGAAGGGGTCTTTGTGGCCCCATCCAACTCTAAGATTCGATGATTCTAGCTAGATGGGTCAAGGCTACAAAACCACCTGGGAGCACAGATAGCCCTAGGGTGGCCCTTTGCACAACCCTGCATTAAATCCAATTTTTAAGCCATCACCTAAATATCTGTGGCAACAAAGATCACTTTTCTGAATAATCTCTCCATATTTTTGCATTCTCAAATTAGCCACCTTGGCATCCGAAAACCAGTTGAAAATCCAGCTGGGTGAGAGTCTCATGAAAATGGAAGCCAAAGTATTTGACGGCATCATTTTCATTTCTTAGTTACATTCATATGCACATGAACACACATTCCACACACACGCATACACAATGATGAAATTGTTAGTATTCTTCATCCATGCACAGTATTCTGATTCTTAATTTTAATTATAATAATTGTTATGGCAATCAGCCCATTTTTAAAAATCAGTTGATTAATCTGTAAATTAATTAAATTCAAATTTGCATGATAAACTCCCAAGAAAGGTGCCTTTTTAAGATGCTTAAGAAGTATGGGAACTTGCAATGCAAACAAACAAAAACACAGTTGCTAGCTAGCTAGAAAGTCTTCTGGAGGCCTTCCCATATAGCAACCAGAACCAAAGCAGTTTCTTCTGCAAAGCAAGTGAGTAAAAGATGGAAAGAACTTGTAGAAGATAGACTGGACTTGTTTTCTTGTGCCTCCAGAGACCAGAACACAAACCAATAGATTCAAATTACAAGAGAGGAAATTCCGCCTCAATGTTAGGAAGGACTTCTTTACTGTAAGAATTGTTTGAGAACAGAATGGACTTGGAAGGGGGAGAGTGGACTTCATTGGAGGCATTTCAACAGTTTGGATACTAGTCTCTGAGGGATCCTTTAATTGTGTATTCCTGCAATAACTGGGGGCTGGACTAGACTAGGCCACCGTGGTCCCTTTTAGGCCTTAAGATTCTATGATTTTAGTGGACATAGCAGTTTATAGCCAGGCAGATGGGTTCTAGAATCCTTTTCTGACTTTTTGTGATACCTGATGGGATATACCTGATGGGATTACCATGTATGGATGTGAGAGCTGGACAGATAAGAAAGCAGATAGGAAGAAAACCAATGCATTTGAGAGAATGTGGGGCTGAAGAAGAGTGCTGAGGATCCCATGGACAGCCAAAAGGACAAACCAAGGGGTCCTAGAGCAGATCAAACCGGAAACCTCCCTGGAAGCCAAGATAACCAAACTGAGGCTGTTGTACTTTGGACAAAGAGAGGACTCTTTGGAAAAAACAACAATGCTAGGAAAGGTGGAGGGAAGGAGAAAGAGAGGAAGGCCGCATGCTAGATGGATGGATTCTATTAGGGTCATGGGAGTGAATTTGCAGGAACAAAGTAGAGCAGTGGAGGACAGGGGTCTTGGAAGTGTCTCATCCACTGGATCGCCATGGGTCAATTCAAGGGCAGTGAACAACAAGATGAGATATAAATGTCTTGATAACTACAATGAATGAATGTCTCTGTGTGTGTTCGCTCATGCACACACATGCATGCGTATATTCTCAAGGTTAAAGACCTTTGGAGATCTTTAAACAGAGGTCAGACAGGCATCTCTTGGGAATGCTTTAGTTGTATATTGTATAGGATATTGACAAGTTGGAACACATCCAGAGAAGGGCAACCAAAATGGCAAAAGGTCTGGAAACCACCTAGCCCCATGAGAAGGGGCATAGGGAGCTGGGTATGTTTAGCCTGAAGAAGAGAAGGTTAAGGGGTGACATAATAGCCCTGTTTAAATATTTAAAAGGATGTCATATTGAAAAAGTAAGCTTGTAACCTTGTACGGGTCTGCTTGGTTGGAGGTCTTTAAACAGACGTTGGATGGCCACCTGCTAGAAAATTCTTTAGTTCTATATTCCTGCATGGGGAGGGGTTGGATTAGATGGCCCTTGTGGTCTCTTACAGCTCTAAGATTCTGTGATCCCCACAATCTTGCTCTTTTCTGGGATGTCGAGGGGGGATGTCAGGTTGGTCCTTCCTGCTGCCCTTCTGGAGTTTGGGAAGAGGGTCAGAAAAGTGAAAGGAGACAGTAGACTCCTTCCAGCTTTCTGGTGGCAGCCCACTTGCAATTAACTCTGTTGGATTATGCAAGGAGACAAATGCCTGTAATTTACAAATAGATTTTTAGCTGAAAACAAGTCCCTCATCTGCCATCTATTGATTTCCACCCTCCCTTTCTGAGGAACCAGACTGCAATTAAATTGTCACATAATTAATACACATGGAGGGGGGTAGATAAATAAATAAAAGCCAACCTATACCAACACTGTCCAGGCCAGCTTACAAAAAAAGAATGATTTGCCAGGTCCACTTTTATCCCTGAGTCAGCATATGGATCAGATTTATCTGAGAGAAAGCTGGGCTTTTATCTGCCTCACAGAGGCTGCTGCCAGCCCTAAGGCAGAGACAGCTCAAATTATGCCTACACACGTCGGAGCTCCTGCCAGTTAGCAGCGGATGGACGGAGCTTGTCTAGAAGCAGAAGTCTACTCTCGGGAGAGTGGATCAGCAAGGAGCAAACTGACTGAGGGCATGATCTGTTTTTGGGATCAACCAGATGACAGAAGTCCACGGAGTGACTCTGGAAAAATCCCCAAGATGGATTTTGGTTCCTACTTTAGAATCCTAGAGTTGGAAGAAACCCCAAGGACCATCCAATCCACCCCATTCTGCCATGCAGGAAGATACCATCAAAGCACTCCTGACAGATGGCCATCCAGCCTCTGTTTCAGAAGCTCCAAAGAAGGAGACTCCACCAAAATCTCCAAGGGAACTTCTTCCACTGTTGAACAGCTCTTACTGTCAGAAAGTTCCTCCTAATGTTGAGGTGGAATCTCTTTTCCTGTAGTTTGAACCCATTGCTCTGTGTCCCACTCTCTGGAGAAGCAGAAAACAAGGTTGCTCCATCCTTAAGATGACATCCCTGTAGCACCTTTGAGACTAACTAAAGAAAGAAGTTGACAACTGCCAACTTCTTTCTTTAGTTAGGGGCTGTACAGACCGTCCCAAAGCCACCCCTTTCCTTGCCGGATCGGGGCTGTGGCAACCGCACGCTGCGGCCCCTATCTGGCCTTTCTGTGGAGAAAAAAAAAGCTGCAAAAAGCTTCCTTTTGCACCACAGAAAGGGTGCCCTAGCCACTGCGGCTCTCCTGTGACTCTTCTGCGCAGCACATCTGAATACCGTGCCAAAAACACGCCCTTTTGCCACCCGCAGTGCAGTCGTCGTGCACCATTTTGATTGCCCTACTCTGGACATGCTCCAAGCTTCTTAACATCCTTCTTAAATCTAGTACCCAGAATTGGACAGAATATTCCAGGTGAGGTCTGACCAAAGCAGAACAGAGTGGTACTATTACTTTCCTCAATCTAGACTCTTCTATGCTCTATTGAGACAGTCTAGAATCACTTTGCCTGCTTTAGCTGCCGCATCACACTGTTGGCTCATGTTCAACTTGTAGTCCACTAATAAGACTCCCAGATCCCTTTCACATGTACTGTTTTCAAACCAGGTGTTCCCTACCCAATATTTTTGCAATTTTTTTTCACTCTAAGTGTAGTACCTTACATTTCTCCCTGTTGAAATTCATGTTGTTAGTTTCGGCCCAGCTTTCTAATCTATTAAGGTCATTTTCAATTTTCATCCTGTCTTCTGGGGTATTAGCTATTCCTCCTAATTTGGTGTCATCTGCAAATTTGAGAAGCATGCTCCCTATTCTTTCATCCAAGTCATTGATAAAGATATTGAATAGCCCTGGGCCCAGGACAGAACCCTACTGGACACCCCGCTGGTCACTTCTCTCCAGGATGAAGAAGAGAAGGAGCCATTACTCAGAACCCTTTGGGTTCGGTCAGTCAACCAATTACAAATCCACCTAACAGTCTCATTGTCTAGCCCACATTTTACTAAATTTTCTGCAAAAATATCAGGGGTTACTGAAACCAAGATACTGAAACTGTTCACAGCATTGCATTTTTTGGGGGGCGGGGGGGGGAAACCAAGCCAGATTTTGGTTCCTGCTCCCTCTCTTCACCACTACTGGTGGAACCACCTGCAAGTCAACATGAGGCAGCAGCTCTGAAGCAGGATTGCCAAGGTGAAACCTGGAGCTTGCTCCTGCAGCTTTAATAGCTGCGTAGAAGAAGGAATTTCAGCAGGGGTTGCTGGTTACCTGGTTATGTGAGATGCAATGCTTGCTGAAATTCCATCTTCCACATAACCATTAAAGGTAGAAGAGCTCCCTCTGGTTTTCAATCTGGCAACCCTACTCTGAAGTAATCCGGGACAAGCATGACATTCACAGAGGACACAGGTATCGGAGGGGTGACACATTGAACTGAATGCAAGAACAGCTCCAGTTAAATGAGACCCATTGAAACAATGGGGTTTACTCCTATGTTGGTATGAAATGGTCAACGGGGAGACAGAAGTGGGCAACTCTTGGGGCAGGGAGGCTTTGGAGAGCCACACCTCCAAAAATACTGTAAAATACCTCCAAATGACTTCTAGGTGATGTAGGCAACATGTTTTAGGACCAGGAGAGGGCCTTTTTAACAAGAGGAAGGAAGTGAGCTCTGTTCCTGTTTTTAAAAATGCCTCTGGTTGGCCTAATATGGACATTGAATGCAAATTATGGTTTGTAAATCAGCTTCAAACCATGGTTAGGCTTCTTAACACCATGCTTTCTGAGGTCCAGAATACAGGAGTAGTGTGTATGTGTTTATGTGATTTGCCTTCAAGTTGTCTATCAACTTATGGAGACCCTGTGAATTTCATAGGTTTTCTTAGGCAAGGAATACCCAAAGGTGGCTTGTCACAGCTCCTTCCTCTGGAAATATATCCCACAGAACCTGGTATTTGGAATACTGGTCAAAATTTCTGGAGGAAATTGAAGTGCACCTGACAAGAATTGCACGTTTTGTAACAAGCACAGAAAATGGAATGGCATCAGTCTTGACAGTAGTGCTGAAATGCCTTCCTCAGAAGTATCTTTTCTACTTGGTTTTCTACTGTTTCTCCCTAAAGGCGAAGTCAAACTTTCCATCCTGTAGCTCTGATCAACTTTCAGTTTCCACAAATGCATGCAAATAAAATAAAATTTAAAAACCAGAAGACCCGCATCTCTGCCTGTCACTTCTGCATCTCCGGCTGTGCGAGGGAAAGAGACAGAGCAGAGCAGGAAGTGTGTTAAAAACTTAAGCTGCTTTTCAGCAAGCAAATGTCACAGGAGAGCAAACTACAAAGGATTAGGATAGGATATCAGGAGCTTAGCAGGCCTTCAGGGAGTCTTGGCATAATTACCCACCCAAGGCCCCGGGGATAAGAGCGTGGGTTAGCCTAGATCTTTCTGGCAGAGAGGAAGACTTTGACCATCTCCAGAGCTTAAGAGGAAAACAAGGCACTCTATGGATACCCTTCAGGCTTAAGCTGTCCCCCAGGCACTGATCCATGGCAAGGAAACTGGAGGGTGAGGTGAGAAAGATGCCTCAGAAGGCCCATGGCATCATCATCATCATCATCATCATCACACCAGCAGCTATATGGACTATGTATGCCAGCTGCAAAGTCCAGGAGAACTTTGTTGAGTTTCATGCCAACCTGTAGCGCAATTGCCACATGTCATTCGCAAAACAGAAAGCAGCCAAACAATTCATAGATGTGTACAAAATCCCCTGGCCACAGATTTCTTCCTCAGTTTTAGGGATTCAAATGGCCTTCCCCTAGTCATAAACCAGGCTATCAATGCTTTTGTTTGATTAATTAACTAAATTTCATT
>CM034703.1:2031429-2043939 GCA_020142125.1 Phrynosoma platyrhinos
CGGCCGCAGCTCACGTGGGGGCGGTGTGCGCGGGGATGGGGTGGCGCGTGTGGCGGCGGGGGTGGCGGGCGGTGGCAGGAGCGGGCTGGGGCTGGTCCAAAGGCTTCGCGGGGCCGGGGCCAGCCCACAGGCTGTAGGTTGCCGACCCTTGCTTTCATAGGTCAATAAAATGAGTACCCAACTTGTTGGGGCAATTGGTTTATGGATTATAAACTACTTACAGAATGCCGAGTTCACTATAAGTGGTATAGAAATGTAAATGCAATTTTTTTTTGACAGTGGAAGGTGCTGCTGTCTTGAAGGGTGTTGGAGACTCCTTCTTTGGAGGTTTTCAAGCAGAGGCTGGATGGCCATCAGTCACAGACATTGCTTGGAATGTGCCTTCTTGCATAGCAGAAAGGGGTCTCTTTCACCTCTAGGATCTTATGAAATCTCTGCATGTCCAGTTATGCATTAATTTCACTACAAATGGCATCACTGCGCATCTGAATTAAGACAGTCTGTGCATGGTAGATTGCACAATGAAATGCATATGCACATCCATGCATGCTGTGGAAAGTATGTGCCTGTGCAACCCACACCTGCATGTACAACTCCACTTCTTCAGCCTTAAAATGAATGCAGATGTTCCACATCGGAGAAAAATGTCCAGCCACTTCACTAGGGAAATGCACACATGTCTTAGACACCAATACCTTTCCAGTCATGTAATATGGATAATACCCCATGCCATGCTGCTAGTATAGGATCTATTATGTTGTAAGTGTGTTTAAATTCAACAGACAACATTCAGGGTTAGCTGTGTTGGCCATATAGCAAATCCAATACCTCCTGTATGGTTTTTAACACTTTGCCTGATGAAGAAGCCAGTGGAGCTTTGAAAGCTTGCAACATGTCTATTGTGCATTTGGGTTGGCTCAGTAAAGGTATCACTGTTGGGTGGATTTTTTTTTTTTTTGGATGTTATTAAATCCAACAGGTCTGGTTTCAGCTTTGAAACACTGAGTTCTACAACATCAATCCCTAGAAAAGAAAGGAAGACTTTCAGATACAGATAACTGGCAGCGCACACATATATTTCAAGAAGGAGGTCTTGTGGACAGACAGAAACCCTGTGGTTTGCACCTACGACATGCCAGCATTCAAGACACATCAGCGGGATTTGATAGTTCTCCTGGGGCCTGGGCGTCTGTCTGCAAAGCAGAGTGTATAAATAGCTCTTTCAGGGGAAAAAAATTGAAATTACGCACTCTTGCCAATCCTCTTTGAGCGCCACACATGTGGGAATCGGTGCCGGGCGTTTGGAGGAGGCTCCGTTTTCGACAGCTCTTGTGTTTTCTGGCAGGGCCCTGGGGCCTTTGTTTTGAAGCGGTGTTTACGTGCCTTTGATCAGACATGTTTAACTTTTCAGCTGCGTGACAGCAGCAAAACAACTTTGATACGTGGCTAATGAAACACATTGCGTCGGGGAGCGCTTAACAAGGTCTTGCGCATCCTCTGCTGTGGCTGCGAAGGATGTGAGGGTGCGGCAATGTTGCAAATGTAGTTTGGAGGGAAAGAAAACAAAAGCAAACACAGCCGCCAAGAACGGAGGAGCGCCAATTCTGGACTCAGAGCATCTCAAACCAATTTTAGACTGCCTTTGATCTGACATGGACACAAGAGCCATGCACATTTCATCCGGGGGCCTGTCAGACCATAACAGGGGAAGAGGCCACCGTACTCCATCCTTACGGCTTTTATTCCAGGGTGGGCCCTCTTCTCCCCCACTGCTCAGGGACCTTTATATAGCAAGCCAAGCCATGGATCCAAGCCTCCTTGGCATTCAAATTCATCCCAAGACTTACGAAAACTTAGCCACAAACTGTGGCATTAGGTAAAGTACGTGCCCTGAATAATTGTGACTCTCCTCTCAAAGATTCTAACCTCATGGACCCAAAGAAGTTTGGGTATGCCACACCTTGGTGATTCACAAACTTTGGCCCGCCACATGTTTTGGACATTACCCCCCAGGATTCCAGACAGTTGGCCAAGTTGGCTGTGGCTTCTGGGAACTGGAGTCCAAAACACCCAAAGGGCCCAAGTTTGGGAAGCACTTATATAATACAGTTGGCCCTCCCTTTTCGCGGGAGATCCGTTCCGGACCCCCCGCGAAAACAGAGATTTGCTGATATTCAGGCTCCATAGGCTTGAATGGGGTGCGCTCCTGTAGGCGTGCACCCCAATGATCTTAGCGGAGGTTGCCCCTCCGTGAATATTCAAAACTGCGGCTCTCAAGTTCTCAAGAACAGAGGGGCAACTGTATAGAAATAATGCAGTTTGACACCACTTTAAGTGCTGCAGCTCCATTCTATACAGGGTGACTAGGTATCTTCCTTTTCCAGGACATGTCTGTGAGCCTTCTGTCTGTGAGAAATTCCAAAATGTCCTCCATTTTAAGCACAGACGGGAAGCATGAATTTACATTTATAGGAGTGTTTTGGGCTTTTCTTTTGCAATGCCCTCCATTTTTCTTGAATGCCTTGCATTTTGTGGTGCCTTGTCCTCCTTTGCTGTTGGGACATCTGTTCACCCCCTGCATCCTATGGAATTCTAGGATATGTAGTTTTGCAAGGGCACTAGCCTTCTCTGCAAAAGAGTGCTAGTGCATCACCAAACTACAAATACCAATATTCTGTAGGATGGAGCCATGGCACTTGAAATGGTGTCAAATTGCATTATTTCTACAGTGTCTGGACTCCAGGTCACTCTGTCAAAATTCCAGCAGCCAAAGACATCTGTGTCAGCTAAAACTTCTTGCTTCCTTTATCATAAATCAAAGCAAAATAAAGTCTGCAAAAGGAGCTCCTCGAAATTCGTAAATTCAATTTTCATACCTGGACAGTTTATTTTTAATATTATGAACCTTCAAGTCAGCTCCAACTTACGAGGATGCTCTCCCAGGATTTCCTTGACCAGATTTATTTGGTGGAGGTATGCCATTATCTTCCCCTGAGGCTGAGAGAGTGTGACTTGTACAAGGTCACCCAGGAGGTTTCCATGGTTGAGTGGGGATTTGGACCTTGGTCTCCCAGAGTGTTGGATTATGACTTCATTTGTGTCCTGAGTTTCCTTTGTGAAATATGAGAGAGTATGGAACTTAATGCATGCAAAATCTGCCTGTGGTTCTTTTGTGCACAAAATGTTGCTTCCTCTGCAGAAAATAGTGTTTTTGGTACAAAAATGTGTGTTTCTCTCTATGTGTGTATCTTTGTGCATGCATGTGTCTTCATGTTGCCTGTTGACTTATGATGACCCCATGAATTTTAGTGGTGCCCTGAGTAATTTTTAAGACAAGGAATACTCAGAGGTGGTTTTGCCAGTTCTTTCCTCTGGAATATACCCCACAGTGCCTGGTATTCATTGGCAGTCTCCCATCCAAGTACTAACCAGGTCTGATCCTGCTTAGCTTCTAAGATTAGACAGAATCCGGTGCCTTTAGGATATTTAAGTGATGCTTGTACAAAAATACCACCTGCAAACTCTGTGCACAATGAGTCCTGAAATACTTTCCTGCTGTCAGGAGAATAAAAATCACTAAAATCATATGTTTCTTTCTTCAAGGAGAAAATGAGTGAAGAATTACACCCCTAGTTTTCAAAGACAGAGATTTGTTAGTCTGTTTCAGCATAACAAAGTAAGGTAGGGGCAGAGAAGGAATTTAGTTGTACTGATTATTTTAGCATGAGGTTTTGTGGATTTCAATCCATTTCTTCAAATGCATTGATGAAATCAATATGAAAAACCACAGATATTTAAGCCTGGTTACATAGGGTTTTTTTTTTCAGAGGAATCAGAGTGTAAGAGGATACAGAAAGATAAAATTATGACCTTGGTTGTAGACCTTCAAAGAGCTGTGTACCTGTATCATCTTACACATTCTTTGAAGGTTTAAGGGCAACATCACAATTTCTAACTTTCTGTTATCCTGTTACACTCTGAGCATAATTTTGTCACTGTAGCTTGGAATAGTGTTCTTTTGTATTATAAATTGCCAAATTTCAGGATCACTGCTCTAATTTTTGCATTTTTTTCTAGGTCACTGGTAGAACCATGTCAACAAAACGTGTTGAATTTTCACAAATTTTCAATATATATATATATATATATATATATATATATATATATATATATTCCCTTCTTAATTTTGAATTTTCAAGTGCTGAACTCTGGGCCATTATGATGCTCCTGCTCTTGCAGAAGAAAATTCCAAAGGAAATCCATGAATGCCTGATGGAAACAATAAGTAACAAGTGCCTATTGTACTCAACTGTGAAGAGTTTTTCTGTCAACTTTCAGCATGGAGATTTTGAGACCAAAGATGCAGCAAGGGCTGGGAGGCCTCTGCTAGTGTCAATTTCTGAGATTGTTGAGCATATTCATGACCTGATTTTGTCAGATCAGCGAATCTCAGCTCAAACAATTGCTAAGACACGAGAGATATCCTGAGAATGCATTGGGTTTATAATTTCTGAGCATAATTTCTGAGCCATTAGCCAAGTGGGTGCCAAAATGTTTGAATGGTGACCAGAAACAAAGTTGAGTGGATACCTCCAAGTTGATTTTACAGTATATTGAGCAATCTAGTAATAATTCTTTTGGAATGACTTGCCACTGTTCCATCACTATGATCCAGAGACCAAACAGAGTTGTTGCTGTGGCAGCACTTAGGTTCTCCATGGCCAAAGAAATGCAAGATTCAGAGGTCATCAGGAAAAGCCATAGTGACAGTTTTTTGGGGGCAAGGAAAGTATTTTTTTACAGACTATTTTCCAAAGGGTCAAACAGTTAATGTAGCATACTACTCTATCTTGTTGAGCTGACTGAAGGAGACACTGAAGGAAAAATGCCAAGGGAAGTTGCAGAAAGTAGTTTCCTGTTTGCCGAACAATGCACCTGCTCATAGAGATGGCAAGATGATGGACGTTTTGAAGAATTTGGGATTTGAATGCATAGACCATCCATCCTACTCACCAGATATTCAATATTTCCTGTTTTCAAACCTTAAAAAGAGTTTGAAAGGAGGGAAATTTTCAAATGATTCAGAGATGATAGCAGCAGCAGAGCAGTATTTCAATGGCCAGACACCAGATGTTTATTTTTATTATTTTTGAATGCTTAAAGAAAATTGAGAAATAATGTGCCAAGTGCATCAGACTTTGGAGTGAATATGTGGAATAGCATGTAGGCTTCATGGCTCTTGGTCACTCCCTTCTTGGTTGGGCTGAGAACTTTTCAGCACCCCTTCATATGTAAATGGACATGGATCCCAGAACAGAGAGGGATGGGTGGGTTCAGCCCATCCTTACAAATAGGCTGGGAGCACCACTGACCTTCCTGAAATTATATAGCAAAATTGGACCTCTAAGTGTCTCATGTAATTGAGCTCTTCAAGCACTATCACTCAGAGGTGTACTAAATGATGCAGAAATATTTTAAAAGGTGTTGTTGAGCCCTCCCAGGAATAATAAAGATTGCCTGCCATCTAAACTGTGCAAAGTTACTTGGGAGTAAGCGCTATCGTGGAGGAAAGCATGATAAGAAATGATATCACACCAGTATGCATCCATCCTTAAACTAGCACAATTGTGGCAGGGCAGCAGGTTGGTGTGATAAAATCCTAAGGGAATGAGGGTCCTTGACTCTTGTTAGCTAATCTAGATTCTGTCTGGAGCTCCATTATCACCTTCTGGCCACCTGGGTGTCCAATTCGAGAGAGTAGTTAAACTAGATCATCCATGTTCCCACCAACACTCCATTCCTAAGCACTGGTGATCAATGTAGGATCCTAGCCAGAGTACCTCAGCTGGCAACTATCCACCCTCTTTTTGAAGATACCTAGAGAAGGAGAACCCACCTAAACAGAGGCTGGATGGCTATCTGTTGGAGGTGCTTTGATTGTGTATTCCTGCTTGGCAGAATAGGGTTGGACTGGATGACCCTTGAGGTATCTTCCAACTCTTATGATTCTCTAGCAATTGGTTCCACTGCCAAATAATTCTTAGTGTCAAGAAGTTCCTTCTAATGCTCAGTCGACATCTACCCTCTTGTAAACCAAGGTGGGGAGTTCCTTGAAACATCCTCCAATCTTCAAGGGGTTTTGTTCAGCATTTAGAATGGTTTTGTTGTTGTCTAACTGGCATTTTGAGGGCAATTTTAACAGGGAGTGCTTGGGCTTTGGAGGGCAAGCGGACTGCACATGGCCGCCTTTCTAAAGATGACCCCAATGGCTTACTGAGCTATTGACCTATGTTTTCTCTAAGAAAAAAAAGCTCCAGCAGAGCTTCTGGTGGCTGATGCAGCACAGAAGACTGTAATTCGGAAGAACTAGAAGGGAGGAGGTGAGGAGAGAAGCCGTAAAAATCACTGGGGAGGAAAAATGGCATCCACTAAGTGAAGCGTATGTATATTCCCTTCTTAATTTCATTTTCATTTAAACATCTTTAACATTTAAATCTGCTGTGTACATTTTTGTTTTGTAAAGAAAAGAAAAAAGATTCTCTCTCTCTCTCTCTCTTTTACCTTTACCTCTTTAAAGTCTATGTGGTTAAAGTGGCCCTATTAAAACTCTCCCTTTTGCCAAGTAAATCCTCCCCTAGTAAAACAGCATTAAAGATTGAGGAAATTAGCTGAGAACTGGGACTGATCCCAACCTCCCATAAACGGGAGTACTTTGACCCATTAATCAGGCTTGGCCTCCGCTTTAAAGAATGAGAGCCTCCCGGCAAGATCTTCCACCACTAAAAGCATGTTAAATATTTATTGCGGCTGAGAGCTAGAGCTCTTTCTTTGGTGGGAGGGAAGCCGTTCCAAACACACACACATATACCCCACAAAGAATGGGGACTGCGAATCCCACTGGTTTCTCACCTCCTAGCATTATTCTCCAAAGACCCCTCATCCTAAAAAGTCATGCTATCTTTTGGGTGATGAACTCCCACAACATCGGGGGTAGTTAGACCATGGCCCATGGGCCAAATGCATCATCCTTCCCATTGATCCTTGTGGCCTGCAGGGTAATACAGAACCCTATTTGTTTTTTGGGGGGGGGGGGGGGGGAGAGAACCTTAGGTCAATATACAACAAGATATCCAATGAAACAGTGCCGACTGCCAGGGGATTCTGGGAACTGTTACACAAAAGGGTAACTTTCCCCCAACTCTGCTTCTTCTTTCCATCACGAACTACTACAGGGCATTACTAGAGGAATATGCCTTGATGCTTGTACTTGGCATAGGTCCCCTCCATCCCTTGATTTTCAGACCAGTTGCACTGGGACAAATAAACCAGTATGCATAGCTTTCTCGAACTGTTTTTTTTTTTTAAAGCTCGGTTGAAAAAATTCTTTCACCAGTCATTGCCTTCATTTTCTAATCTGAGTGGTCCATCTTTTCTGTGGCTCTTGCAGCATTTCACTTGAGCAACAACCCTCACACTTGTCATTCTGCAGTCACATAAAACCAAGGTGTAACAAATGCCCCTTTGCCTCCCAGTGACTGCAGGGAACTGGAAGAAGGGGAAGGAAGGTGGGAGAAATAAAGAGAAACAAACATGTGGCAGAGATATAGTTTGAGTGACAGAAGGAGAAGCCAGGAGGTAAACTACCCTCTACCTACACCCTGCAAGGAAAGCACCAGGAATCCCACTCAGATGTGGCCAAGTGTCCATCCAAAAAGTAGAATCCTCCATCTGACCTCCATGGGTTGCCACCATCAGAGAGCAGAGACTTTGGCACCCAGCCTGCAACATAAATGCATCACCAGCTGATGTGCACAAATCCTTTCTGCTAGGACTGCATTTAAAATTGGACAGGATAAGTTACTCCCAAAGCCTGCTAAGTAGACGTTGACTCTCCCTTATCCAGAATGCTTAAAACTAGAGGTGTTTTAGATTTCAGGGTGTTGTTTTTAGGGGAGGGGGAGATTTGGAATACCTGTATTTGCATAAACAGGTATCTTGGAGATGGGACCCAAGTCCAAATGCAAAATTTATTTATGTTTCATATACACCTTATATACATTGCCTGGAAGTAATTTTATAAAATCTTTTAAAAATAATTTTGTGCATAAAACAAAGTTTATGTGCACTGAACAATCACAGAAGTGTGTCACTATCTCTACCACCCAGGAAAAAAGTTTTGGGTTTTGGAATGTTTTAGATGTTGGAGTTCCAGATAAGAGAAACTCAAGGTGTGTTTATTTGAAGGTTAAAGTAAACCAGGAAGGGAACAGGTGAGGTGTACTGGCTTGAGTGTTGGACTGGATCTCTGAGAGACTAGGGTTCAAATCTCTGCTCAGGCCAGGAAACCCACAGAGCGACCTCTGGCATGTTCCACTGTCTCAGCCTCAGAGGGCAATGGTCAACTTAGACAGGCAGATGATTCATAGATAAAACTGATAGATAGATGAGCTGTGCAAATGAAGATGACTGACAGACAGAACTGGATTTTCACCCACTCTTGCCATTAAATGAATTTAATGTTTGTGAAGAGCTATGCCTTGTTGTTGCTGTTGCTGTTGTATGCCTTCAAGTCGCCTCCTTACAGACAAATCAAACTGGGTCCAGGGAGAGTTAGTTTTACTGAAGTCCCAAAGATGGATCTGGGCTCAGACTGTTGAAAGAGGACTGCTAGTCCCAAGAGTTGGGTCTCCCCTACTATAGCACTGCAAGTCAACACTCCAGTATCTGTTGACAGCTGGTGAGACACAACCTGGCAAAGATCCATCTCCTCATCCTCCCTTTTCATTCACTTCTGCTGTCTAATGAACCCCTGAGTTCCCATAATGCTCTCCACCAGTGCCGACAACTCAGTGGTCCAGCCAGCTTTCATCTGCAGCCTGTCATTACTTTCTAATATCTGCTGTCACTGCCGCCGCCGCCCGCTTGTCTTCTCCTGCACTAACTGTTCTTGCAATAATTGTCTTTCCTCACTCCTGTAAACAAAAGGTAGACCCATCAGTGTGGATTAACCTGTACACTGTTGGTGGCAACGACAACCATGGCACTCGGCTGCCCGAGCATGGCTGTCCTTTGCAGAACTGACAGCCAGCGAGCGGCTTCTCCAATTAGCGCCTCCAAGATTTTCCACCAGGCATTATATGCCTGTTTGCACAGAAGGAAGTCTCTCCAGCTTTGCACCCCAAACAAAGGCATCCTTCCTCCTCTCAGGAAAAAAAAAGAGGCACTTTGATGAATGGATTTAAAAGTCCTCCAAGGATGAAGACCAGGAGAAGAGAGTCCACCAGGTTTACAGAAGGAAGGCATCTGTATAGCTTAGGTTCAGACTGTCCGAAATATTGTATCTTCCTATATGAAAGCTCCAGAGTCTTAAGATCCCCAGGGGAGGGCTTTCTCTTGGTCCCACCACACTCAAAGACCCGTCTGGCAAGGACACAAGAGAGAAATGTTGTGGTGGCTGCTCCCAGGCTGTAGGATTCCCTTCCACAGGTCGACTGCATTACACAACCCTTGCATCAAAGGGCTATGTTCTGTAATGGAACATGCAACTTGGTGCACAACTGTACATGCAACAGGATATGCTACAGAATGAACAATGGAAAGTATCTGTGTGCATTCCATACACATGTGCAATGGCAGTGTACACACAACCCTGTTTCCCTGCCATTAAACTGAAGATTATATAGCCTTATATGAACCTATTTGAGTTTTAAGATCTTTGGAAGAAGGGGTATCTCTTGGTCCCACCACACTCACAGACCCATCTGGCAAAGACACAGGAGAGAATCTTCTTGGTGGGTGCTCCAAGGCTGTGCAATTCCCTTCCAGAGAAGGCTCTCTGCTCTCCTTTTACTGGCAGGTACAATCCCATTCCTTGCAGGAATACAAAGCTACAGCACTCCTGAAAGATGCCCATCCAACCTCTGTTGGGAAAAAGTGTGGAAAAGTTGGTAAGAGCTATCCAAGACTGTCTCCAAAGAAGGAGAGTCCACCACCATCTGAGGCAGTCCATTCCATTGTTTTACAGCTCTTACTGTAAAAAAGTTCTTCCTAATGTTTAGGAAGAACTTTCCCATCCAATCCATTGAATCTGTTGGTTTGTGTTGTCGTCTCTAGAGCAGCAGAATAGAAGCTTGCTCCATCTTCTACTGAACATTCCTTCAGATATTTGAAGATGTCCATCATGTCACCTCTCCATCTTCCATCTTCTCTTTCCCAGGCTAAGCATATCCAGGTCCCTAAGTATCTCCTCATGGGGCTTGGGGGTTTCCGGACCTTTCATCATTTTGATCACCCTCCTCTGGACATGCTCTAGCTTGTCCACATCCTTCTTGAACTCAAGATCCAGCCCTTAAATGTAGATTATTTTAAAAAGGGTTGGGGAAAG
The DNA here is from genome assembly GCA_020142125.1 of Phrynosoma platyrhinos. Lineage (NCBI taxonomy): Eukaryota > Metazoa > Chordata > Lepidosauria > Squamata > Phrynosomatidae > Phrynosoma > Phrynosoma platyrhinos. Next base: position 2,041,814 of record CM034703.1, read on the forward strand.
TATAACCAATGGGCCATATGCAGCCCCTGAACCCAGGTCTTGTGGTTCATAGAGTGCTCTGCCAGTCCTGTTCTCTATCAACCAATTTGCAGCTGATTCTTTTTTTAAAAAATGTATTTTATTTTTCTGCCTAAAAATGGCCCAAAATGCCATACAATTGCCTCTTTCTCTGGAGGTTTTTAAGCAGAGGCTGGATGGCCATCTGACACAGGGGGTGCTTTGCTGGTGTCTTCCTGCACAGCAGAAGGGGTTTGGACTGGATGGTCCTTAGGGTTTCTTCCAACTCTAGGATTTTATTCATCTAAACCTGTGTTTCTAGTTCCTAAGGGATTCTGGAGCTTGTAGTCCCAGAAACTCATCTTTTCCAGACTCTGGAAACAGGATACCACTATGCAGCCCCACTGGGAGATATTCAAAAAAGACTAATCTGTGTCTAATCCCTGACCCACAGTTGCAAAAATCCCAATGGAGTTGATGCTTTGGCTATGCGCATATTTGCTGACGGCCCCTAGCAGTATATCTCCTTGACTGCCTGCTGTGTTGTCACAGTTTTAATACAGATTCTAGATGGAGTACGTTTGCCAAAGAAAAAGAGGTGGAAAAAGAGAGAGACTTTCATCTCACCATCCAGCCTTCTCTCCTAACAAAACCCACTTCAGCATCTTAACATCATTTGCAAGATGTGACAGAATCCATCCAGAGAAACTGCAAACAGCAAACAGAAGTGTTTTGACACCACTTTCCATGTGTCCAGATATGCTAGGGTGTCCCCAAAATTGTTCCTGTCCCATGCAGTTATTTCTCTTTCCATTTTTAAGGCAGCTATGCCCTTCTGTTTCCCCATCTAGCATCAAGAAAGGCTTAGTAGGGTTGTGGAGGGGCAGGAGAGCGTTTGGAACGGAAGAGAGACGAGGGAAGCAGAAACAAATAAAGCTGACACGAGCCAGAAAGTTTGATGGAGGGAGCGCGTTGGTGGCTTGGAGATTGCTATTAATGGAGAGCTCTCTCTAATTGCTTTTGTGTAATTGGCGGCTGCTAGGCGGAACTGGGTAATAAATGAAATCCAATTACATTTTCTCTCTGTATTTATTTTATTAAGTAGAATTCGTCGAGTGAATGAAAGGCCCGCTTCAAGGTAATGGCTCGTGACTGAGAAGGAGGTAGCCTCCATTTCGCTGCCTGGCAGACCAATACAGGCACCATGGTGTCCAGAGAAGAAGCATCCTTGCATTCAAGAGAGGAGCTAGAGGTGGGCCAGCTGTCCATTTCAGGAATTTGACCCCAACCAGAAGATTGTTGGTGAATGGCAAGCATCTGACAAGGCTTCTGGAGTCTGGCTCTGCAAACCATGATTCCTTCTGCATCCTGAGACCCACAAAAAGTGTTCATCTTGCACCTCTCCCACACTCCAATGCATGCATAGCCAGGGATGCATTCACATTGGAATGCTGTGTTGCACTGGAATCCAGTGTCCAGTTCTAGGCACCACAATTCAAGAGGGATATTGAGAAGCTGGAGCTTGTCCAGAGGAAGGTAACCAAAATGGTGCAAGGTCTGGAAACCAAAGCCATTTGAGGAGCAGCATAGGGAGCTGGGCATGTTTAACCTGCGGAAGAGGAGGTCAAGGGGAGACATGATAGCCATGCTTAAATGTTTGAAGGCATGTCATATTGGGAATGGAGCAAGGCATCAATAGAAATATAGTGTCTAGATTGAGGGGAGTAATAGTACCACTCCATTCTGCTTTGGTCAGCTGAAATCTTGTGTCCAGTTCTGGGTACAATTCAAAAAGAATGTAGATAAGCGGGAGTGTGTCCAAAGGAGAATGTGGACAAGCTGGAGTGTGTCCAAAATGGGGAAGGATCTGGAAACCATGCTCTATGAGGAGAGATTTAGGGAGCTGGGTATGTTTTGCCTGGGGAAGAAAAAAGGGTTGGCATGAGAGCCCTGGTTGACTATATGAAGGGATGTCATGTTGAGGATGTCATGTTTGCTGCTGCTCCAGAGATTAGGATACAGAGCAATGGATTCAAACTACAGGAAAAGAGATTCAAACTACAGGAAAAGAGATGCGTAAAGATCTAAGAAAAGAGCTGGAAAATATTGGTATAAGAATGGAAAAAATG
>CM034703.1:2069338-2080161 GCA_020142125.1 Phrynosoma platyrhinos
CCTAGTCCCTTCAAATCACCTGTAAATGTATGGTGACCCCATGCATTTCATAGTGTTATCTCAGACAAGGAATCTTCAGAAATGGTTTTGCCAGTTCCATCCTCTGAAATATAGCCTTCAGTACCTCAGATTCATTGATGGTCTCCCATCCAAGTACTAACCAGGGCTGACCCTAGCTAGCTTCCATGCTCAGATGGGATCTGGTGCCTTTAGAGCAGTGGTTCCCAAACTTTAGTCCTCCAGGTATTTTGGACTTTGGACTCCCAGAATTCCTGACTGCTGGCCAAGGTGGCTGGGGCTTCTGGGAGTTTAAGTCCAAAACACTGGGAGGACCAAAGTTTGGAATCATTGCTTTAGAGTTTTGACCTATTCCCAACCAGTATCCAAGCCTATAAGAAGAAACAAGCAGATCAAATGCAGCTGAATCTCAGAATCATTCGAGAGAGCCTTGAGACTTGCATGGATCGTCATTTTCACATTACCCTCCAGAGTGATGACCTCAGAATAGTTCTCAAATCATCTCCAAGACTGGCACAATGACCTCACCACAGACCTGAAGACTCAGCTAAAGGCTTGGATCATTCATGAGATCACCTTGAAACACGAGACGCAGATATCTCATTTAGCAAACAAAATGCACAAATGCTCTTCCAAAGTTATCCTGAGCTACTCCACATGAGGGATTGTGTCTTTTACCCACAACGCAAAGTCCGCAATCTATGATTTTGAGGGATTGCCAAATTAGCCAAACCCAAATAAACATCCACAGGTCTCCAGGAGCGAAGGAGTAAAATCCCATGAAGTCATTATTATTCTTTTGACAAGGACTGGATAGAGAAACCCCAAGAGTGTACTGAGCACTGTTAAGGGCAAACACAGAACAGAGAACCTTTCGCATCCCAAAAGTGCAACACACAACTCGCTGATACAGTCAGATTTCTGTTCCAGCTTTGGCGTACCACCACCACACACATAGCTATTCATCTGAGAATTTGAATTTTAGACACACTTAGGTTGCAATGCTATATTTCTTTACTAACAAGTAAAAGCAATGACTGTCAACCTTCCAAGGAATGAAACATGCATTTGATGATGCAGGGATCAGACACTTACCTTTTCAGTGTTCCAGATCTCAAGGACTGGTGCAAACAGTTCATCCAAGCCCTTTCAGCTTCTTCACAATCAGTCTGTGCTTCAGTCTTGTCTTGGAAATATGTGGCTTTCTGCCAAGAGAAAGACATGGGTCACGTCAGCTGAGATCTTAGTGCCCTCTTTCCGTATTTTGCTAGTAGCGCTGATGCTTGGTATAACATCATTCTGTGCAAAATGCTTATACAAAAGGCATTGGCTCAAATCTTACATCATGGTTGCATATCATAAATCTTTGCATGCAGGATTAGGCATTAATTGTTAAGCATTAACCTTGAGTTGAATAACAACATTACACAATCAGATGTGCACTCAAACTTACAACCTAGTGCTCATCTGGACTCAATGGACAATGCACACAGCTAAATACAGATCTTCTGTACGAGACAAAATACAGACAATATTATCTTTTCCAACTCTATGATTCTATGATTCTATGAAATCTTCTGTATCACACAAAGTGTCCAACTACTCTCATTGGAGAACTTACACAAACATATAACATTAGGATTTCGACCCTTGTCTTTTTACACTACTCGTTCTCCTTCCTTGGAGCTCTTTAAACAGAGGCTGGATGGCCATCTTTTGGGGATGCTTTGATTTTGAGTTCCTGCATGGCAGAAGGGGGGGGGGTTGGACTGGATGGCCCTTGGGGTCTCTTCCAACTCTAGGATTCTATACTCATTTTCTATGGAGGCCATGACAGTGAGCTTGTCCTCTCAACAGCCCTGTTACGATAGACAAGACTGAAAGACTTGTCCAATGGTACCTTAGTAAGATTTATCCTGGCTAAGCCAGAACTGAACCACAAGTTTCCCACACTCAAAGAAGAAAATGAAGGAATGCATCAATGAAGGAATGAGAGAAGAGAAATTTCAGAAGGCACTCAAATATGTTCCCTAGTTATTCATATGCAATTCAAGAACCATGCCATGATACACTAAAGGGGCATTGCTTCCAAAGGACTATAATGCAACAGAATAATAAAAGCTGAGATCCTACACTGTGTTCGTCTAGTAGTATATGTCTACACTCATATAGTTAAGTGGTGATCGTGCTATTCCACTTCTGTTGAATATTGACATTGCACAGACAATCGTGTTTCTACTGTCACAGTGAATTAAGTGGGACATTGAAAGTACCAATGAGTAGTTGTGCCCCATACCACTGCCCATACAACAGTTGCACATATGTAACTCATCTTACACAACTGTGTACTAAATACATCATGGCCAAAAATCTTCAACTGTATGTGTAAGGGAACTTGTTATTGTGTGCCTTCCAGATGTTTCTGAGTTACAGCAATCCTAAGGCAACCCTTTTGCTGGGTTTCCTTGGCAAGCTCAGAAGTGGCTTGCCAGTACCTTCCTCTGACTCTGTGAGTCTGTGACATGCCTAAGATCACCCAGTGGTTTCCACAGCTGAGGGGGAATTCAAACCCTTGTCTCTGAAGTCCTAGTCCAACACTCAAACCACTACACCACTCTGGCTCTCATAAGGTAACCACAGGGCCAGAAGGAGGAGGAATCTACCTGCAAAAGATATCCTCCCCACCATATACTACCATCTTAACTAAAGACTGAAACAACATGTAGACATGACTAACATCTCCAATGGTTTTTCTCCTGTTTGGTTTGTAACATCTTGCCTGATCATGAAGAAGCCCATGGAGCTTCGAAAGCTTGCAACAAGGATATTTTGGTTGGCCAATAAAGGGATCACTGATGGATTTTTATGTGTACATAAATCACTAACAGGATGCCAGACAATTTGTATTTTGGGATACCAAAGTCAAACTCACAGTCTCTCACCTCTCCTCTCTATATATACACCAAACACCACCATCCATCTTCACACACTCCTTTGAGGGAGGCTGCCATCATTGTACATGGCTGGCCTTCCAAGAACTGCTGAGGGAGGACCCGTCATACAAGACAGAGCTCCATTTCCGTCCTCCTGTTCCATTAGTTGTGTGAAAGAGGGTCCATTTCATAACTCAACATAATAAAACTGGGGCTGCATAAACAAGAATCATAGAATCATAGAGCTGAAAAGGCCCCAAGGGTCATCCACTCCAACCTTCTGCCATGCACAAATTTGCAATCCAAGGACTCCCACAGATGGTCATCCAGCCTCTGTTTAAAAAGAAGGGGACTCCACCACCCTCCGAAGCAGCCAGCATCTTCCACTGTTGAACAGCTCCAAATATCAGAAAGTTCTTCCTAATGTTGAGGTGGAATCTCTTTTCCTGTACCTTGAATCTATTGCTCCAGGTCCTATTCTCTGGAGCAGCAGAAAACAAGCTTGCTCCCTCCTCAATATGACATCCCTTCAAATATTTAAACAGGGCTATCATATCACCTCTCAACCTTCTCTTCTCCAGGCCAAACATACCCAGTTCCCTAAATCGTTCTTCATAGGGATTCATGGTTTCCAGACCCTTCACCATTTTGGCTGCCCATCTCTGGACACACTCCAGTTTTTCACCATCCTTTTTGAATTGTGGTGCCCAGAACTGGACACAGTATTCCAGGTGAGGTCCAAAGCAGAATAGAGCGACACTATTTCTTCCCTTTGTCTAGACACTATACAGTACTTCTATTGATGCATCCTAGAATCACACTGGCCTTTTTAGCTGCTGCATCACACTGTTGAGTTATGTTCAACTTGTGGTCTACTAGAACTCCTAGATCCCTTTCACACATATAAGTCTTGTTAAGCCAGGTGTCCCCCATCTTATATCTATACATTTCATTTTTTCTGCCTAAGTTCTCCCCGCCAAAATTCATTTTGTTAGTTTTGTCTCTAGTCTCTGATCTGTTAAGGTCATTTTGAATTCTGATCCTATTCTCTGGGGTATTAACTACTCCTCCTATTGGTGCCATCTGCAAAGAACAGGCTAGTGAGCAAGGGCAGAGAACTCAGGATGGGTTGCTGGCCAGCCATGAGCCATTTTGTGCCAAACAGCTGAAGGTAAAGAATTTGGCCAAATCAGTGGGAGTCCTTGCATTGACTTCCATATCATGTGCTTGGATCGGATCTTTAACAGGACCATTAAACAGGAGTAAATAAACTCCCATGTGAGGCTGATTGAGAAACTCATTTGCGAAGCTATAGGAAATAATTGCAAAGTTTTCCTGGAGCTTGAAGGAGGGAGCCATCCGTTCGTCACGCCAGCAGCCCATACCTTACTCCAATTCATCATGCTTGTCAGGTGTCAGCCACTGAAAAATTTAACTATGCCTTCTTCCTTCCCACTGGGTGTCCCATCATTGGCAGTGCACCCTGCTAGGATGGCTGGAGCACAGAGCAATGACTGACAAATTCGACCCAACTCCCCCCAACACTGCTACGCACACACAAACACACACACATGCACATGCACAGAGGCTGCCAGTTGCATTAAACACCTTGATGCTCACAGATTTTGATAGAGCTCAGAACTGCACTGGGAACAGTTGGCCAAGTCTTGGAAAATCTTGTAAAGTAGGAACAGGACCCAAATGGGTACATTGTGTGTGTAGGATTGGGTCAGGGGTGGGAAAGAAAGAAAGAAATCAGGCCAAATTCTGGATCATATTTGGGATGCTAACTTCCCTGTATCTATGTAACTACAGTCAGACCTCCATCTCCACAGGGGACCCATTCAGGATCACAACCCCATGGATACAAAAAAAAATGCGAGACCTCAAGTCCCAGCCTCCCTAATAGTGGCACAACATGTGCACAGCTGCTAGTGCAGCTACATGTATGTGGGGCCATTGGGGACAACGGGGCCTTGCTGTCAGCAAATGCCCAGATCTGCAGATGCCAAGCCCACTGATACAGAGGTCCAACTGTAATGTCCAGATTTCACAAATGATTCACTGGAGTTGAATAGAGGCAGTATTAGAGCTCAGCAGCATCCAGTGGCATCACTATGGAGTTGTAGGGGGTGCGAACCACACTAGGTGACACCTCAGAAGAGGGGTGATACCCATCTGAGTGCCCCCACCTCTCTGCCCTGCACCATTTACTCACAAGTAGAGCAGTGTGGGTCTGCAAGGGAGAGGGCAGAGTTCTCTCCAACTCCTGGCCCCACACTATCTACTCATGAGTAGAACGGGGCTTCGGCAGCGAGGGGAGGGGCCTTTTGACCCCTGCCCACTGCATCGGGTGTCACACCTGGGCAAGAATACCACTGACGGCATCAACAGAGTAGGTATCACCAGTTCAGTAACTCATGGTGTCACCCCCCATGGCACTGCTCCCAAAGCAGGTCATACAGAACCCTTAGGAACATTTTTTTGTTACTCGCGGGTTGGCATGGGTGAGTGCTGAGCTCCCTTTGCAATCTGCAATGAAGATGCTAGAGCCCTGAGCTGAGAAGCCACTCTCTCTAGACCCAGATCCACTCTTTCTCTTCCTTTTGCCGAATTATCATCTGTTTAATGGATACAGCTTTTGTTTTTATAAAGGTCTTCTCTCCTTCTCTGCCAAGGAATGCACTCTAGTTCTAACTAAACTCTTCAACAAATATGGAAAGTAAAACAATGGTCCATATTCCTCAATATACATTTCAGTCCCTAAGAAACGGGACACCAGGGATTGCAGTTCCCATGCAAGCAAAAGGATGTGCAAAATTCTGCAAGAAAGACTTGTTCCATATATGGAGTAAGAAATGCCAGATGTCCAAGCTGGGTTCATAAAAGGAAGAGACATTAGGGATCATATTGCAAAAATATATTAATTAATGGACTGTACCAAAGAATTTCAGAAAAAAAAATCAGCCTGTGCTTATTAGATTATAGCAAAATCTTTGATTGTATAGATCATGAAAACTCACGGATCACTCTTACAAGAAATGGGTGTCCCACGGCATTTGATTATCCTGATGCATAACCCATATTCAAGACAAGAAAATACTGTTAGGACAGAATATGGAGAAACAGAATAGTTTTCTATTGGCAAGAGGGTCAGGCAAAGCTATATTTTATTACCCTATATATTTAACTTGCATGGTGAACATCTCATACATAAAGCAAGATTCCACTTGGAGAAAAGAAGCATGAAAATTGGAGCAAGGAACATCAACAATTGGTGGATGTGATCTTAACTGACTGTGGAACAACAGGGGAACTCAAGGCCCCGGTCACTTGTTGGACAAGTGTTGCACAAACAGAATTACATGAGCATTTATTGGGGGTAAGCAGAGTGTGGTCTCTGGGCCACATATGGCCCTTGGACTGTACTTCTGTGGCATCCAAACACTGCAGTCCCAATTCTTTTTATTAAAAAATTGCTGGAATTTGACAGCCATCTGTGCCTGAAAACCTTGCAGGACACCCTCCCATGTGTGTGTATTTATATGTTGTTGTTGTTGTTGTTGTTTGCCTTCAAGTCATTTCCAGCTTATAACGATGCTATCGTGGGATTTTCTGGGGCTGAGAGAGTGACTTGCTCAATGTCTCCCAGTGGGTTTCCATGGCTGAGCAGGGAACTGAACTCCAGAGTCCAAGTCCTATGCTCAAATCACTACACCATGCCGTCTCTCTCTCTCTCACACACACACACACACAAATATACACACGCGTGTACACACACATAGGGAGAGCCAGCATGGCATAGTCGTTTGAGCATTGGACTACAACTCTGGAGACCAGGGTTTGATTCCCAACTTGGCCATGAAACCCACTGGGTGACATAAGTTGGAAGTGGCTTGAAAGGGCGCATACACACACATATACACACGTGTGCGTACAGACAGACACACACACACATACCAGAAATCCGCCAGGCCCTCCACTGCCCCCATTTACCGCTATAGTCCCTCTCAAAATGATGACAGGGAGGGACATCCAGTTGCCATTTTGAGGGACCACAGAGGAAAACGGAGGTATTTGGGCTTGCTGTGGGGGAAGTGGTCCACCGAGGGTCCTGGCAGGAAAACATCCCTCTTTCCCCATGCAACTATCCATCCCTGGCATATATTCATCATGGCCACAGTTTCTTCCCATGTCACTGCATTGGTCTAATCATCCAAAGCAGTCCACTGCTGAAACCAGAGTTGGTATGACCAGCATCCTTCTAGCAGGTGGAATCTAGCAAAAGTAGAGAGCCCAACTCATAGTAGGAGCTGCCCTTCATCCCTGGGGGTACTACCCTCTTTGGCGCATAGAAGGTCACTTCAAGCGTTGCAAGAGGCAGAGCTTGGGTGAGATCTCTGGATTTCTGTGAGAGGGAAAAGTGCATGATGACAGGTCAACCACTGCAAGGTAAAGGCATCACTCTGCTGCTTGGCATCAGCTTCAGCAAGCAAGGTGGAAAAAGCAGTGTGCCATGTCACCCATAATCCCAGCAGACACAGCTGGCATTTGTAAGGCTTCAGTGCTGCATGGATGCCATACGCTTGAGGGCACATTTGGTGACTGCTCTCAAATACAGGATTTGGGGCACCCTATTTCACTCCAACATGGTGCCCAACTTTAGGATCCCAACTACAGGATGTTCCATACAAGACTCCACAAAAGCCTAGATTTCCCCCTCTGCCCCTGAACTTTCCCTGCTGAGTACCTTCCCTGGCTGAACAAGCTTTTATTCTCTCTCAGGATAATCAAGCATTTATTCCAACACTATATTTTCAGAAGCCATTTCTTTATAGACTTGTTTTACCTTGTCATTTCCTCTTCATACCTTGATGGCTTTATAATTAATATTTTTATGCTGCAATAGTCTTTGTGTTTATAAAGCCTGGTGCCAGTTCAAAGCTCCCCCTGTGTAGATGTGTTGGCATATAAACCAGGGGAACATGTTGGGGTTTTTTTGTTAAAAAGGAAATGTACCTGTTAAAAATTAATAGGTTGGGGGGGCGGGACGACAAAAGAAGAATGGTGTGGTTACTGAGACCAACTGACTCAAAACCTTCTGGAGTCCTACATTTGTACAAGTGGCTCTATGAAAGCTGGTGGGACATTTTTGTAGTATGCAGAACAGTGATATTCAAGGATGCAGATATGGTGCCATTTCTGCACATTGGACACCACACAGACACATCTGCATGAACATTTGGTTATCCATTCAGATGTGCCTTGTCCTAATTCTCTAAACAACATATGTATGTACATTGTGGAGCCAATGTGTTGTAGCGTTTTGAGCAATGGACAATGACCCTGGATACCAGGGTTCAAATCTCTGCTTGGCCGTGGAAACTCATTGCATGGCCTTGGGCAAGTCACATTCTCTTAGCCTTAGGGGAGGGAAGTGGCAAACCACCCTGCCAGGGAGAAGATGGAAAGCTGTTTCTGGGCAGCCATTTTTGAGTGGGTGAGTGTTTAAATTTAAAAAAGAACAACACTTAGGAGAGTGTGTTTGTTGCTGAGGGGGTGGGGCTTCTGTCAGTCACATCTGTGAGTCACTAGGGCAGGGGTAGGCAACCTTTCCCCTTTAAGGGCCGAGGGACTTCAGCTCCCAGAATCCCAGGAGCTATTGGCCAACACGGGACTATTGGCCAACATGGCTGAGGCTTCTGGGAGCTGAAGTGCTTCGGCCCTTAAAGGGGAAAGGTTGCCTACCCCTGCACTAGGGGGTAGAGCTATCCACCTAACTCCATATAACCCCTCCGAAGGCTTTCCAGGCCAGTCTCTGCCAGGGAGAAGAAGGAAAGCAGTTTCTGGGCAGCCATTTTGAGTGGATGAGTGTTTAAATTTCAGCGCACAAATTTTTCACAGACAAAGGAAAGCACAGCACAGGCGGAAGGAAGGTGTGAACTCTGTTTTAGAGGTTCTCCTTTAAATTTTTTTCCCTTTTTTTAATAAAAGGGCTTTTGAGGGATTTTTGCTCAGAGGAAGTGAGTCAGAGGCTTGCCTCCAGAACAAGCTAGCAGCCAGGAGCTCTCTATAGAGTTATAACCCCAGTTGATTGAGCTTGCTGACAGAGCTTGGGGACAAAGGCCAAGCCAACAGGGGTCCTTTATGTGGGTGTTTACCAGGGGACTTTTTGAGGTAGAAGCCCACAGTCCTGTCTCAGTGCTTACTTAAGATTTCTCAATATGGACACTGAGGGAGCTGTTGCAGTCACCTGCAACACTTGTGGGATGTTTGTCTTCTTGCCAAGAGCTGTGGGAAACTTCACCTGCACCAAGTGCAAGTTCGTAGCCCTCCTGGAAGAGAAAGTCAAGCAGCTGGAGGCCTGGGCATATTAGGGAGCAAGAGGTTTTCCTGAACAGAACGGAACAAATGTTCTTGGACAGGGACCACACAGAGGAAGTTGTTGAGGAGGAGGTCACTTCATGCACATAGGAGGTAGGCAGCTGGAGGAACGTAACACACAGAAGTAGGGAAATGCAGCTACAGGATCAATTTGAAGAACTGCTGGCATGGTGGTTCGTAGATCATCTTTTTGAATTTGCTCTGAGAGATGGTTGCCTGTTGCGGGGCCTAGATCGGGTGCAAAAATTTAAATCGCCTGATAGAAGTGTCCCTGAAGTCGAGGGGAAGCAGAGGAACTCCAAAGGATCTCCTTGACATTCCCAGGCATCTCGAATTGAAGAGGGTTAAAAAGAAGGAGAGAACATCAAAGAAGGCGCACAGCCGTGAGTGAGGGAACAGAGCCAGTCATGTCCGCAACAAAGCAGCTGCTTTAGCGGCATAAAGATCGCTGCTGCTTTTTTTTAACTTCAATTAGCAACAACTTAGCCAATTTCCTCAATAGTCAATATCTACTACTTTCAAATAATAAGAATCCATTTCAATTTAGAGTGAAACAACAAATAAAAAGCTTACTTTGCAAACTTTCATAAACTTTGTGGACTCATAAATCTACAGATTGCTTTTTTCTTGGAGACTTTTGTTTGCTTTTGGAAACTTGGGGTGAAAAGACTGCAGAGCGAGGGGATGTTGGAGAGAAATGGAACTGTAAAAAAGAAAGGTCGCAAAGTGGAGAGGCGAAAGTGTGGGGAACAGAAGGAGGGAGAATACAAGTAGAGACTAATAAAGACTAGTAAAAATTTAAAGACTTAAAATAAAGTAAAATATATATAAACAATTTCAACAAAGAAGAAAGCAGAAGTAGAGACAGGGAGAGTGAAACTTGTTGTGAACTGAAGGGAATAAAGTGATAAAGGACAGTGAAAACGAAAGTGGGCAGTGAAAGTGGACTAAGATAAATGAAAGGCAAACTGTAGGTCAGATTGTTTTGAAACACTTTATGGAAAACTCAAACAATTATTGAAGAACAGGATAAAATAAGATTTTAAAACATGAGATGGACATCAGAAATTAAGATGGAAACATAGTACATTGTGCAGAGATGGTGATAAAGAGACGTAGAGACCGAGGTTTGAGTGAGAGAAGCCAAGGACACCGAATTGAACAAGATGACAGCAGAGATTGAGACGAAAGCAGTGTAAAAAGGGAACTATATTACATATAAGACAAAGAATAGTATAAAACACAAAAGTGCCAACTGTGATTTTTAATTATTATGTTTTCATGTTCTTCAATTGTTCCTTAATTGATTAACTGTTTAATTGTGCTAAAGAAACACAATTTCTTCTTTCCTCCCTTGCACCCTTCCTTTTTAAAGTAAACTTAAGGTGAAAATGAATAGATTTGAAGGGGGAACAAAACTTGAATTTAAAAACAGTTTTCTGAAGCTAAGGGGGGTTGCAGACTGCCAGAAATAGTGCAAATTGAGTC
>CM034703.1:2080261-2095474 GCA_020142125.1 Phrynosoma platyrhinos
ACTCAATTTGCACTATTTCTGGCAGTCTGCAACCCCCCTGAGTTAAAACTAAGGATACACTGGGTATAAACTTCAAAGATTAAGCTACTAAATAAATGTACAATGTATAAAGAGCTGAATTAGTTTCTAGAATTGATTGTTTAAATTAATTGCTTAGGAATATAGAAATGTTTGTCATGATTATTGCTTAATAATGCTATTTGAAACTTGATGTCATATAACTATATATAGAAGGTATATTACATATAAGAGGTGGGGTTATTTTTCTGGTATTTTATCTTTTTGATCTATCATTTCCTTACAAACTAATTAATTAATTGATTGATTTTTCTTTCTTGATTATCCCAGCTACAAGTGTACTGACTTATTAAATTTGAATAGTTGTGAATATTTGTAAAATGATTTAATAGTGCGATCTTTCTCCTTCGGAATATAAAAGAAGAAAACTAGGACAGTTAAAATCTGATACATAACTTTAGTAAGAATTCTCAAGTAAGGATTTAGCCTTGAGCCAATTAAGATTAGAGTAAGAGAGAAAAGAAGAGGTGTGTGAAGAGCAAAACAATATAATCTAGACAAAATAATAGGGGGATTTCCAAAACAAGTAGCATAAATAATTTGTGATAGAATAGGGACATCTACTGGGGAAAAAAGAAACACACCAAAGAGGGGAAATATAGAGAAATAGGGAAACAAACTATTAAAGAAGGAGAACTACTAAAGAAAGAAGAGTGAGAGGAAAATTCATGCATTTATTAGAATATTAATTTAAAAAAGAGTAATAGTAATAACACCGAAGTATTTTGGGAAAAATAAAAATAAAATAAAGAGTAATAACAAAATATTGAATTAAATTAAAATCAAAGGTAAAATTAGAAGCAAAATTAGAAATAATCATAATTAGAAATAAGAATACAGAAAACAAAAAAAAACAATAAATATAAATAAAAAATCAAGAAGGAACAGTAATAACAACAAACTACAATATCAATAGCAACAACAGAGAATCCAAATAAAAACATACAAATACAGGACAAACTAAAACAAAGAGAGATAGTAAATAATAAATAAATAAGAAAAAAATTAAATTAGTCAAAAAGTAAAAAATAAGAGTTAGAGAATATTAAAAGAAACAATTGAAATAGTGAAGTAAATAGTGCAAAGCAGAAGGGAAGGAAGAAAATAGAGGAGAAAAAGGAAGGAAAAGGGAAAAGAAAAAGAAAAAAAGAAATAAGAGTGAGAACAAATCTACGAAGATAAATATAGCAAGACAATGGCAACCAATAGGAGATGGGTGGCACCACAAATGACAAATCAAAGAAGACCATCATTAGATAACATAGAGAGAACTACAGAACAATCCACACAAATTATGGATGAAATTAGGTGATCGCACCTAGAAGTCAAAAAGGAATTAAGAGATGTAAGAGAGAAAATGAAGCAAGATTTGAAATGTGAGATGAACCTGATAAGGCAAGACTTACATAAAATCAACAAAGATATTGGAAAAATAATTAATAAAGTGGAGAAACTAGAAAACACCTAAAAAAATAGATGCGAGGTTAAAAGAAGTAACAAATACACAACAGTAGGAACAGGAACTGACACTGAGGATGGTGCTCAAACAAAGAGAATGTTGTGTAAAACTATGAGGTGTGTGTGAACAACAGAACAAAAACTTATACAAATTTTTAATTTCCTATCTGGCTAAATATATGAATATGCTGATACACCAATTCAGCTGGGACATTGACAGGATGTATAGGTGGAACTCCAAAATAGCAAGATTGAAGAAACTCCCAAGGGATATTGTAATTTATTGGGTACACAAACAAATTAGGGATGCAGTGCTCCAAAAGAATTTCAAAGTCAAGTTAGAAATCCAAGGAAATTAAATTCAAATTTACAAAGACATTCTGGCAAAAAAATTTAAAGAAGAGTTTACAGATTTCTCGCAGACCAGCTGAAACGCCATCATGTTCCATACAGATGGGAAGATATAGAGGAAATCACGGTTACATGGAACCAAAAAGGACACAAACTAAACTCTATAGAAAAGGCAAGTGAATTCTTTAAAAAAAAAAATAGAAAAGAGATTGAAAAAATAAGAACATGGAGTACAGATCTTGACAAACAAAGTACATAGGAAAACGAAAAAAGAAAAGAGATGGGAAGACTATGAAAAGAAACTTTAACAGAAAGAGAGAAAAGAAAGAGACAGAGAGAAATTCGTCAAGGATGAAGAAGAAGAGGAAGAAGAAGAGATTGAAGAGGAGGAAGAAGAAATCAGAACAAGTCTAAGAGAATTAAGAGATGAGGGAAAAACAAGAGATGAGGAAGAAGAGGAGGCCCTTTTGGCTGAAGAAGAATACATAGAGTGAAATTGGTAACAAATATATACTTCCCTTTGTTAGAAATTCGATAGAGTCCAAAGATGAAGATGATTACATGGAATGTTAAAGGATTAAACTCTCTAGTGAAAGGGGAAAAAAGTATTCCACTATCTAGAAAAAGGAAAATATGATATGGCATGTCTATAAGAAACAGACATAAAAGAAAAAAGATAAAAAGTTTTTAAGAAACCGAAAATTAGGGAAAGAATTTGTCATGGCAGCTAAAACTAGGAAAAAGGGAGTTGTAATATATATGAAAGACCAATCTGTAGCAAAAGAAATATTTAAAGATGTAATAGGACATTATGTAGGAATAGAGATACATTTACAAGGAAAAAAACCTCTAATCATATGAATTTATTGCCCCCAGGAAAACAAAGCTACATTTAATAGAAAACTACAAGAACAATTTATGGAATATGATTATGAGAACATGATAGCAATGGGAGTTTATAATGGAGTTATCAATCCAAAAATCAGAAAAGAAAGTTCAGCATAACCAGGGCAAATTACCAAAACACTTCTTAGATATGATGGAAGAATTAGACCTGATTGACAGTTGGAGATTCTTAAATAAACAAGCACAGGGATATATATACCTTTTACTCTGAAAGGCACCATTCCTTATCAATAATCGACATGTTCTTGGTTACAAAAACAATAATTAAAGATATTCAAAAAATTGAGTTGTTACCTAACCTACTCTCTGACCACATCCACTACTCCTTATTATAAAAGAAAATAAGAAATCATTTATATGGAAATGGAACAATGAATTGTTAACTGATCAGAATCTAATTATGAAAATGAAAGAAATATCAAACTATATTTTTAAAGAGAACAGTGGTTTGTGGATTTGACAAGATCTCTTGGAACGTGTGTTGTCTCCCTGGGGCAAAAATCCATGATGTGACAGTCAGGCTGGCAAGACTTGTCAAGCCTACTGACCATTACCCCTTCCTCTTGTTCCATGTGGCAACCAATGATACTGCAAGGCATAGCCTTCAGAATATCAGAAGGGATTATGAGGCTTTGGGTAGGAAGATGAAAGAGCTGGATGCACAAGTTGTTATATCATCTCTTCTCCCAGTTGAAGGGCATGGTCCAGGAAGGGAGAGGAAGATAGCAGATATGAATAACTGGCTCCGCAAATGGCGCCGCCAAGAATAATTTGAATTCTTGGATCGTGGACTGCAGTTCCATGAGGGTGAACTTCTGGCAAGAGATGGGTTGCATCTCACTCCAGTTGGCAGAAATTTTTTTGCCAATAGTCTCAAAAATTTGAGCTGGAGGGCTTGTTGGGGAGTCATGTTGGGGAGAGAGACAATATCTTGGAAGGTAGGAGTACATCATGAGCTGGAGATTAATAGTCAAAGTGTTATTGAGGGAACAAGGCAAATAGTGCAAGGACCCAACAGTGGGAGGGAAAAAACTATACATAGGCAGCTAGGGGGGAGGACCCATGGTCTTAAATGTTTCTACACTAATGCACAGAGCATGGGAAATAGACAAGATGAACTTGAACACCTAGCACAACAAAGCAAATACGATATAACAGCCATCGCTGAAACTTGATGGGATGAGTCTCATGATTGGAATGTAGGAATAGAAGGGGATAACCTCTGAAAGAGAAATAGGTCAAACAGGTAAGGAGGAAGAATAGCATTATATGTCAGGGATGTTTACACCTGTGAAGAGATACAGGATTTAAATCCTGGAAATCAGGTGGAGAGTATCTGGATAAAAATTAAAGGGGAAGGAAACAACAGGGATGTGATAGTGGGAGTCTACTACAGACTGCCAAGTCAGACTGAGGAATTGGATGATGCCTTTCTAGAACAGAAGACCACACCCTCAGAAAGGAGAGATGTAATAATGATGGGTGACTTCAACTATCCTGATATTTGCTGGAAGTCAAACTCAGCCAATACTTCAAGGTCTAGCAAATTCCTCACTTGCCTTGAAGACAATTTCATTGTCCAAAAGGTGGAAGAGGCAACAAGGGGATCCGCTATTTTAGATCTGATCCTAACCCACAGGGATGACCTGGTCAATGGGGTGCAAGTGTGGGATCTTTAAGTGGGAGTGATCATGTTCTCCTGGAGTTTCTCATACAGAAGCCAGGCATAGTCAAACACTCATTCTAGACTTTAGGAGAGCTGATTTCAACAAACTTAGGGAAACACTGGGGATGGTCCCATGGTCAGGAATACTAAAGGAGAAGGGAGTTCAGGATGGATGGAGTTTTTCAAAAGGGAGATTATGAAGGCACAATCTCAAACTGTTCCAATGAGGAGGAAAAATGGGAATTGTCTCAAGATATTGGGTTGGATGCCTAAAGAACTTTCAACTGAACTAACAGGAGATATATAATAACTGGAAATGGGGCAAAATCACTAAAAAGGAATTAAACAAAATAGCTAGCACATGTAGGGGTATGGTCAGGAAAGCTAAAGCACAGAATGAGCTCAGGATTGCTAGAAAGCTTAAGAACAATAAAAAGGGGTTTTTGGAGTATGTCCGTAGCAGAGAAGAAGAAGGAAATGGTAGGGCCACTGCACAAAGAAGAGGCCTCAGTCTTCTCACAAAAGGAAAAGGGTGTTCAACCTGAGGAAAATGGAGCAAAGGACACTATAGGGGAAATGAAGCACAGAATAAGTAAAGACGTAGTACAGGAATACCTGGTTAATCTAAATCAGGGGTAGGCAACCTTTCCCCTTTAAGGGCCAAGGGACTTCAGCTCCCAGAAGCCTCAGCTATGTTGGCCAATAGTCCCATGTTGGCCAATAGCTCCTGGGATTCTGGGAGCTGAAGTCCCTCGGCCCTTAAAGGGGAAAGGTTGCCTACCCCTGATCTAAATGAATTTAAGTCTCCAGGATCAGATGATCTAGATCCAAGGATATAAAAAGAACTGGAAAATGTAATCTCAGAGCCACTGGCAATAATCTTGGAGAACTCCTGGAGAACAGGAGAAGTCCCAGCAGACTGGGAGAGGGCAAACATTGTCCCCCATCTTCAAAAAGGGGAAAAAAGAGGATCCCAACAACTATCATCCAGTTAGCCTGACATCAATACTGGAGAAAATTCTAGAACAGTTCATTAAAGAGAGAGTCTGTGAACATCTAGAAGGCAATGCCATAATCACAAAAAGTCAACATGGATTTCTCAAAAACAAGTCATGTCAAACTGTTCTGATCTCTTTTTTTGATAAAATTACCAGCTTGGTAGATGAAGGGAATGCGGTAGAAATAGCATATCTTGATTTCAGTAAGTAAGACAAGGTCCCCCATGATATTCTTGCAAACAAGATAGTAAAATGTGGGCTAGACAATACAATCGTTAAGTGGATTAGTAATTGTTTGACCAACCGAACCCAAAGGGTGCTCAGCAATGGCTCCTCTTTATCTTGGAGAGAAGTGACCAGTGGGGTGCCACAGGGTTCTGTCTTAGGCCCAGTGCTCTTCAACATCTTCATCAATGACTTGGATGAAAGAATAGAAGGCATACTTGTCAAATCTGCAGATGACATCAAATTAGGAGGAATAGCTAATACCCCAGATGACAGGATGAAAATTCAAAATGACCTTAATCGATTAGAAAGCTGGGCCAAAGCTAACAAAATAAATTTCAACACAGAAATGTAAGGCACTGCACTTAGGGTAAATGAAATACATAGATATAGGATGGGGGACATCCAGTTTAACATGACTACATGTGAAAGGGAACTAGGAATCCTAGTAGACCACAAGTTGAACATGAATCAACAGTATGAAGTGGGAGCAAAAAAGGCCAATGCGATTTTGGGCTGCATCAATAGAATTATAGTTTCTAGATCAAGAGAAGTAATAGTGCAACTGTATTCTACTTTGGTCAGGCCCCACCTGGAATACTGTGCCCAATTCTGGGCACCACAATTCAAAAAGGATGTTGAGAAGCTGGAGAGCGTCTGAAGGAGGGTGACTAAAATGGTGAAGGGTCTGGAAACCATGAAGCCCTATCAGGAGAGACTTAGGGAACTGGGTATGTTTAGCCTGGAAAAGAGAAGGTTAAGAGGTGATATGATAGCCCTCTTTAAATTTTTGAAGGGATGTCATATTGAGGAGGGTGCTAGCTTGTTTTCTGCTGCTCTAGAGAACATGACCCGGAACAACAGGTGCAAGCTCCAGGAAAAGAGATTCCACCTCAACATTAGGAGGAACTTCCTGACACTAAGAGCTGTTCAACAGTGGAAAACGGTCCCTCAGAGATTTTGGTGGAGTCTCCTTCTATGGAGGTTTTTAAACAGAAGTTGGATGGCTATCTGTTGGGGATGCTTTGATTTTGAGTTCCTGCATGGCAGGGGGGTGGACTGGATGGCCCTTGTGGTCTCATAACACTATGATTCCTCTGAACAAATCTTTCCAAGAAAACCCTGTGATAGGTTCGTATTAGAGTCACCGTAAGTCAGAAACAGCTTGAAACACACAACAAGAACAAACAATGTGGATGTGTGTGGCATGTGGCTAGACACTGTTCATGGTTGCACTTTGTGAGTGGCTGCACATTGCATGTGTAAATTACATTTGGTTGTGCACACCATTGCACAGCCACTTCCTCATCCCCTGAGCGTTATGTTCCTTTGCCTCAATGGAGGATCTTGTCCACAGACAGCTGCTGTTCCTGTTCTTCAGCTCCATCCTGCAAAACCCCTTGCAGAAATGACTTTCTGATGGAAAGCAGAAGCAAAACAGGAAGAGAAAAGGACCCAATGAGGCCACCTGCTATTTCCCCAGAACTAAGTGGTTCCATGGATGTTGTAAAGTATTGATAAAATCAGGGACTAAAGAACTGTGACTGCTGCAGCTGCAGCTCAACACTCCCCCAAGGACGGGGAACAAGCCTCTGTGTCAGTGCAATGAAGGGAGGCAGACCCTTGGGAAGTGGTGTACTTTGCCTAGCCCCATTTAGTGCAATCAAGCCTGAGCTCAGCTAACCAAAAAATTGGGCTGTTGTCTTAAAATGAATGTGCTTTAAACAAACCAAGGAAGGGGAGCAAGCTGATGCTTTGGAGAAGCTACCCTGGGAGTGCAGGACGAGCAAGCCTTTGGATGGTAGCCTCCCATCATCCCCAGACAATGGGCTGATGGTCAGGGATGTTGGGATTGCCACCCAGCAGTTGAAGCCAACTTAATGGCAATTAACAACAATCTTACAAGAGAGGGGGGGGGGAAACCAATGGGTGCTGCAGATACCATGAACTGTCCCAAAGACAAATAGATGGGTCCAAGAACAAATCAGCCCTCAATGCCTCTGAGAAACCAAAATAATTGAACTGAGGCTCTCATGTGGTTCACTGGAAAAGACAATGATGCTCAGCAGCAGGAAGAGAGAAAGACCATGCTATAGATGGGTGGACTCCATCAAAGAAGCCATGACTGTCCTGAGTTTTCAAGACCTTAACAAGGCCGTAAAGAACAGTGCCTCTTGGAGGTTTTGCATCCAGAGCGTCACCATAAGTCCACCTGATGGCTAATAACAACCGATATAAAATACAAGGCAAAAGAGGAGAGGAGAAGCAGGAGGAGGAAATAAACACCATGTCCTCTCTACACCGGTTGAGGTCATCACAAGAACACAGAAAAATTCCCCCCAGTCTAGAGAGGATTAGCATGTAAATCTGTGTATTGTTCACAAGGGTCTCACTGTATATATACCCCACACACCTCCATGCCAGCATTCTCTGAAGATGCCAGCCACAGATGCAGGCGAAACGTCAGGAATGCATTCTTCTAGAACACAACCTCACAGCCTGAAAAACCCACAAAACCCTATGGATGCTGGCCTTCGACTTCACAACTGCTGGTGTTTTTTAGTTGTTGCATGCCTTCAAGTCATTTCTGACTTATGGTGACCCCCCTATCATGGGGTTTTCTTGGCAGGTTTCTTCAGAGGGGGTTTGCCATTGCTCTCTTCTGAGGCTGAGAGAGTGTGACTTGCCTAAGGTCACCCAGTGGGTTACATGACTGAGCCAGGAGCTAAACCTAATTAGCAAGGGAGGCTTGGGCAGGAGATGCCAGCCTGGCAGTTTGGAACTGGGGACTCCATTCTGAAAGAAACCAAATTAGTATGTAACAAAGGGCTTCTCCAAAGGAGAAGGAGGAGCACACAACTTTGTCACTTAGGCAAGTCATAACAAATTAAAGAGGGAAGAGGAAGAAGAGGAGACACTGTGCCATAGTGGTTTTTGAGTGTTAGATTCATTCTCTGGGAGACAAGGAGCAAGAGCTTCACATGGTCACACAAAATAGGAAGGGTTTCATGTACAGAACTCACTATGGCTCCCCGGTCACTAGCCCCCAAATTCATGGTGCTGCTCTGATTGCACCCCCATGGCTATTTCATGGCTGGTGGAGAGTGACAGGGCCCAGAGAAGCATCTGACTATATTCCTATGTATGTGCGTCCCTTCAAGTCCTCTTTTGACTTATGGTAACCATATGAATTTCACGGGGTTTTCTTAGGCAGGGAATACTCAGAAGTGGAATTGTAGGCTTTCATGGCTGGCATCCATAGTTTTTTGTGGGTTTTTCAGGCTGTGTGGCCATGTTCTAGAAGAGTTTCTTTCTGACGTTCTGACAACTTCAACAGGAAAGAAGAAACCCTTAAAATAAACAAGGTTTGGCTACCAGTCCTGCAAAATAGGAAAATCAGCACTCAGCAAATGCAAATGGGAAACCACCCAGGGTAAGGGGCTTTCCTAGCAGACAATAGCAGACAATAATCCTTGTTTGCATATCCTCCCACTCTGAAGCCATGCCATCAACAACAGAACAATACCCAATCAACAACAGAACAACACACAGTTCACCTGGGAACCACTCCTCCCTACCCATGGTCTCACAGTATATGTATACCCACTCTCTTCCATTCCAGTATTCTCTGAAGATGCCAGCCACAGATGCTGGCAAAATGTCAGAAAGAAACTCTTCTAGAACATGGCCACACAGCTCGAAAAATCCACAAAAAACTCAGAAGTGGTTTTGCCAGTTCCTTCCTCTGAATAAACCAGCATCTGGTATTCGTTGGTGGGTCTCCTATTGTAGTCCTAACCGGGACTGACCCTGCTTAGCTTCCAAGATCAGATGGGATCTGGTGCCTTTAGGCCCACAGAGAGATGCAAAGCAACGACATCATCTGCTAAGATTTGCCAGGTTCTCCAGAGATCTCAGTGGATGGTGTCATGATGAGGACATAGCCAGATACTTCTCCAATTCTCCTCCTTACCAGAAATGGAACTTACTGTCACAGTAAGTCTAGAGGACTAAGGGAGAAGGGGAATACTCCACAACAACAATCACAAAAATACACGTGCAAAGTGTTCAGTGGAATTACACAAACCAGTGTGGCATAGTAGTTTGAGTGTTGGACTACAATGCTGGAGACCAGGGATCAATTCCCAGCTCGGCCATGAAACCTACTAGGTTTCATGGCCGAGCTGGGAATTGATCCCTGGTCTCCAGCATTGTAGTCCAACACAATGCTGGAGACCAGGGAGTGACCTTGGACAAGTTACATGCTCTCAGCCTTAAGAGAAGGCAATGGCAAACCTTCTCTGAACAAATCTTGCCAAGAAACCCCCTTGACAGGTTTGCCTTAGGGTCACCATCAGTTGGGAACGTAAAACAAGGCACACAACAACAAATGTCACTAACAGCATACTCTCTCAGCCTCAGAGGAAGGCAATAGCAAACCTCCTCTAAAAAACTCTTCCCAGGAAAACACTAGGATAGCATTGCCATATGTCAGAATCTTCTTGAAGGTACATAATAAGGACAAATATCAGTTACATTAAAGAGAACCTATTGGTTTGAGTGTTGGACCAGGAATCTGGAGAACAGAGTTTGAATCTCCACATAGCCACACCCCCCCAGGTGACCTTGGACAAGTCTCATTCTCTCGACCTTAACAAGGACAAATCTCTGAAGAAACTTGCCAAAAAAAAACCATGCTAGGCCTTAGGGTCACTATGAGTTGGTAATGACTTGAAGGCACAACAACAACATATCAGATGTTATTATCCAAATGCATTTTAGCCACCCATAGAATGAAAACCCCTTCAAACAAATCAATTAAAAAACAAAAGGTAAAAATCAGCAAAGCAGCACATCATTAAAAGCCCTTGCAGTCAATTCTAAAAGACTTCCTCCGATGAGTCTTCTGTCCCTCCTTCATTTCAACTTTCAGCACTTAGCTTCACTGGATGACCCATCATGGTTCCAAAGTATACAACGGAGATGATCTGCTTCCTCTGCATCATGAATAATTTCATACACCTCTATCCTGCTCTCTTATCTTTTTGGGAAGTTGAACAACTGGAATATTTGGAACTTTTTTAATTACATGAAGGGAGATACAAACCAAACCTTACGAACAACTGACTAAGGGTCACAGCTATTGACAGAGGAATGGACTCCCTCAGAGGGTGATGGGTTCTCCTTTGCTGAAGGTAGAATCATAGGATCATAGAGTTAGAAGAGACCCCAATTGCCATCCAATCCAAACCCTTTCTACCACACAGAAATAGAGAATCAAAGCACCCCCAATGGATGGAGATCCAGCCTCTGTTTAAAAATCTCCAAAGAAGGAGACTCCACCAAAATCTCCAAGGGAATGTGTTCCACTGTCAAACAGCTCTTACTGTCAGGAAGTTCCTCCTAATGTTGAAGTGGAATCTCTTTTCCTGTAGTTTGCACCCATTGCTCCATGACCTAATCTCTGGAGCAGCAGAAGACAGTTTTGATCCGTCCTCAATAAGATGTTGGATGAACATCTCTCAGGAGTGCTTTAGTTCTGGAATTTCTGCAATAGCAGGGGGTTGGCTAGATGATCCTTGGGGTCCCCTCCAACTCTGCAATTTTATGATTCTTCTCCCGTGAAGGAATTGCTCCACTCCTTTGACTTCACTTGCCCTTTTCTGCATTGATCTACCACCCCCGATCCTCTCTGGATTTCACAGAAGTGTTCAACAGCATGTGTAATATTGTATTATCATCAGCCCCGATGCAGGTTCCACTGGGATTACGTCGCTCTGACTCAGAGCCAAGCATGACTCAGTGTCACCAGCAAGGTCAAAGCCTCCTTGGCAATTGGAGAGGGAGGGTAGGAAAACTGGCTTGACAGATGGCCCCGCTGTCATTTTCAGCTCAGGCCCGAGTCACAGCTGAATGAGCTTCAGAACAGCGAAGGAGGACAAGGTCTGGGAGGTCGGAGAGACAATGGCTCCTGGGAGCTCCTTCTCACAACCTCCCTCTGTTTGGCCACCCTGACCCCAAGCCTGGAATGGAAACAATATTCAAAAATATTCTTTCTTAAAAATTGTTTGAAGGAACAGGTTGAGAAGACTCCTAGTCTTATCTTTGCAGTTCAGCATTTACTCTGTGCAACATTTGTGGGTAGTTGCTTTGTGCAGTGTTTTCTGAGCAAGGGACCAGCTTTTTTTCCTTCATATTGTAATATTTCTGCACAGATATTTAGGCCAGTATTCTGTATCAGCCACTTAGAGTGCATCTACATTGTAGAAATAATGCAGTTTGACACCATTTTAGCTGCCATCTTACAGAATCCTGGGATTTGCAGTCACATTGTTGAGCCCACACTTTACTAGCTTTTTTTTTTTTTTTTTGGCAATGAAATATTTTTCCACAACGAAATGGAGGACATTGTCAGAGACCTTACTAAAATCAAGATAAGCTACATACACAGCATTCCCATAATCTACCAAGCTTGTGAAAAAAGGAGATGATTTTGGCATGACTTGCTTTTGAGAAACTCATACTTACTTTTAGTAACCACAGCTTTTTTTGTCTAAGGAGTTTATCACATGGGGAAAATTGAATGTTTAAACCAATCAGAACCCGCAGTTATCCAGCGTATTAAGGTGTAATTGCGCAAATGGTTTTCACATGACACTGTACACAAATCACTTGGAATCTGATAGGAAAGTGAGATGAACCAGCAAATGGGTATTTTCAGGAAAATTCCGTAAATTCATTTGTGTTTCATTCACAAATTCGCTTTTTTTGCACAATTGCTCTAGTGTGAAAGCCATTTCTGGGATTTTCCCTGTATCTATACTTGTTGACAGATTTCCCATGGTTCTTTGGGGCAAGTAGCCAGGGCTCTTAAAGGAACAGTTGCTGAGGCAAAGGCAGGGACACAGAGAAAAAGCTTGCTTCTCCTTCTGTGTGAATGTCTCTTCTTCCTCACCCTTCTCCATTAGCTGGGGCTCTTAAAGGAACAGCTGCTGAGGGAAGGCAGGGACACTGGTTGCCAAGAAGGATGCAGCCTTTTATGCTGTTTTCTACCTTTCCTACTTCTCTGAGTAATGTTTTGTTCTTATTACTTAGGTTGGATACCATTTCTTGGAAAGTAAGGAAAGAGCCCTGGTGGTGCAGTGGTTAAATGCCTGTACTGCAGCCACTCACTCATAAACCACAAGGTTGCGAGTTCAATACCAGCCAGGGCTGAGGCTCGACTCAGGCCTGCATCCTTCCGAGGTCGCTAAAATGAGTACCCAGATTGTTGGAGGGCAATCAGCTCACAGTTGTAAACCGCTTAGACATCCCATAGTGTGATATGAAGCGGTATATAAATGAATCTGCTTTGCTTTGCTTTAGCACAGTATATTTTTATAAAGAAAATTGTGTAAATAAAATTGTTTATTTCTCTGGGTGATTTCTGGTGATGCAACTACTTCTTCTGTGTGCATGCACAAACAAAAAGTGATTCCCAAACCATTATCGGGATTTACACACATCTGTGTGAAAACCAAATGCGTGTTTTACCCTCTTTCTCGCTTTAGTAATTAGCTTCTAATGCATTATTCTGTTCTGCATGTGAAAATAATTTGTGCATTGCACGCTTTTGTGGGTTGTGGTTGCTTTAATCATTATTGGAATGGAGCTACTTATGGTCCCCATGTGATAAATTCCTTTTACAGATGGTTGGTTACATGATCTGCTCTAGAATATTTCCTGGTACTGATCTCAGGCTAACCAGGCAGTAATTGTTTGAGTCCTCTTTTTTCCCCTTTTTCAAGATGGGGACAATGTTTGCCATCCTCCAGTCTGCTGGTACTTCTATTCTCCAGGATTTCTCAATGTTATTGCCAGTGGTTCTATCAGTTCTTTTAATACCCTTGGGGCATGCAGAGAGATCCAAAGAATGCAAACACAGTAGAAGAGAACATCTAGATGTTTGATAGTGGAATACATTGGTACCTTGGAGTGTTGGAATGTCTTTCTTTGCAGATCTTTAAGTAGAGGCTGGATTAGCATCTGTCAAAGGGAGGGCTTGGATTGTGTCTTCCTGCATAGCAGAAAGGGGTTGGACTGGATGGCCCTTGGAGTCTCTTCCAACTTTTATCTCACAGCACTTGCAGGAACGGAAACTGAACGGAAGAGAAAGGCATGGAACAGTGCAAGAACATATGTTACCCCATAGGAGAACAGTGCCAATTCCACCAGGAATCCCCAAACCATTCCTCTGCCATTCTTGGCAGCCAATTTTGAAGAATGGTTCAAAATCATTCTTCAAAATCAGCTGCCATAGCACAGATAGGGAACGGTTTGGGGACTCCCAGCTGCATTGGTGGCATTCTCCTGTGCAGTAACATACGTTCTCGCCCCATTCCATGCTGTTCCGTTCAGTTCCCATTCATGCAAGTGCCGTGCGATAAACTTACATATTCCAACTCTTCCAGTTCTATTATTCTAGGAAGTTTACAACTCCTAGGATTCCATAGCAGAGGGCCATGGGAAATGAAAGTGAGGTCAAATGCAAGTTATTCTACTATAGGAGGAGGGGGAGTAAGAATTCTGCCCCATCCCATGAAATTTTCCTGTAGTCCCCAAATTTCTATCATTGCAAAGAGTGAGACAATGAAAACTGTTCACACCTATACATCCTCTTCTATTTGCTGTGTTTGCATTCCCTGCCCCTTTCCATGAAACTATGAGTACTATTCCTTCCCTTGATCTAGTTACTACACTCCTATTTTAGTTGCCGCCACAACCTGAATTACTTAGCATTGTCTCCTAGAGAGCACTAAAAGAATTCAGTGGACTGGACTGGAGAGCTCTAAGTACCCCTCCACAAACTACAAATTCCAGGGTTCCATAGGCTGGAGCTGTGGCAGTAGAAGTAATATCAAAATCCATGAATGCCCTCAGGTCAATTATCCCTTATTGAAAATACTTGGGACCAGAAGTGTTTTGCATTTCATATTTTATTTTTGGATTTTGGAATATCTGCATTTACATAATGATGTATCTTGGAGATGGGACCCAATTCATACTGGATCATGTTTCATATGGACCTTACAAACATAGCCTGAAGGTAATGTTATACATAATATTTTCAATACTTTTGTGCATGAAACAAAGCTTATGCACACTGACCCATCAGAAAGCAAAGGTGTCACTATCTCAGCCGCCCATGAACATTGCTTTGGATTTTGGAGTATTTTAGATTTTGGAATTCTGGATATGGGAGACTCAACCTGTAGTACCAAATGCAGTTGGAGTGCAGTGTGTTTAAGAGCAGAGATTCTGACAGTAGATGTACTTTATGAAACTAGAGAGAGGAATAATAATAATCACACACATAGACAGAGGCATGCACACATCATGTTTGAGTGTGAGGATTCAACATCCTCTGCCAAGGTTGAGGTTGGCTTGGAGTACTGTATTCCCATCCCTGGAAGCCACCAAGCCCTATGAGGTGTGGCTTAGATAGCTGGGTATGTTTTACCTAGGGAAGAGAAGGTAAAGAGGAGACATGAT
>CM034703.1:2144342-2189390 GCA_020142125.1 Phrynosoma platyrhinos
AATAATAATAATAATAATAATAATAATAATATCTCTTGTAAATAAATGAAACAATCATGCAGTGTCATGGTGCATCAGTTTGTGTGCCAAATGAACTGGAGCAGCCTGAGTTCAAATCCCTACAGAGCCATCCAAGGTCACTACCTGACCTTGGGTGAGTTCCTATCTCTCAGCCAAAGTCACTTGATCAGAGGATAAAAGGAAATTGCTCCCTGTCTGCTCATCTCTCAGAAGGACAGAGAGAAGTACACAAAATCTCCTCATTTCCCCCCATGTCACTGGGCTCTTCCTCCCCAACAGAGTGATATTTTCAAAGAATTACTCTTCCTCCTGTTGAATCAGGCCTTGACTCTTCATGGCCATCTCTCTGCCACTGTTCTAGCCAACCTTCTTGAAAACCACCCCGAAATCTCAAAGAGAACTCCAAACTCCCCCTTTGGGTTGGAAACAGCCTTTGATTCTCTCTCGAATCAAAACCCTCCACTTGAGATTTTAAGAAGAAAAAGATTTTCCACCTATTTGCCTGTAACTCTTGTCACTTAATCAAATTAAAGCAGATTTCCCTGAAAGGGAGCCATCCATTTTAATTATGGCCCAGTGAGAGAGATTTGACAGGAGTTGCAAAATGATTCTCTGTCTCTTTTCTTCTTTGGGGAAGAAGAATCTCCTCATCTCCCTCCAGGCGTCTAGAGGAAGGAGCAAAAATATGTCAGTCCCTCCATCTGTGTGTAGTATAGCCCCTCTCTGTACCCCAAGGCTGCAAATGTGCTGCAGAAACAAGGCAGTCTGACACTGCTTTCACTGTCATGACTCCATGCTATGGGATCCTGGGCTATGTAGTGTTGAGAGCTCGGGTGCCACAACAAACTACAAATCCAAGGATTCCCTAGGATAGAGCCAAGTGGCATCAAACTGCATCATTTCTGCAGTGCAGATGAGACTCAAGGTGTGCTTTCTAGCAAGCTAGCTGGCAGCATTATCAAGAGATGCCAAGGTAGGGCACAGATGTCAAGTGATGAGTCCCCTGTCCACTCAGTTCAAATATAGAATCACAGAATCATGGGACTATCATGTTGGAAGAGTCTCATGGGCCAACTAGTCCATGGGCCACCTAGTCTCAACGCGGGAACACCAGGTACAGCATCCCCAGCAGGGAGCTGTCCAGACTCTTTTTTGTAGATGTCCAGAGAAGGAGACCTCCCCACTTCTCTGGGCAATTGCTTCTATTGCTGAGCAGCTCTCACTGCCAAGACATTCCTTCTAATATTAAATCCAAATCTTCTCTTCTGTAACTTAAAACCATGAGACCTGGTCCCATATTCTTCAGCCCTTGAAGTATTAAAAAAGTGCAATCATGTTGCTTCTTGTCCTCACCAAGGTGAACATGCCCAGTTCCTTCAACCTTTCCTCATTGGTTTTCTTCTCCATACCTCTTATCATCCTTCTTGTTGCCCTTCTCTGAACTTGCTCAAACTTGTCTATATCCTTCTTAAAACAAGGTTCCCAAAACAGACTCCAGATGAAGCATGCCCAGAGCAGAAAACAGTGGGATGTCCCTCATGCCTTTGAGACATGGCCTTTCTTCCATGCAACATCAGGAGGTACATTCTTCAGCGAGATGCTGTTTGGGCAGATAAATGTCCTCCACCAAGAGAAGAAGTTGCAAGAGTTTTCAGAGGAGAATCTCGAACTACGCTGCACTGCAAAGAAGAGTTTTGATCCCACCATGGAAAAGATCCTTTCTTGGATTACAGCTCCTCAAAGACCACCGCATTATCAAACTGGGACATTGGACAAGTGACTGTCCAGCCAACATGAAATGCAGACTGCAATGTCTAATGCACATCTGTATGGACAGTGCTTCACACACAGTGGCTCCACAAATTCTGGTTTGGGAAGTCAGGGAGCATTGCTCTCTGGGGGGAATTTTGGGGAGCTGTGGTCCCAAACCAGAACTTTCCCAAGTGTTGAGGATTAAGAAGAGGTGGGCCACTTGCCAGAGGAGAGTCCACCCTCAGGCCAGACTTCTTATCATTCTGCCAAGATGCAGGCTGCAATGCACATCTGCATGGAGAGTGCATGATGCACAATGGTCCCAAAAGCTCTGGCTGTGGAAGCCAGGGAGCATTGCTATCTGGGGGATTTGAGGGAGCTGTGATCCAAAAAAAGACACTTTCCCAAGAAAGGGTGGACTGCTTGCCAGAGGAGGCTCCATCCTCAGCCCAGACTTCTTATCATTCTGCTAAGATCAGGATGCAACAGAGGGTGCAGATTTTGGAATTCAGAGAGGAAATCTGAGCTGCCTCTCAGAGTGACAAGCTCACTTTCTCATTGTCCAGACATGACATTGCCTCTAGGCTCAAAGTCCCTTCCCTCTCCCCCTGACTGTGGGAAAAGTCTAATTCGTTCCTTCTGTCTGCTCCCTTCTCAGGGCAGAGAATAGGGCTGGGGTCGCCATGCCCCTACCTGCCAACAGACGATGGCTTTGATTCCTTAACTTGAAGGGGCTGTTTTCGGAAAGAGAGGCAGCTCCCTCCCCACTCCTAGGACTTTGCACAAGGCCTACTGAGATATGCACACGAGAGAGGCAGGAACATCCTTTAATAATAAATAATGGAAAGTTCAAATGTTTGGCCTGTTTTCTTTTTAAAGGGGGGAAAAATAAAGCAGCTGGTAAAGCAAAGCAGCTTCATTTATATACCGCTTCATACCGCACTATGGGGTGTCTAAGCAGTTTACAACTGTAAGCTCATTGCCCCCCAACAGTTATCACACCCCACGGAGGTACTGAAGGCGAAAAGGCTGTGGATGCAACATGAAGGGCAAGAGGAGGCCTAGAAGAAGAGGATTCATTTGAAGACGCTTTTCAGGATTCTTGAAGAACTCATTTTCAGAAAGGCAGGCTGCCGCATGAGCCTATCCGAAGAACATAACTCTGCCTGGCCACCTGTAGAGGAGAGCAACTGCTTCTTTGAACACACAAATGAGATGGTGCCTGGATGGTGCATGCTTTATTTTGACTATGCATGTACATATGCCTGCATGCAGGCCCTCCCAGAGCTTGGAAAAGTTACTTTTTTAGACATTATCTCCTTGAATTCCTCTAGCCCAAATGGTCAGCTGCCGTGTGACCTGCAGATTCTATGAGCTGCAACCCACCCAAGCAACCTTTTAAGTCTTTGCAGGAAAAAAATCTATCAGAGTGAGAAGGTTCAAAGCACTATTGTCCAAAAATCCAACTTTTCTGAGCCTCTCTACATATAAATCTAGTAGACTGAGAAAGGTCCAGCAGAACAAGCACCAGAAAAGTAACTTCCCTAGGTTTGGTACACGTTGGAAGCTCTGGGTTACTGAGTTGGGCAACAAAATTTCCTTACTTTATTAGACCCCTGAGTACAAAGCTTGGAGAAGTTACTTTTTTGGACTACGGTTCACAGAACTTCCTCCTCCTATTTCTGAGGACATTCTGTGGGCTATGGTCCAAAAATACATAAATAAATAATTAATAAATAACTTTTCCCAAGCTCTGCATATATAAATCTAGTGGAGTGAAGAAATTCTTGAAGAAAATAAGTTGGTCGCATCTCCACTTTCTTTTCAAAATTATATTAAAATATTCCTTTATGCCTAATGTTTTAATAGGGATTTTTTTTTAAAAAAATGGTTCATTTGTTTGCTGGTTGAATAGTTTTTACACTTTTAAAATGTTTAATGCACACACACACACACACACACACCACTGCTCTGCGGTCCTTCATGGGTGAAGAGCAGTTTATGAATCTGAAAAACAAAAAAGGTAGGAATGAAACAAATGAACTAACCCATGCATTATTGTTTCTTCATTTGGCCCATCAGCCACTTGGATTTCTGAAAGCCAAAGCTGCTTCATAGTTACATGCCCAGATACATTAGAGCAGCTGGAGATACGCTGGGCATGGACAGTTTGGAAACAATCCATTTTCAGACCACAGTTCTCGGAATTACTTGGTCAGCCTGGTCAGTTACTTTTCCAGTCTCTCCATCTGGCCCATCGAAATCCCATTACAACCAACAGAACATTTTGATCATCTCATGTCCAGCAAGTGTGCAAAAACCGAGCATTTGAGATGTTGCACTAAGCCAAGGCCATCCCTTCTAAGGTAAGTGTTCAATGCTCCTCTGCCTTTGTGATCCTCAGTCTGGAGGAGGGCTCTCTCACATCTATATTTAAAAGAAGAAGAAAGCAAATAGTCCATGTCAAAACCTCCTTTCCTCAGGCCAATTTTCCAGCTTCTCTCCATGACTCTCTGCTAATTCTAAGGCATTTGGAGAACAGATGTCCATCGAGACACACAGGGGTGGGAGATGATGGGTTAAGGAGCTGCTACTAACCAAAGACCTTTACTAGTCCAATACCACAGAATCATAGAGTTGGAAGGCACCGCAAGGTTCCTGTACCCCAATTCCTCGCAAGTGCAATAATCTACAGGGGAGTGGGATAACTAACTATCCAATCTTAAAGATCTCCAAAGAACTAGAGTTCGCCACCCTCTGTGACAATCTATTCCACTTACAGTTCTTACAGTTAAAACGTTTTCACTGATTTTTAGAATGAATCTGTTCTTTTGTCATTTCAGTTCATTGACTCATACTCTAGTCTGTGGAGCAGCAGAAAACAAGCCCACTCCATCTACTCCATGACATCCCCTCAAATGTTTAAAGGTGGCTATCACATCGCCTCTGGTTCCTCTCTTCTCCAGCATCACCCAGCCAGCATGCAATCCAAAAAGTAATTTTCCAAAGCTGTGTTCCTTTGTAGCCCTATCAGGAGGTGCCAAGATTTGAACCAGGGACCCTCTACAGAAATAATCCAAACAGATAATCTGCAAGAAATGGCCATGTTACTGATGAGGGGCAAAGAGAGCAGTGGCTTCCTGAAGGCCATCTAATGGGTTTGCAAGTAAAATTTGAACCCAGTATCTCATAGCCCAGACAATTTTAGCACACAACACTTTCTATCTTCCTCTAAATGTGGGGTGAAACTTCTCAGTAAACCCAGCAGCATCAGTTGAAAAGGTCTCTGGACAACTCCAGCATGGTTTAGCAATACCTTCTGGGACCAGAGGTCAAGTAGACTAAGCCTTGGAGTTGATATGATGCTTTCTAAGCCATTGAGCTGGAAAGCAGCTGCTTGATAATGGACTCTGGAGAAAACTTCCAAGAAAGCTGGAGGTGGAGATTTCAGAAGTATTCTGCCACTTCTGAAATGGGTCATGGCTCCATTGCTTCGGGGTGGGGACTACATGCTGGGTTTTGCAGGAACTCCGACAAAGTGTCAGGGAGCTGTCAAAGGTGCTGAACATATTTATAAGGCATCATCCAGCACCTTGGATAGCTCCCATAAACCATGGAGTTGCTCCCAATTTGGATGAACGACATTTTCTGCTGTGGGAAACTCAGTAGCAGCCCCCTTGCTGTCTCAGATGCAAAAGAGCTCCTCAAGATCAGTGGTTCCCAAACTTTGGTCCTCCAGATGTTTTGGATTTCAGCTCCCAGACTTCCTAACTGGTGGCCAAGCTGGCTGGGGCTTCTGGGAGTTGAAGTCCAAAAACCTGGAGGACCAAAGTTTGGGAATCATTGCTCCAGATTAAGCTCCCAGCGAACAGTGCTATAGCTGAAGAGTGCTGGTGACTTCTAAAACTACAAATCCCAGACCTCTGTAGGATAGAGTCATGAAAGTGGGTCAAACTGCACTATTTCTACAGAAACTGCATACTTTCTACACAAGTATAATTGTGTATACAGAAAATAATTCTTTGCCAAAAAAAGGTGCAAATTTTGTACAAAATTAAAATCATAACTATAGCATTTTCTGCTCAGAAAACAGCATTTTGCAAACAGAAAATATTATTTCCATATACAAATATTATTTTCTGTAGAGAAAATGCTGTCTCCTGTGCAGAAAAGGGTGGGGTTTTTTTGTGCAAATTTTGTCCAGCTATGGCTAGACTGAAAATTGCACAATTGTCAAAGACTTCCTTGCAGCAGGAAGAAAATTGCTAAAATTGTTGCTTTCTTCAAGAGGTAACCTACCAAAGATAGGTACAAACACTGGAATGAAAGTGATCCCATTATTACTAGGATGGCAACAAAATGTGAGTAAAACACAGCTTCTGCCATCTGTCAAAGACAAGCTGATCTTGAAGCTACCAGTTAGCAGCCTTCATTACTATTTCTGTACTTCTGGACTCATAACCAGGGTATGGTTTTAATGCTTAAAAACATATATGGTGACTTACTCAAAGTACCAGCTCTCCTTCTCAATCCAAAGTCCTAAACAGGTTAGGTCAGTCTTCTAGTCCTTATATTCTTTAAAGAGATTAATACTGCCTTGCCAAGGTGCTTCACAGAGTACAAACCACAGCGACGCCATTATCGGTTCAATGCAATCAATGAAGCCAGCAGTGTTAAAATATCCAAATGCCACTAATGACAAAACAACCAGAAAATGCCAAGCGCATAAAACATCAGCTAGACTTTGGGCAAGTCACACTCTCTCAGCCTCAGGGGAAAGCAATGGGAAACCTCTTCTGAACAAGAAAACCCCATGATATGTTTGCCTTTGGGTCACCATAAGTCGGAAACGACTTGAAGGCACAACAACAAATAGGAAGTAGGCTATGATCAGTGAAAAGCAGATATGCAATCAAATCCTGTGTCATATCTTTGCAGAAGTGGCCCCTTGTCCCAAGTATAGATTTCTCCACAAAACTATCAAATGTATTGGCCCCCCCCCCATGTCTTTGAGAGTGTTCCATAGCTTTCCATGATTGATGCAGTCAAAGGCTTTGCTATAGTCTATAAAGCACATGCTGATTTGCTTTTGGAATTCCCTGGTGCACTCCATTAACCAGTGTATAGAATCATAGAATCATAGAATTATAGAGTTGGAAGAGACCCCAAGGGCCATCCAGCCCAACCCCATTCTGCCATGCAGGAACTCCCAATCAAAGCATCCCCGACAGATGGTCATCCAGCCTCTGCTTAAAGACCTCCAAGGAAGGAGACTCCACTACTCTCCGAGGGAGTGTGTTCCACTGTCGAAAAGCTCTTATTGTCAGGAAGTTCCTTCTAATGTTGAGGTGGAATCTCTCCTGGAGCTTGCACCCATTGTTCCATGTTCTGGTCTCTGGAGCAGCAGAAAACAAGCTTGTTCCCTCCTCAATATGACATCCCTTCAAATATTTAAACACGGCTATCATATCCCCTCTGAACCTTCTCTTCTCCAGGCTTAACATCCCCAGCTCCCTAAATCCTTCCTAGCTTGGGTTCCAGACCCTTCACCATTTTAGTTGCCCTCCTCTGGACATGCTCCAGTTTTTCAACATCCATTTTGAATTGTGGTGCCCAGAACTGGACACAGTATTCCAGGGGAGGCCTGACCAAAGCAGAATAGAGTGGCACTATTACTTTCCTTGATCTAGACACTATACTTCTATTGATGCAGCCTAAAATTGCATTGGCCTTTTTAGCTGCTGCATCACACTGTTGACTCATGTTCAACTTGTGGTCTTCCTGGACTCCTAGATCCCTTTCACACGTAGTCTCATTCAGCCAGGTGTCCTCCATCTTATATCTGTGCTTTTCGTTTGTCATCCCTAAGTGCAACGTGGTTGCTAGTGCCTCTTCCTTTCTTAAACCCCGTTTGTGCCTGTGGGATTTCTCTCTCCATGGGGGGTTGCAGACTTCCAGAAATAATGCAAATTGAGTCCACTTTTAGGGTTAGGGTTATTGCTAGGGAATCATGGGAATTGTTTTTTTTTTCTGAGACATTGAGCCTTCTCTGTCAGAGAGCTCTGGTGCCACAATAAAATACAGTTCCCATCATTCCCTAGCACTAACCCTAAAAGTGTTAGTGGACTCAATTTGCACTATTTCTGGCAGTCTGCACCCCCCCCCATGTGTGGTTGGAATCTGTGTTGCAGTATTTTGAGCAGGTAGAATAGTACAGACACCACTTAACTATGTGCATACCAATCCACACCATGCAAGACCAATGCAGGATCCTTGCCTTATCCAAAAAGGTGATTACTGCTTGTGTTATGAAATCTTCTCTTGCCCCCCCAACCCCCCCCCCCCCAAACCCACTCTGGATGGTAGCAGCATCCCCTGGAATGGGAAGAAGCATGTCAGCTTTCTCCTTTGACATTGCTTGGCTGCCGAAACTTAAATGTCTTTCAAATGTATTTGGCACTATGCCAGAGTTTTACAGGGGGTGGGGTGGGGGGAGCCTAAGAGTAACTGCCACCCAATTTTGCCTGGAGTGTTTGGCTTTGTTTCCCGCCGGTGAGATAATGCAAATTTGCTCATGAGTAGTCCAATTATCACAAGGATACAGGCTGCAGCAAGACAAAAAGAAATCTGAGCAGAAGTTGTAGGCAGAGGCTTTGTGTGAACAGAAGTGCCTCCCACTCATTCAAGGGATTTTCTAGATCCCTGTCTAGGAAACTTTCAATGAGCATGCAGCCTAAGTGTTGAGAAACTTGCAACAAATCCTTTAATCCAAACAGTCTACTTTCAGTCTTCATCATTAATCTTCTCCTTATTTTTTTTATGTTCAAAACTTAAGCTGCTATAACCACTAAGGATACAGACAAACAGACAAAAATCATGTATTTTGAATGCCACTGACAGATACACTAACCAGCAAATTAAAGCCTGACTTGCGTTAACAGACAAGCTCACTCCTCGCCCTAGCTTCATACAGATTTTTTTATTACTTTAAAGGAGAAAAAAAAAACCCACAATCACTCTTTTTAATTCACAGTCATTTAGCGAAGCGTTCATCCAAAATCTTCTTTTTCAAAAAATAATTGCAGAGTTGAGGTGTTTTACTTTCAAATGGGAAAGATAGGCTTTGAACAGGGAGAAGGTAGAGATCTTTTTCCATCATAGTGACATCACATCAGGGAGGTGTAGCAAAAATCTCTGCAGAGTTTTATGCAATTCTTGTGCTGAAAGGGAGTGTTGCACCAAGGCAGCAACAGGACAATGAAATGCACAACCAAATGTGCATGCACATCTCATGTAAAATGCATTTGCAATCACAATGAGCAATGCCATGTATGTGAAATATCCATGCATGCCTAAGTACAATGCATATTTACATGTACAATGGTGTTATGTGCACAGCTTCATTTCTTCAACTTGCACAGAATGCAAGACTTTTGCATTGGATAAAATTCGTTTGCATAAGGAATCTCACACATGTGTAAGACATAAGCACAATTTTGGCTGATCCCCCACAATTGTTAGCATTGTTATAATTATTGGAATTGATTTTCTGGTGATTTTATTTTTGTCCAAAAACTGGTCTAAATCTCTTTAAAGCATGGTGGTTTGCTTCTTTTCATGCAAAAAAGCTATTTCCTGTGCAGAAAATGTTGGTTTCTGCTCAAAACAACCACATGTGAATTTTGAATGTGAATTTTGGTGGCCCTTGTAACCCAGGATCCAGTCCTTGGTCACTCCCTTGTTACTTTTGATATCAAATCAATATAAAAAAGGGAGGTTGCTGCCAAGCAGCCAAAAGGGAATTCTCCAGCATAGGAAACCAACCATACTACATTGGGGCATGGGAGAAACCAAGGGCACTTAGCCAAAATAGGATCTCTCAAGATGGGAATCAGCATGATCCCTTTACCAAGGGAGTAATGGTGGTCAGCTGGACTTGGAAATTGTTAGCATACAGCAGCCAAAGGGAGTTTCCTCCTGGGAATGAAACTCTTTCTTTGTCTAAGGACATTCACACCAATTGTCCGGATGGTCTTGAATATTGCACCTCATTCTTCTCCCCTGGGAAAATTGCTAAGCCTTTCAGCTCCTGAAACACCACCCTCAGAACCCATTTCTTGTTATAAACATGTGCCCAGACACTAGCAAATCAGTTTATTTTAAAGCTGAACAGAATTACTGTTCAATTTCAACTGGACGCCTCAGTAGCCATCCACTCCAAAAGCCAGAGGTGGCTACCAAGCCATCCTCATTCTGGTAATGCAGCAATTGGAGCTACACTTTGGATCAGGAGAGTACAAGGAGGTATTGTAAAATAATAATCACCCAGAAGTTATTATGATATATTGGTGAAATTTTGTCAGTGTCATCATTGTTCCCTAAGTGCATGGTGTTGAGGAAATCAGCTCATTGTGTCCTTTATTTTTGTTACAGTTGTGCCAGAAGTGACTAAAGTGTAAGGTGGAGAAATACGAGGGCCTATCATGAAGTAATAATTATCACATGGAAGTTATTATGGTATATTGATGAAATTTTGTCAGTGTCATCATCACCAAGTGATTTTTTTCTTTTCCCCAAAATGAAAAATCCATTGCGGGGTCGCTGATTTGACAACACAGATGACGTCATTCATGAAGTGGAAGAATGGTTTAAGGCACAGTCTTCAGACTTCTGCAAAAACAGTATTCAGAGGGTCAAAAATGCTGGGGAAATGTGAACATCTGGATGGTGACTACGCAGAGATAAGTTAACAACCACAAATCAAAACAAACTTTCTGTCAAATTTTGTAAAGCTGGTAATTAAAACTTTACGATATCCCCCTCGTATTTCCTCTTAGCCACCCTGCAA
The DNA here is from genome assembly GCA_020142125.1 of Phrynosoma platyrhinos. Classification (NCBI taxonomy): domain Eukaryota; kingdom Metazoa; phylum Chordata; class Lepidosauria; order Squamata; family Phrynosomatidae; genus Phrynosoma; species Phrynosoma platyrhinos. Next base: position 2,154,964 of record CM034703.1, read on the forward strand.
CTTGCCATTACCTTCGACCTTTGCATTGTTATTTCTTGTGTGTGTGAGTGAAAGAGTGTGCTTGTGAGTGCTAATCCCCCTTTTAAATAAATAAATAAATAAATAAATAAATAAATAAATAAAATTAATACAGATATTTTCTCATTGCTTCCTATTGAGCTAAATTAACTTTCTCATTGAGTACCATTTGTGGGTGCCCTGTCAGGACCCTTTGCACTTTCAGTACCACCAAGTTAGTGATGCTTCTGTTGGTTTTGCAGCCATTCCTCCTTTTGCTGTTCCCGATTGTACAGCAGCTTCTGGACCCTCTTCCTGACAAAGTTTTGATATGGCAAGATCTACTGTTCAACCCATGGCAAGGGACCCACCAGGCAGTGCACTAAAACCTCATTCCCCAAGAGCACCCTCAGAAACACAAGATGGATCTCCATACCTCTCCAGATCTCCCTGGAGCTTCCAGCCCTCTTACCTGGGGAAAGGCTATTTTTATAAAAACTGCACTTAAGCAATTCAAGTGGGGAAAGACAAGAAGGGGAGAGCCGAGCCCACTGATGCATGTGGACTCTGATTAAAAAGAGCTCTATTTTCTCAACCGTTTGGCTTAACGCCTCAATTAAGGAGCCTTTAGACTCCTTACAAACTCCTCAGAGATCAAACACACCTGATAAGATGCCAGCCTTTGTTAAAATGCAAGGAAAGCCACCCTCACCTCTCCATTACTCCAAGTGAGAATGGTGGAGAGGGGAAGGTGAGACCATTCACAGGTTCTCCAAACAGCGGAGGGCTTAAGCCCAGCTCCATGGGTTAGGTGGGATCCTCTGGCGTAACTGGCCTTGCAGGTGAGGTTGTGGCACATACAAGCTCGAGCCAACATTATTTTCATTAAAGGCTCTCTCTCTTCTTCACCTAAGGAGCTCCTTGCAAAATAGCCTGCAGAGACTAGAGTTGGAAGGGAGCAAATGGCATGTTAAGGAGGTCTCCCAGAAATGGACAATTACGGTGCAAATACTGTGACAAACTCAGCAGAAAAATGAGGGAGTGAGGAGGCAGAGTTCTTGCAATCCGGATGGTGCAATGGGTTTATAAAGAAGTCTATAACACCTTTACTTTGGAGCTGGCTAGCAGAAATTTCTGCTTGTGGAGTTACTCACTATATGTGTTCTATCTAACCCTAGAATCATAGAATCATAGAGTTGGAAGGGACCACAAAGGGCAGCTAGTCCAACCTCCTTCAGCCATGCAGGAATACATAACAAAAACAATCCTAAAAGAGGCCCATCCAACCATTTTTTAAACACCTCCAAAGATGAAGATTCCAACATTGCCCAAGGTACTGGTAGTTTACTTCCCAGTGCAAATGTTCTTCCTCGTGTTCAGAGGGAATCTCTTTGCTTGCGATTTGAAACCCCTGGTACACGTCTAGTCCATCCTCTGAGGCTGAGAGCTTGTGACTTGCCCAAGGTCACCCAATGGGTTTCATGGAATCAAAACCCAGTCTCTAGTCCAGGGATCGGCAACCTATGGCCCACGGGCTGGTTAAGGCCCAGGTCCCTGGACTTACCGGCCCAGGCGGAAGGTTGCCGCTAGCGCTGGTGCCGGGCGTTTTTACCGCCATGCGTTTTTGCCGCTGTGCGGCCACGTGCACCGTGAACGCCATTTTGGAAATCAAAATGGCAGTCACAACACGTTTGTGCATGCGCAGTACTCCTGTGCATGTGCAAATGAGTCGCGGCTGCCATTTTGGAAATCAAAATGGTGGCCGCGACTCGTTTGCGCATGCGCAGGAGTACTGCGCATGCGCAAACGCATCGCGACCACCATTTTGATTCCCAAAATGGCAGCGGCAGCATACACAGAGGCGGCTGCGCAGCGTCGGCGGCAGCACGCATGGAGGGGTGCGCACGTGTGCCGCCATTCCCCCCCATCGGCCTAGCAGTGGGAGGGACTTTGCAGGACCAGCCCCAAGCTCAAAAAGGTTGCCTACCCCTGCTCTAGTCCAACACTCAAACCACTATACCATGCTGGCACCCATATTAATCATATATTGTTATATTATTACAAGCTTCATTTTTAAAGTGGAGTAGGTATATTTCCAAAACTCTGACTCCATTTCAGATTGCTTTTGATTCCAATTCCATAACGCCAACTCCAGAGCCCTTTTTGGAAAAATTAGACTTTTTGCACTACGTATCCCAGAATCCCCTGAAACAAGCAAACAACCCTAGCTTTTGCAAACTCCATTAAGGCTGCTCCACACTGCTTGCTAGTGGAACAGAGGGCAATACACATATTCTAGATCATGTCTACAGTTCCAGCACCGGTTTATTTTTATTTCCCCTTCCAAGGAGGTTGGAAGCACTGCAGACCCAAGTCAATTAAATGCTTTCCCATCTGGACAAGGCTACAAATGTTTGCCTCCATCCCAAGTTCAGAGATGCTCTTTTCCCTTCAATTCCACCTTTCTGTACAGAAGAAAGGCCATCTTGCACACCTGAGTGGGTTCCTTTGAGAGAAGGTGGGGACCAAACCATCTCCTGTTTGGCTTGCAAGGAAATAACAAAGCCACATTTGTAGGAAACGGAACAAATTATCTTCTCTTCCTTTTTTCTTTTCTTTTTTGAGCCACCTAGATCAACATAAGATCTTCTACAAGGAAAGGACACGAGGGCTTTAGTCTGAAGAGGAGAGGTAAATAATGGTGACCTGAGATGAAAGGTCTACTAGATTTGGGTGTAAACATGCAGCCCTCTTATACCTCCTGGAAAGCTTCTGAACTCCTCACCGGGGGGAAAACATTGTTGGAAAAAGGAAAAGTGCTACCTCTCCTAGCTTCCAGGAATTGCAATCCTTGTTTTAAATAGGTTGCTGGTTCCCATTGCACCTTTGGAAAGGAGATGATGTAGAGGGAAAATATTATGAAATATAAAGACCTATAAGGAATGTAGCACTGTGCCAGCACTGCAGCCAGAAGGTTGTGAGTTCGATCCCAGGCAGGGCTCCAAGGTTGACTCAGCCTTCCATCCTTTTGTAGGTTGGGAAAATGAGTCCCCAGCTTGCTGGGGGCAATTGGCTTACAGACTGTAAACTGTTTAAAGACTGCTTATTTCAGTATGAAGCAGTCGAGAAATGTATATGTCATTGCTATTGCTACAAAGGGAAGACCTGACTATCAAAGTCAGAATCATCCATCTCACAGTATTTCTGATTTCTCTGTATGGTTGTGGAATCTGGAGAGCAGAAAATAGTCAAGATTTGGAACAACTACTGAAGAAAGTGCTAAGGCAGGTTTACAGCTGAACATGAAGAAAACAAAAATAATGAATCATAGAATCCTAGAGTTGGAAGAGAACCTACACAGTGTCGACATGAGTCAACCAGTCGAACCGCCATTTTGCCATGCAGGGATATACCATCAACGCCATCCAGCTTCTGTTTTTAAAAAATGACCATGGATGATTTACACAACTTTAAAGTAAAAGATGAAAACATTGAAATTGTTCGAGCTTTTCCATACCTCAGCTTATGGAGACTGCAGTCAGAAGAAGATTTGGACTTGGAAGGGTGGCTATGAAGGAACTACGCAAGATCCTGAAGTGTAAAGATAATTCATTCAATACTAAAGTTAGGATTGTCCACGCCATTCTATTTCTGATTTCTGTGTTGTGAAAGCTGATCAGTGAAGAAAGCTGATAGGAAGAAAATCAACTCATTTGAGATGTGGGGCTGGAGGAAAGCTCTCCAGATACCCTGGACTGCCAAAAAAGACCAATAAATGGGTCCTCGAGAAAATCGAGCCTAAACTCTCCCTAGAAACCAAAATGATTCAGCTGAGGCTAGTTGTGCTTTGGATATATCATAAGATAACTGGACATACTGGAAAAGAAGACAGTGCCGATGCTAATGATAAAGATGATAATGGGAAAGATGAAGAGTGCTTTACAGATGGATTGGCTCCCCTCAAGAAAGCCATAGCCACCCTGAATTTACAAGATCTACGCCAGGCTGTTAGGAACAGAGTCTCTTGGTGTGCTTTCTTTCATAGGGTTGCCATGACTTGAAGCCATCTTCATGGCACATAACAAGCACAACATCTGGAGATTTAGCACATCTGGGGAAGGAAAATGGCTGTGATTCCAGGACTGAGAGGTGTGCTGGAGCCAAGCCAACCAGAATCATACGAAACTCCCATGAACAGGATGACAATGGCATAACTGCCAAAAGTAATCCCTACTTGGAATGTGCCACCTTCTCCAAAGACAGATGGCTCATCCTTAGGGTCGCCATGAGTCGATATTGACTCGAGGACAGTTAATAAAAACAACAAAGATACCAGCTCAAGCCTTCAATTCTTGGATCAAATCTGAATAACTGATGGTTCAAAACCCCAGTCAATAAGATCTCTCAGAGTGTGAAACTGAGAATAATAATAATAGTAGAAAATAATAATAATAATAATAATAATAATAATAATAATAATAATAATAATAATAATAAGCCCTTTATTTATGTCCTGCACTTTGCACAGAATTGGGACTCAGTTAATAGCAAATTTAGTAGTACAGGCAAAAATGTACAAATGTTTACTATTAAAATATATTGAAACTATCCCATAATCCTCTCATAGGACCTTATCACACGTGGGCAAGAAAGCGATATAAGAATCAATCCAGAACTATACAGGTAGAAACCCCATAATACAGAAATGGCTATCAGACGCAACTAGCATCATCGCGCAATTAACAAAAGTGCAATGGAAGCACATCCTGGATACGTATTTGCCGTTCACACACAAGTGAGAAGATCCCATCCAGAATCATGCAAGGCATGACGGAGAAATGCTTCACCATACGTATTTGGTGATCAGACATACGGCGAATGCGCAATGATCGCGCAATGATTCCTGTTGCGCGATTGCAATTCCTGAAGAAACCGAAATTCAAAAGATCACGATTCTTTCTGGATTCTGTTTGGGTTCTGTCAGGGTTCTGTGTGGTTCTGTGTGACGTTGTGTGAACACACGGAAAAATAATACGTATTAGGTCGGGATTTCTTTTGGATTCTGTCTGCTTTGGACCCCGTGTAATAAGGTCCATAATGTGTTTTATTGTTTCATTTTTGATTATGTCTGATGTCCCACCTTTTCGTGAAAAGGGTGTTATAAATAAACACTATTTCATAATAAAAACTTTCAAAAGCTTTAAAAACTATCCCAGTGTTTTTGTTGACCCCTTTTTTTCAGATCTGGAAACAGATTTCTCTTTGCTTGTTTTTTGCATTGCGGGGAGTTGGTGTATCTCCCCTGAGCCTTCCCACCCATCTTAAAGACTTTGCTGACCAACTGACCAACATCAAGAAGGATGTTGACAAGGAGGAGCATGTCCAAAGGAAGACAACCAAAATGGTGAAAGTTTTGGAAACACCAAACCCTCTGAGGAGTGACTTAGGGGGTTAGGTATTTTTTGCCTGGAGAAGAGCTTAAGAGGTGCTATGTTATTGTTATTGCTGCTGTTGTTGTTGTTGTTAGCTGCCTTCGAATTGACCTCAGCTCATGGAGACCTTGCGAATGAGACATCTCCAAGCTCCCCTATCCTCCACTGTTTTGCTCTCTTCAGATGGAACAGAGAAGTTGGCAGCATGAGATTTTGTAGACATGTACCTGAAGTCGTAGGGTCAAGTCTACGTAGACTTGACCCTACGTCTTCAGATGCATGTCTACAAAAACTCATGCTACCAACTTCTCTCTTCCAGTTAGTCTCCAAGGTGCTACAAGATCCCTTTGCATCCTTCAAAAAAGTTGAGACTAAAACCCAGAATGGTTTAACACCCTGGATACCTCCTTTACAGTTCAAAAGAAAATCTGGAATGAGTTCTCTTCCTGCCTACAGAATGCATGGCAGAGAAAGCATAGCGTGGACAGACTTGCCAACTGGTTTGGGCAAATGAACCAGAGTCGTTTCTCACCAGCTTCAGTCTGCCCTCCCTTCTTCACAGAAAAACAGAAGTTGAGCTGTGCAGCAGATGCAACAATTTCTTTGTGGGTGTTGTGTGAGGGTGAGCAGTGGAGAAAGCACAGTATGGAGGAGGAAAAACACAGACGCTGCACATATGTGCATGCACAGACACACATGCGCAGGTGCATGGCATTCCATCCTTACTCCAGAGCCACTTCTTTTGCATTTGGGGATCTGTTGTTGTTCACCACCTCGATCCATGGGGAGAGGCGGGTAAGAAATAATAACAATGACAACATCAGCAACAACAACACACTATTCTCGCAACAAGGGTAGGCAACCACTGTAACATCACAGTAGCCCTCCTGCCAGCCAAAGCAAGTACTGTATAACCAGAAGTCATTTCTAATACCAATTTCCAAGTTTCAGGTGGGCTCAACTTTCTTTTCATCTCAGCTATGGCTTCCACGTTGCAAGAATATTATTATTATTATTATTATTATTATTATTATTATTATTATTATTAAGTATTTATACCCCGCTCTTCAGCCAAAAGGCTATCAGAGCGGCTTACAAATGGATTAGACAGTTTCCTCAGATCAATCAATTCAAGGAGAAATTAATTTTAATCGAATGTGCTGTCTGAACTTAAAACAGTATTAAACACATATCTCTTCCAGCAGATCTATCCAGTCAATTTTGAAGTAATGGGTATATTTTTAAATTGATGTCTGGATGATTTCATTGTGTAATGGTCATCTTGATCCTATGTTTATGTGTTTCAACCTATGTATTTAAATGGTTTCATGTATTCAGATCTATTGCCGTACCCCACCTTGAATCTTGGGAAGAGGTGGTTAAGAAATTATATATATATAATTGATGGGTGGGTGGGTGGATGGATGGATGTATTTGAGTTGTTTAGGGGTGTTTAAACCCAATCAGAGAGACATTTTGGGGTATTTTGAGGGGAAAATGTGGGCATGGCACCTCTGGAGATATTATGGGTACAAAAAAGAGGGGTTAAGGGGCCACATGGATCTGATTTTGTCCACCCCAGTTACATCTGCACTGCAGAAATAATGCCATTTGACACAACTTTGATTGCTCAATGCTATGGAATTCTGGGAACTGTAGTTTGTTTCAGCAAATCTGACCATGTCCAAGGTTTCTGACCACATCTATAGTGAACAAATAAAGTGAGTTTCTAGCAGGTTTTCTCTCACTGTCAAGGAATGATAATATGCAAAGGGATCTTCTAGCACCTTTGAGACTGAGGCTGCAACCGCATTGCAGAAACAATCCGGTTTGGCACCACTTTGACTGCCATTGCATCATGCTATGGCATTCTGGGAACTGTAATTCCCAGAGCTCTGGTGCTGCAACAAACTCCAACTTCCAGAATTCCATAGCGTGGAGCCATGGCAGTTAAAGTGGTGTCAAACCAGATTATTTCTGCAATGCGGATGCTGCCAAGGTCCTACAGCAAGCCTAAATATCAGCAGCTGGAATGAGTACACTCTATTCCTGCTTGTCCTTCCCAAACCAAGGCACAAATCTATGCTGAGAGCCTCCATAGAGGAGACAGAGTACAACTTTACTCTCACAGAGCTACTGAATAGTGAGTGGTACAGTGCCACCTGGTTAGTGAACTGTGGCAATATGCAAACAAATGTGTAATTAAATGTGCATCTCTATGTGCAATGAGCAGTGTGCACCCATGGGCATTATGTCACCCATGCAGTGTGAATGCACATCCATGCACATATGCATCCATGCACAATACATGCACTGCATGCACAACTCTGCTTTTGCAAACTTGAACTGAAAACAGCTGCCCAGCTGCTTCTTTGGGGGAATTTAGACATGCATAAGTCACCAACAGGATTCCAGCTCTAAGTTGTGAGAGTTGGTGTCCCACAGCATCCAAGCGCTCCCTTGAATCCAGGGTCACCTCTTTCTTTCTCTTCTGTCCTTTCCTCTCCACTTGATCCGTCTGTCTCTGGCTTAGCATTGCACAACTGTTGTTGTTGTTGTTGTTGTTGTTGTTGTTGTTGTGTGCCTTAAGTTGACTTCCATTTATAGCAAACCTATCGCAGAGTTTTTTGGCCTGATTTGTTCAGAGGAGGTTTGTCCTTGCCTCGCTCTGAGGCTGAGAGTGCGTGACTTGCCCAAAGCCACCCAGAATTTCAGACCCTGGTCTCCCAGACTCCTAGTCCAACACTGAAATCACTACACCACATTGGCGCTTGAGATTTCTTCAGAGGAGGTTTGTCATGGCCTTCCTCTGAGGCTGAGAGAGTGTAACTTGTCCAACTGTCATCCAGAAGGTTTCCATGGCTGAACAGGATTTAACCTTGTCTCCCTAAGTACCAGGCGGCATCTGCACTGCAGATTTGGTGCAGTTTGACACCACTTTAACTGCCATGGCTCAATGACATTTTTGCAAGATATTTAGCCTTCTGTGTCAGTTTGCTCTAGTGGACACCAAACTACAAATCCCAGAATTTCATAGCATTGAACCATGGAGGTTCAAATGGTGTCAAACTCTTTCATTTTGGCAATGTGGCAGCAGTCCCAGCCAGGGACTCAAATCACTGCACCTAGCTGCTCCACCAGTCCCCAATAACTCCATGGCTCCCCCAAATTCTTGTAGGGTCATCCTGACAAATATGTCCGATTCTTTTCCTGCTCGGCTATTCCCAGGCTGCTCATGTTGCAGTTCAGGCACCACTGAATTTCCTTTAAGATTTGTAGGTTGGTTTGATTTCTCTTCTTTAAAAGAGGAATCCCTTTTCCCAAAAGAGAGAAGGGGGCTTCAGCAAACATGGAAGGAGGCTGCGGAGAAGCAAAGGAGGGGGAACTGACCTCAGGTCTGATCCACTAATTCTTATCTTTTTGATTATATTGCAGTTAAAGGCAACCTTTAAATCATACAAGCCATCATATTCCCTATTCCCATGGATGGATGTGAGAGCTGGACAGTTAAGAAAGCAGATAGGAAGAAAACCAATGCATTTGAGAGAATGTGGGGCTGGAGAAAAGTGCTGAGAATCCTATGGACAGCCAAAAGGACAAAGAAGTGCTAGGGCAGATCAAGCCAGAAATCTCCCTGGAAGACAAGATGACCAAACTGAGGCTGTTGTACTTTGGACACATCATGAGAAGAGAGGACTCTTTGGAAAAAGACGATAATCCTGGGAAAGGTGGAGGGAAAGAGGAAGAGAGGAAGGCCACAGACCAAATGGAGGGACTCTGTTAAGGAGGTCCCTATGGAGATTTATTAAGGGATTGCAGGAATTAAGCAGAGCAGGGGATGACAGAGGGTCTTCTTGGAGAGGTCTCATCCATAGGGTCATCATGAGTCGAGATTGACTCGAGGGCAGTTAACAACAAAAGGTAACCTACTGGATAACCATGTCTCAAGTCTCCTCTCCCTAGCGATCAACTACTCCTCCATGGCTAATCTCGGAGAAAAATTTCAAGAGGGCTGCTGACCTCCTGTGCAATGCATTTCACAACGCACCATGAACCTGCATCAGACAAGCCAAAATCAAGAAGGCCACTTTGGCTCTTAGGATTCATAGAATCAGAGAGTTGGAAGAGACCCCAAGGATCATCCAGTCCAACTCCATTCTGCCATGCAGGAACTCCCAATTAAAGCACCCCTGAAAGATGGCCATCTCGACTCGGTTTGAAAACTTCCAAAGAAGGAGACTCCACCACTCTTTGAGGCAGCATCTTCCACTGCCGAAAAACTCTTACTGTCAGGAAGTTCCTCTTAATGTCTAAGTGGAATCTCTTTTCCTGTAGTTTGAATCCATTGTTTCAGGTCCTATTCTCTGGAGCAGCTTGCTTCATCCTCAATATGACCATCACTTCAAATACTGTTTCAGCAGTTTCTCTTCTCTGACCTTACCATGGCAGCTGGCATTGAGGACAAAAATGTGGCAGAGGGAGATGCCAGGAGAGAGGAGGTTCTCCCGGATGCTGCTACGGCCAGCTGCAATGCCTATCTTCTGCCCTGGCATTTTGGAGGCACTGCCTCGGCTGGACAGATTGAAACCTTAGACAACAGTCTGGAAGATTTACTGACCAGGGTAGATGGATTTGTGGGCATGCTAGACATGATTCAACCTGATCCCTCTCTCAAGTAGTAAATGAAAGCATGCCACAAATTCATGCAAAGGTGGTGGAAATGCGCAGCCAGATTGACAAATTGGATGTCTTTTTTGGAATGGTTGGTAATAGTGTTGCTGGGATGGAGGCACAGATCGCAAAAGGAAAATTGGAACTTGGATCTTTTCTAAATACTTTAAAAAAACAAACACCTCCACGCATAATCCATGTGCCCTTCTTTTCTTAACAAACTGTCTTCCTCCTATGAACCTCCTGATCTCTTCAAGACTGAAGACTACATTCCTTGTCTTGGTGAAGCACAGTCTATGTGATTTAACTGACAATGACATACTCCAAATGATAGTATTGTAAGTGAACGAAAGCCACTCTGGTTTTCAGGTTGTTGCTCTTTGAAAACATTTTTGTTTTTTCAAAAAAGACTTAGTTTGGTACCAGAAACAACACATCAGAACATTGTTGTTGTTGTGCACCACCAAGTCAGTTCCAAATTATGGTGACCCTAAGGATAACCTATCATGGGTTTTTCTTAGCAAGTTTTTTTTAGAGGGGATTTGCCATTGCCCTCCTCTGAGGCTGAGAGGGTGTGACTCACCCAAGCTCACCCAGTGGGTTTACATAGCTGAGTTGGGATTCGAACCCTGGTCTCCAATGCTCAAACCACTATTCCACACTGGCTCTCTATCAGAACTTTATAAGACAGGTTTTATTGGTGGCAAATGGACGCAGCAGGGGGTCAGCAGCAGAGGAGAGCATCACCATCCTTTAATGGATGGGAATTGTGCAATGAAAGGTAAAGATATTCCCCATTGACAAGGTTGTCAAGTCGTGTCCGACTGCGGGGGTCAGTGCTCATCTCCGTTTTTAAGCCAAAGAGCCAGAGTTGTCAGAGACTACTCTGTGATCCTGTGGCCAACATGACTGCACAGAACACTGTTTACCTTCCCACTGAAGTGGTACCTATTTATCTACTTGCATTTGCAGGCTTTCGAACTGCTAGGTTGGCAGAATAGTTTGAAAAGCAAAAAGGAGGCTCAATGATCAATGGACTACTTCAAACCACTGATTCCTATGATGATCCTCAGTTTAAATATCCAGTAAGTCCAGGATCCTCCATAACCCTTCCCTTGTAGGAAGCTGCAGGGGTTTTATTGTTGTTTTATTATTGTATATTTTAAATTTGTTGGAATTGGTTTTAATTAAATCTGGTTTAACAGTTTTTAAGGGGTGGGTGGGAAATACGTTGGTTTTAGGCTGTATTATTTTAATATTGTGAACCGCCCGGATTGGGTCACCAATGGGCGGTATATAAATAAAATTTATTATTATTATTATTAGTTGTTGTAAGAGCAGCCACCAACTCTTCAGTTTAGACATCCCAACAGTCAAGCTAGACCTTCCTTGGAACAGCCACCATCCCAGTGATAGAGTGCCTATCTTCTCTCTATTGTCCTCCTCTGTGATAGACCTTCTCTTCAGGACAGAAGAGGATGGCAGTGCCAGCAATGACCCTCCCAACCCAGTTGGAAGCCAGCGAGGCACTCGATAAACGCCACGGGAATGAAGTTGGCTGCTTTGCAGACTTCCCTTGCCAGGGTGACCAGGCACTCTCCTTTTCCAGGACATGTCCTACATTTTAACCAAGTGCCCAGGAGGAATTCTAACAGGTCCTTCCTTCTGAGCATGACTAAGAGGCCCATTGAGCAGCATGGCATTTGCTGTTTCTCTTTGAGAAATTTGTCTACTCAGCATCGTGTCCTCGTTGCAAATAGGAGGAGAGGATGGATCCTTCTAAAGTTATTTTTCCTGGGAGCAGCAGCAGCAGACAAGACTTGCCCCCAGTCCTGGGGTGTCTTTCTTTCTTGGAGGGGAAAAGGACAGCAAACGTGTCCAGCAATGGTCTGCTTGAGAAGACAATGCAAATGTTGAAAGGGTCCCCCCCCCCTTAATTTCAGCACAAAGGACAAGTGAAAGGAATAATTTCAATGGAGATTCAGTCAAGGCTTTGTTGCTAGTCAAGTACAATTTTAAGCCTTTGTCTTGCTCAGAGTTCTTTAGGTGCATTGCAAGCCAACAAGGCATTTTAACAAAGACAAGTTCATCAGAAAAGGACAGTTGAGTACACAATAAAATACAGTATATGTTGAGACCCAGCATAGTGTAGTGGTTTGAGTGTTGGACTAGGACTTTGGAGACCAGGGTTCGATTCCCAGCTCAGACACAAAACCCACTGGGCAACCTTGGGCAAGTCACACTCTCTCAGCTTCTGGAGAAGGCAATGGGAAAACTCCTCTGAACAAACTGTGCTAAGAAATGATAGGATCACCATTGTCAGAAATTGTGCCAAGAAATGACAGGATCACCATTAAGTCAGAAATGACTTGAAGGCGCACAACAACAAAATACAGCTATAAACCATATGACATGAATTTATATTTATATTTATATCAGTGGTTTCTATTTTGTAATGTCCTACATTTTGCGGTGCCCTGTCCTCCTTTGTGGTTATGATATCTGGTCAACCTGACCTTTACTCTGCCTTAACCAGGCATGCCTCCTCCTCCGAGTTGTAGTACTCAACCCTCTTCCTCCAGGCCAGGTTTTCTTACACGGTCTCAACATTTGGAAAAATCCACCTGGGCAGAAATGTTAGCTCTGAAAAAGAGAACATGTCCTGGAAAAGGAGGTCATGTTGTAACCCTAAGGAGCTAGCATGGCAAAGTGGTTTGATCACTGGACTATGATTTTGGAGACCAGTATTTGTGTCCCCACTCGGTCATGGAAACCCACTAGGGGATCACACACTCTCAGCCCTAAGAAAACTTTGTTAGGTTTACCTTAATGTCACCAAACTACTTGAAGGCTCATATCATCATCAACAACAATAACCCCTGTTGTAGCAGTTGGTAGAACTGGGCTGCATCTGCATTGGAGAATTAATTCAGTTTCGCATGCATGCTGCCATGAGTGTCATGGAGGACTCTCCCTAGGGATGCATGCAGCCATGGGGGTCATATAGAGGACTCTCTCCTGGGATGCATGCAGCCATAGGGGTCATGGAGGACTCTCCCTTGGGATGCATGCAATTTTTTAAAAAAAATATTGACAGTATATGTGCTCCATTGTTTTTGCAATTACTTGTCTCGCTGAGCTGCTTGCCCAGCTCGCTGCCTGCAATTAATTGCAAGTAATTGCAAATACAATGGAGCGTATGTACAGTCAATATATCTATCTATATCTATATCTATATCTATATCTATATCTATATCTATATCTATATCTATCTATATCTATATCTATATCTATCTATCTATCTATATATATATTGCGCCCATAGGTCACACCACAAAGCACAGAGAAGACCTGGTGGCGCAGTGGTTAAATGGCTATACTGCAGCCACTCACTCATAAACCCATAAAGGTTGCGAGTTCAGTACTAGCCAGGGCTCAGGCTAGACTCAGGCCTGCATCCTTCTGAGGTGGCTAAAATGAGTCCCCAGATGTTGGGGGGCAATGAGCTTACAGTTGTAAACCGCTTAGGCACTCCATAGCACAGTATGAAGCGGTATATAAATGAAGCTGCTTTGCTTTGCTTTGAGAGGGGGGGGGGAATGGAGAATTTCCTCAAAAACTGGTGGGGGATAGGATACACCCCTCTGCCAGCTCTCTGAAACAGTAATCCCTTCCCTTCAGTTTGATACAAGTCAAGTCCGTCGTTCCCACTTGCTTGCTAATCGCTTCTTTTCAAAAGGACCGGCAAAAAACTCGTGTCTGAAAAGAGCGATTCTTTTGCATCTGTCTCGCTTGAAAGTGAGTCGAAATGATCGCTTCTGAAGCTGTTTCAAATGGGGACGAGGCACATTCAAAGCGATCAGCAAATCGATGTAAATCATAGTGGGCATGAGCCCCAAGTAACCCTTTTGGTGTCAGCGGGCAGCTGCTCACATTTGGCTGTAATGCTGATAAGGATTCTGGAACCCATTTGCGGGTTGGCAAGGGTCCACAGAAAGAGCCGTAGATAGGCAAAACTAGTTTTAAAAATAAAACCCTTAAAGTGTATGTATGCAGAGGATGGAGAGACCCAGAATAGTCCCATATAATAACTCAGTGGGGTGAAATATTTACTGACTGCAAAGAAAGAACTGTGAGTCAGAGGGAAAGAAGAACAGAGTGGAACAGCTGAGAAAGGAGGAGGCAACTGCATGGATAGAAACACAAAGAATAGAAACAACCATCCCTTTGTCTGGGATGTCATATCCAGAGTCAGGGAAATTTATTTTCAAGTAACCCCAGGGCCAGAACTGAGAGCTGACCAAGGAAATCAATGGAGGAATTAAAGCTTTTAATATGATACTCCTAGCCCTGCTGTGGAGCAACAGTCCACACACACGCATAAATACCTGGATTTTCCACTCAAAACTGGAGAAAATCCCCCCCTTTTCTTCCTCCAGATTAAAACACCATGGTGATGAAAAAGAGTGGATTCGGCCCCAATCATTCTGTACTTCATTTGGACAGCTCACTGGGAGAAATAGGTGAGACTTTTATTTGACTCCTAGACACTACACTCCTACTGATGTAGCCTAGGATCATATTAGCTTTTTTAGCTGTTGCATCACACTGTTGACTCATATCCAGGGGTAGCCATGTTGGCCATGTAGCAAAGTACAATAAATACTTAGTACTTTGTACAAAGTTGACTCATGTTCAACTTGGGGTCTACTAGATCCCCTTCGCATGTAGTCTCATTAAACCAGGTGTCCCCCATCATCTATGCATTTCATTTTTTTGCCCTAAATGCAGTACCTTACATTTCTCCATGTTGAAATTCATTCTGTTAGCTTTGGCCCAGCTTTCTAATCTATTAAGATCATTTTGAATTTTCATCCTGTCCTCTGAGGTAGTAGCTATTCCTCCTAATTTGTTGTCGTCTGCAAATTTGATAACTATGCCCCCAATACCGTCATCCAAGTCATTAATAAAGATATTGAATAGCACTGGGCCCAGGACAGAGCCCTGTGGCACCCCACTGGTCACTTCTTTCCAAGTTGAAAAGGAGCCATTGTTGAGCACCCTTTGGGTTCGACCAGTCAACCAATTTAACCTAACAATTGCATTGTCTAACCCATGTTTTATTAACCTTTTTGCAAGGATATCATGGGGATCTTATCAAAGGCCTTACTGAAATCAAGATATGCTACATCCACAGCATTCCCTTCATCTACCTAGCTTGTGACTCTATAAAAAAAGAGATCAGATTAGTCTGGCATGACTTGTTTTCGAGAAACCCATGTTGGCTTTTAGTAATTACAGCATTCCTTTCTAAGTGCTTACAGATTGTCTGTTTCATGATCTGCTCTAGAATCCTTCCTTGTATTAATGCCAGGCTGACTGATTACAAATCCACTTAAAAGTCATTGCCTAGCCCATATTTTACTAGGTTGTTTACAAGAATATCATGGGGGATCTTGTTAAACCGGCACATTTGGTTATGCTTTTGGCATCTTGGTCCAGTTTTGTCTTGGTTCCATGCAGCACAAGGATAAATTAGTTCATTAATCAATGTTTTATTGTGCATGGGGAGATTTATATAAAACAATTCTGCTGCTGGATCTCAGTTTAGCTGTGTTTATATCCAAGCTGCCATGCACTTTTACATCACTGATATATCACCATCCTATGACTACCCAGCTATCTAGGAAGGAGCCTGCCCATGGATGGGAGATATTTCTGGCACCCAGGTGGATCCACACACCAATAACAAAAAGCTGGGCCAAAACTAACAAAATGAATTTCAACAGGGAGCAATGTAAGGTAGTGAAGAAAAAATGAAATGCATAGATATAGGATGGGAGACACCTGGCTTGACAACAGTACATGTAAAAGTGATCTAGGAGTCCTAGTAGACTCCAAGTTGAACATGAGCCAACAGTGTGATGCGGCAGCTAAAAAGGCCAATGCGATTTTCGGCTGCATTAATAGAAGTATAGTATCTAGAGCAAGGGAAGTAATAGTGCCACTCTATTCTGCTTTGGTCAGGCCTCACCTGGAATAATCCTGTGTCCAGTTCTAGGCACCACAATTCAAAAGGATGTTAAGAAGCTGGAGCATGCAAAAATGGTGAAGAGTACGGAAATCAAGTCCTATGAGGAGCGACGTAGGGAATTGCTGCATATGTTTAGCATGGAGAAGAGAAGGTTGAGAGGTGATATGATAACCCTGTTTAAGTATTTGAAGGGATGTCATATTGAGGATGGAGTAAGCGTGTTTTCTGTTGCTGCAGAGAATAGGACCCAGAACAATGGATGTAAGCTCCAGGAAAAGAGATTCCAGCTCAACATTAGGAGGAACTTCCTGACAGTGAGAGCTGTTCAACAATGGATCACATTTCCTTGGAGATTTTGGTAGAGTCTCCTTCTTTAGAGGTCTTTAAACAGAGGCTGGACGGCCATCTGTCGGGGGTGCTTTGATTCTGTGTTCCTGCATGGCAAGGGGGTGGACTGGATCTCCCTTGGGGTCTCTTCCAACTCTGGGCTTCTATGAACAGCACTGGGTTGCATCAGCCTCCAGGATCCAGTCTGAGAGCTCCATGGTTACAAAGTGCCTTCTTCTCTCTCTGCATCCCACGCATCTCCCTGCCACGGTCTGTCCTGGCTGCCTTTGCAACTGCTCTGCTTAGAGAACATGATCAATCCCACCACTTAACCTTCTCTGGGAACAACTCAATAACGCATCCTGAAGCCTCCTGCTAGAAGGGAACAGCCCTGACGACGGCTTTGATAAGTTCCCTTCCAATTTGTATCGATCCAAGAGCCCTGTGAATTGAAGCTGCTGCCTTACTTTTCTTTCCTTTCCTTTCCGCAGCAGCTGTCTTGGGTAAACTTTTAGCTGTAGAAGAGCAGATTGATGCTTTGCATCCTACCTCCCCCAGCAGCTCAGTTCTCTGCCTGTTCTCCAGAGCCTCGGCTTGTATTTATGCCCAGAGAGTAACTATTTCCACATGTATAATGTGCACTTTGGTTGGTTCGATAAAGATATCACTGTAGATTTTGGATGATATTGTGCTTTGATTTAGGGCCAACACAGCCACCCCTGGATAGGTTTTCTGGATGTGGAGATATCATATTTTAGCCACCACAGGGGAATCCTAAAGAGAGCCAATGGACTGGGACTTTACTACGATGGCAATGCCAAACCTCTTCTGAAGACACTTGCCAGGAAAACCCCGCGATTGGGTGATGGCCTTCAAGTCACCATGAGTCTGAAAGGACTTGAAGGCACACAACAAATGCAGAAAATATTGTTCCCAGCACAAAGGATTGTGTGTGTTGTGCGCCTTCATGTTGCTTCCAATCTATGGCGACCATAAAATGACCCTATCATGGGGTTTTTTTTGGTACAAAATTTGTTCAGAGGAGCTTTGCCATTGCCTTCTCCTGAGGCTGAGAAAGTGTGATTTGCCCATAGTCTGGGAATTGAACCCTGGTCTCCACAGTCCTAGTCCAACACTCAAACCACTTCGCCATGCTAGGATTCGTACAAAGGTACCATCGCTGAATTTTGCGCAGAAAATGTCTTGAAATGCAAATATTCTTTGAAAACTGCATTTTGGAAAGTTTTTTTGTTTTGCAGCGAGAACAACGTTGCTAACATGACCCATTGCGTCTTTCCTCCGAGAAGAAAAGGAGCAAAGAATTGCAGCCCTAATGCAATCCTTTCTTCCACTCATCCAAATGAAGTTGGAGCGGCCCAGCACACCTTATGGGGGCTGTCACCTGTCAGGCTAATTCTGTTATCTGAACAAGAGAAAGAGCAGCAGCCCTGCTTGGCCCTGAAAGCTGCTGGCTGGCAGAGAGGAGGGAAAGAAAAGCCTCCCTCATTCCGGGAAGGAGGCTCAATAAACCTTCCGGTCAGCTCATCTGCCAGGCGCGGGCAGCCTTCTCCGTCCTTCCTCCATGGCCGGCCGACAACAGCAAAGAGCAGCATCTTGGGCTCTTTTGGCACGAAAGAGAAACAGAACATCAGTGTAAACAGGCAGGAGGAGAAAGGGGGCGAAGAGGGAATGGAAAGAATGCAACCAAAACTGCACAGGGACCGCAGCAGGGGAACCGAAATAAGGGCAAATGAGTCTGTAATGCTGGGTTAGAGAGCCATCAGAATCTGCAATCATGCGCTCTCTTTCTCTCGTTGCACAGTGCACTCCCTAAGGAAATTGCCTTCGACTGCTAACTCATTCCAGCTCATGGGCCGAGCAAAACAAAATAAAGAGGCAAGACGATATGCTGGCGGAGTCTTGCAAAGGAGCCGAAATGGGTGCTCGAACTGTGCATAATCATGGGCAATCCACAAATCCACACCCCAGCAGGTTCTTCAAATTTATCCTAACAGCTGGGTTCCACAAAACATCTAGGGGTAACCGTGTTGGCCATACAGCAATTCCAAAAACATCCAAACAATGGGGCTTTGCGCTGTCTTCAAGCCAAGGAAGAGGAGGGGCAGCCGGACACTGGGTGCCCCATCCCCTTCCTGAGGACGTCATCGGAGCGCCCGCCCTTCCACACGACAGGTGCTCCGATGACCTTCCGGCTCATGGCGGCTCTTCGGACTCCCCTTTTGCGACTTGTGGAAGGAGCGCTATTCTAGTGCTCCTTTCCCAGGTGGCAAAAGGGAGGATCGGGGCCGAGGCGTGAGGCAGCCTCAGCCCCAATCCACCACTTCCCAAGGCAGTCCACAGCCGCCCATCTGCATCCCTCCATAGATACCTTTATTGGGCCAACCAAAATGCACAACTACATGTTGCAAGCTTTCCTAGTCACACTGGCTTCTTCATCAGGCAAACAGGAGGAAAAAAAATTGAAGATGTTAGTCTTGGGCCTGCATTTTCTGTTTCTGATCTCAGTTCAGATCTTAGGGGAGGGCTATCTGCAGGCTGGCTTCTCTCCCTTTGGCCATGCAGTCGTTGGAAAATTTTGGAAGCCAAATAAATTTAATGTCCATTTGCAATCCAAAGAAGAAGTTTCCTTGGAATCCAGTATGTCTCTTTCCTTTGTGAAGCCTCAGGCTCCTATGCAGGTAGAGAACGCTGAATTTCTCAATAAGTCTTCATGTTTTGCAACAGGAAAACTTCAGGTGATGTAGGGCTAAAGCATGCCATTCAGTCCCAATATTAGGAGAAATTGCTTTATCTTTATTGGAGGCAGAAGCCTCAGACAGCAAGGTTCCAGTGCACTGGCTCTCTCTTTAGAATTCCCCTGTGACGGCTAAAATGTGGTATCTTGAAATCCAAAAAACATCTAGGGGTAGCCGTGTTGGCCAAACAGTAAATCCAGAAACATCCAAACAATGATACCTTTATTGGACCAACCAAAATGCATAACTACATGTTGCAAGCTTTTGAAGTCACACTGGATTCTTCATCAGACAAGAAGGAGAAAAAAACTGAAGATGTTAGTCTTGGGCCTGTATTTTCTGTTTCTAATCTCCACAGAAACTGGGCTCCACGGTTTCTCTTCGCCCAAGTTCCCCCTTCGTTCCCAGCTTGCTTCAATTGCTGCAAACTGAGTTCAAAGTGCAAAAGGAGTTGGTGCTCAGCTCAGCAGAGAGGCGCAATGGGGATGGGGTCTTCCCAGGAGGTTTAGGCACAAGCAAACTGCTGCAGCCTGTCCTAGCTTGCCTGTCTGTTCTTCCAGTTTAATAACCCTTTGCCATCTTGACCACATTCTGATGTTGCTTGGCCACATGTCGCCCGGTTTTCATTTGTGAAATATTTGAGGATAGGAGAACCCTTCTAACTTTACAGCTGCATCTGTGCTGCAAAATTAATACAGTCTGAAGGGCTGTACAGACGGTCCCTAAGGGGCAGCTCTGTGCCACCCCTGAGAATGCCGGATCGGGGCCGCGGTAACTGTACATTGCGGCCCCAATCTGGCAGTTTGCCACTCCAAAAAAGAGCTGGCATATGGCGCTCCTTTTTGGAGCATCAAAAAGCTGCCCTTACTGTTGCCACTGCGGCTCTTCAGCACTCCTTTGGTGCTGGGGCACGTGGCGTGATGGCGCCGTCGGTGCGGAGTTGGGGCAGCCAGCATGCAGTCACCCCGCTTCAACTCCACTCCCAGGCCGGCCCTTTTGGCTGGTCTGTACAGGCCCTGAGACTGCTTTAACTACTATGGACTCCATGCCATGGAATCCTGGGATGTGTGAAGTGATCCTTCCACATTTGCTGGGGTTAGGGGAGAAGGACCCCCGTGAATGTGGGAAAACCATACAATAACAAACACAATTATTTTTACCTAAGAGAATAAGGGCTGATGCAGACAGCCCCTAAGGGGTGGTTCTGTGCTGCCCCAGGAACGCTGGATCGGGGCCACGGCAACCACACACCATGGCCCCAATCCTCCTTTTTGACACTTCAAAAAGAGCTGGCAAATGCTGCTCCTTTTGGAGGCAGCAAAAAGCCACCCTTAGAGCTGCCACCACAGCTCTTTTGCATCCCTTTGGCGCAGTGTGTGTGCACGCTGCGTCAATGGGGTGCCCTGACACCGCATGGTCAGGCGCGCAGCATGAGGGTGACGTTGGGGCAGAGTTGGGCAGCCGGCACGCAGTTGCCTCAGCCCAACTCCACCCTCAGGCCAGCCCTTTAGGTCGGTCTGCATCAGCCCTTACTCTCTGGGAATCTTCCAGCCCTCCAGTGCAATTCTGTGGTCAACATGTGCCAGAAGCTGATCATAGAATCATTCTGGAGGACCTACAAATGCCTAGAAAAGTGGTTTCTCTCGCAACCTCTAGGTTCTCCAGCACAACTCTATGAGCAACTTCAAGCAGAATTGCACTGCAGGACCTAGAAATTCCTAGAGGGAACATATTAATCAAAACCATAAATCAGGGGTAGGCAACCTGGGCCGGTCCCCCGAAGTCCTGGTCTCCGCCGGGCCGAGGGGGAGGATGGCGGAGCCGAGCCGCGGGGGGGATGGCGGATTTCCATTTTGTAAATCAAAATGGTGGCCACACCACGCGCGGCCGCATGGAGGGCAAAATGGGCGGCGGCAGCAGCGGCGACAGCAGGGGTCCGCCTGGGCCGGTAAGTCCGGCAAACTGGGCCGGAACTGGCCCAGGGGCCATAGGTTGCCGGCCCCTGCCATACATAATCAAATCCATAAAAGTCAAAGCCGCAAATGTGGAGGGCCAACTGTAGCTGGTTGTGGCACCAGAGTTCTCTGAGAGAGGAAACTACAGATCCTAGAATCCTATAGCATGGAGCCACGGCAGTTAAAGTGGTCTCAAATTGTATTAATGTAGCAGAAAAATGGGACAAAGAGACACCATGGACTGAGTTTTATTTTAAAAAGTAAAAAAGTAACACTAGCGGGCTCAACAGGAAATAACTTTCCAAAGGTGCTGAGCCCAGAACTGAGCCACTGAACATCTTTTATAGTATGTCA
The DNA here is from genome assembly GCA_020142125.1 of Phrynosoma platyrhinos. NCBI lineage: Eukaryota > Metazoa > Chordata > Lepidosauria > Squamata > Phrynosomatidae > Phrynosoma > Phrynosoma platyrhinos. The sequence goes on from CM034703.1 coordinate 2,176,490, forward strand.
AGCATATAGGAAAACTACTCCCCCTTCCCTCTCTAGTTCAGTTAACTTCATAATATTCAGCATTTCTCACCTGAATGAAGATTGTTTATAGAACAAGAAATGTATACAGAACAAAAGGAAACATATTAATCAAAACTGCAAACACTCAAATCTGCAAAAGTCAAAGCCGCAAATGTGGAGGGCCAACTGTAGTCCCAGAGCTCTCTGAGAGAGGAGGCTAAATATCTCACAAAACTACAGATCCTAGAATCCGACAGCATGGAGCCACGGCAGTTAAAGTGGCCTCAAACTGCATTAATGCTCCAGTGTAGATGCAGCCTCAGATGTATCCACACCTCTAAAGGAAAAACAATGACAATAGGGATGCCAGAAACCTGACTGGTCGTCCTGGCATTTGTTCAGAGCTGTCAACCGGAGTTTGGCCCAGCCAAAGAGATGCCATCTGTCTGTGGATCAGACTTCCATCTCCAGTATTGGATGTATGGCTGGGACACCTGTGAGGGACAACCTGTGGGAGAGGAACCAGGAACCTTGGAACCGATATAAAGCCAGACAGACAGAGGACTGGAAGAGGAAAACAGGTGGGAACAAGGGAACATATTCCTAACCAGCTCAAAAAAAGAGGGGCAGAGAGGCCAGCAATAGTCTGAGATGCAGTCCATGAAACTGGCCCTTCTTGCTAGCTTATTGAAAAGCAGGCAGGAGCCCTTAGCAAACTGGTGGATTCTCAAAGAAACGGAGCCATGCTTGCAAACGCTTGGCTTCCTCGCATCCAGACGGTGATTTGACAGAGCCAAGCCAAGCTTCCGAGACTGCTGGGAAAGGCATGCAAGCTGTTCTGAGCATTGGGGGCTAAGCAACAGCCTTGTTTAGGTGCCAGACCAAAGTCTGTCCTGGGCATTTAGGCTTCTGAGAGTTAATTTGGACGGTTGGATTTACTGCAGCACTCGGTTTCCTTTCCAAGGTTCACCTGCCCAGCTGGATCTGTGCGGACGGTTTCAAGGAAGGGTGGCGAAAACTTTTTCAGGCTGAATTCTAGTTTCGAAAGGGTTTCTAGGGCTGCACTCCAGGAGGGCATGAGCAAGCAAGACCAAAGCAAAGTGAACCGGGCCAGACTGGAGTCCTTCCCAGATCAGAGATCCTTATTTCCATATCAGCAGCACCTCTATCTGCAAAGCATAGCTCAGTTTGCTACATCAGCTTTTCTGTCCACAAAGGATCAGTTAAAGCTTCAGTACAGTCAGACCCCCATATCCATGGGGGATATGTTCATGGACTTACAATGGAAACAGAAAACTGCAGTTAATACCGAACCCTGTTGAAATGAATGACTTCTGGAGAAAATTGATCATTGAGTTGCACCGGAGGACCTAGAGATTCATAGCGAGAACAGCTCTCTAGGCAGTTCTAGATCCCGCTGCGCAACTCTATGGTCAACTTCTACCAGAAGCCTACCATAAAATTGTGCTGGAGGACCTAGAAAATGCCTAGAGAGAACATATTTTTTTCAGATGTGGATAAGTGAAACCACAGGTGCCAATCCTGTGAATACAGGGGTCATGTACCCTCATCACAGAAGAATCTTGCAAAGGGGCTGAAAGGGACCATGGTGCTCCAACTGCGCATAGCCATGTGCAATCCACAAATCCATAGCCCAGCAGCCCCTCCAAATTTATCCAAACAGCTGGGCATGGGTGCACCTAATGGTGAAATCGAAGTGGACACATCTGGCCTGATGTTCTCCACCCATTGGCTTACAAGCTGCTGAACTAAGGGTCTGACTGTACTGAAGCTTTAACAGTCAGAGTTAAAGGTTTAATATCTGCCTTTGTTGAGACCATAATTCTAGACGTATGTGGCAAGCCAGTACATTACGACACTTCCTACTGGTCTGCTTACCAGGCTGAACAATCAATTTCTTATTCTACTCTGTAAATTCTGATCTAACTATCTCCTGCTTGGCTTGTCAGCAAATGAGCCTTATGTTTCATATGCACCTCTCTCAGCACACCATACATAAAGTGTGAGAGTTGCCGCTTTTGCATTTCGGCTGCAAAGGAGAGTAATGGAGGTGTGTGTATTTTATCAGGCATATAACCTCTTTTGAGAGCCAGCATGGTGCAGGGGTTTAAGTGTGGGATGAGGACTCTGGGAGACCATGATTCGAATCCCTGTTCAGCCATGGAAACCCACTGGGTGACCTGGGGCAAGTCACACTCTCTTAGCCTCCTAGGCAAGCAAAGGTAAATCACCTACACTAAGGAAGACAGTGCAACAGCAGGGTTGAGGTGAGTATTAAGAAAGCCTAATAAAACCACAGATTATCTAAACCAGGGGTAGGCAACCTGCCGCCGCCGCCGCCGATCCCCGCCACCTGCCATGATGATATTGATTATTGTTGTTATTACTTGTTCTTGGAGTTTTCTTGGCAAAATCTCCACAGGGGTTTTTCATGGCTTTTCTGGGGCTGAGAGAGTGTGCATGCATATATTTTTAATTTTTTAAAAAACATTTATTTATTTATTTATTTATTTATTGCGCTTCGGGCCCCCAATTGTCTGAGGGACAGCAACCCAGCCCCCGGCTCAAAAAAGTTGCCCAATGGAGACTTTTGTCATGGAATGAGAAGAAGGCAAGGGCTCAGAAAGGCAGCTGCAAAGGAACTAGACAAGATCCTCAATTGCAAAGACAAATAGTTAAATAGCAAAGTCGGGATCATACAGGCCACAGTACTTCCAGTGTCTGTGTATGGATGGGAAAGTTGGGACAGGGAGGAAAGCAAACAGGAAGAAAATCAGCTCACCCGAAATGCGCTGGGGAAAAGTTCTATGGATACCATGGACAACAAAAAAGACAAACGAATGGGCCCTAGAGCAAATCAGCCCTGGACACTAACAGCCAAGATGATCAAACTTGAAGATATCATACTTTAGCCAAATCTTGAGATAATATGACTCTTTGGAAAAAGAAATTACAGTAGGAAAAGAGGAAGACCACCCTACTGTTGAAAGGACTTCATCAAGAAAGTCCCAGACTCGAATCTATTGATAAATGGGGATTTTAGGTTTCTCATTCATAGGGTCACCATAAGTCAAAATCAATTTGACAGCACATAACACCTACTACTATATACTGGGCGACCTTGGGCAAGTCACACTCTCTCAGCCTCAGAGGGGAGCAATGGCAAACCCCCTCTAAACAAATCTTGGCAAGAAAACCCCATGATAGGTTCACCACCTTAGGGTCACCTTAAGTCAGAAATGACTTGAAAGCACACAACGAGAACGACAGCCACAAACTCTTTTATAAGCCATCTTATCCCACTTTCCAGGAAAGGGGCAATATCAATAAAGGGATGGATGGGTTTAAATAAATAAGGGAGGATTCGTAGATTGCTTTGGCACCAGAGAGAGCCAGCATGGTGTAATGGCTTGGGCATTGGACTATGACTCTGGAGACCAGGGTTCGATTCCTAGCTTGGCCATGAAACCCAGTGGATGACCTTGGGCAAGTCACACTCTCTCAGCCTCAGGGGAAGGCTATGGGGAACCTCCTCTGAACAAACATTGCCCCCCCCCAATAAAAAACATGATAGAGTCGCCTTAGGAATGCCATAAGTTGGAGATGACCTGAAGGCACACAAGAACAACAAAGTGGTGCCATAGAAGGCTAACTACCTTGCACAACTACAAATCCCAGAATTCCCTAGCATTAAGCCATGGCAATTAAGCATTGTCAAACTGGATTAATTCTGCAGTGCTGATGTGGCTGAATAGGGAGGCATAAGCAGCTGTTCAAATTTCAAAGGGTTTCTTTTCTTCATTGGAAACAATGGTTTGTTTTGTTGCTATCTGTGAGATGATGATGATGATGATGATGATATCAAACTGCATTAATTCTGCAGTGCAGATGTGGCTGAACAGAGAGGCACAAGCACCAGGGTTTGATTTCCAGCTTGGCCAGGAAACCCAATGGATGACCTTGGGTGAGTCACACTCTCTCAGCCTTTGGGGAAGGCTATGGCAACTCTCTTCTGAACAAACATTACCCCCCCCAAAAAAAAAACATGATAGGGTCGCTTTAGGATTGCCATAAGTTGGAGATGACTTGAAGACACACAAGAACAACAAAGTGGCAACAGAGAAGGCTAACTACCTTGGACAACTACAAATCCCAGAACTCCCTAGCATTGAGCCACGGCAGTTAGAAGCAGTGTCTGGCTACATTCATTTTGCAGTGCCCACGCAGCCTAAATGTTCTTCCCACTCCCAAACTGGAAGAGCCACAGAACTCTACCCAGCTCTGGGGACAAACCCATGCGCTAACCACTAGGCATCACCGCCAGATGGTCGGCATCCGCATTTAATTTTATGGAGGAGGCACGCAGCTTCAAGCCCAAGCATTGCTGGGACTGTCCTTTGCCCCAGATCCTTGAAGGTGGCAGCAGGGAGAATGGTCCTGAGCGAAAGAAAGAAGAAAGAAAGAAAGAAAGAAAGAAAGAAAGAAAGAAAGAAAGAAAGAAAGAAAGGGCTTGCAGAGGGAAACTGTATGCTTCTTGTAATTGGTCAAATAAAGGATAAAAGTCAAAGGGATTCATTCCCCCAGGAATGAGGCAGAGGCATGCTCAAGTCATCTCTGCTCAACCTAGAGCTGTCTATTGGAAAGAAGTCAAGCCACCTGGGGAAGGAACAGTTCCTTGGAAGGCTGCAGGAGGTCACCCTGAAAGGGTTTCTTCACTGGATCCCGGCGCCAAACCCTGTCCAACAATGCCATGCACTGAGTAAACCAGATTTCACGGTGCAGTCCACGACTGAAACTCTTTCCTGCAGCAGTGCATCTCGGAGATTGGGAAGCAGACCTCTGACACCACAGACCTTTCCTCCGCTGATGCAACACCCAAATGCCACTTGTACTAGCTTTTGTGACTTTGTTTTTACCGTGCATTTTTATATCACCTTCACTCTGAATCTTGCAGAGTATAATAATAATAATAATAATAATAATAATAATAATAATAATAATAATAATAATAATTTATACCCCGCCCCTATGAGAGCAATCGGGGTGGCTAACAAAAATTAAAAATACAGAATGGAATCAACCCCCCATACCCTCCCCCCCTTAAAAAGATATTAAATCGAATAGAGATTAAAACCATACAGATTAAAACTAACATGTTAAAATAGAATTTATAAACAGAACAAGAGTAAATTTGACTAAGAAAAGAAGAAAGAGAAGGAGACCAGCCTGAGGAAGTAATGAATGGTCTGTTTTGGTTGTTTATGAATTATCTGGGTTGTATTATGTATTATATATTATTTGTAGTTCATTAGTTTTTGTTTTATTTGTACGCTATGTATATATTTGGATATGTATGTATGATATATTGTGAATTTGTTTTGTAAAATTTAAAAACAACAACACATGTTAAAGTACAAAAGCAAATATACAGCATTACAAAACCATTAAAATGCACTCATAATGATAGCCAGCTCTTTGTATCTACAGAGTCTTTATCCACAGATTCAACCATCTGCGGCTTGAAAATATTCAAAAGATTTATACATTTCAAAAAGCAAACCTTCATGTTTACCATTTTATATAAAGGACACTATTTTGCTGTGTACTTCACAGGACCTGTGCATCCACAGATTTTGGTATCCACGGGGAGTCCAGGAACCGAACCTCAGCCGATACCAAGGGGCCAATGTACCTTCTTTAAAATATATCAATTAAAAAGGCATGATTTAGAATTGCCTGGGTAAGCCTGCCATAAGAGATGTGTCTTTAAGGTTGTTTTAAATGCTGTCAGCGTTTTCAGCTGTCGTATCTCTTCTGGCTTAGAGAAAAATAACTTATCTACTACCGCAGAAGCCCACTCTGTCTCTGGATGAATCAAAGAACTTGAAGGGACTACAAAGGCCACGTAGTCCAACCTCCTGTCATGCTGGAATCCACAAGGAAGGCACTCCTGACAGATGTCCATCCAATCTCTGTTTAAATACTTCCAAGGAAGGAAAGTCCACCATCCCCTGAGGCATCCCATTCCACTGCTGAACAGCTCATGCAGTCAAGACCTTCTTCCTAATGTTTAAATGGAATTTCTGTTGTAGGTTTTTCTGGGTTTTTCAGGCTGTGAGGCCGTGTTCTAGAAGAATGTATTCCTGACGTTTCGCCTGCATCTGTGGCTGGCATCTTCAGAGAATGCTGGCATGGAAGTGTGTGGGGTATATATATACTAGGTGACCCTTGGTTGAGAGGATTAGCATGTAAATCTGTGTATTGTTCTGTCACAGTATACATATACCCTATACACTTCCATGAAAGCATTCTCTGAAGATGCCAGCCACAGATGCAGGTGAAACGTCAGAAATATATTCTTCTAGAACATGGCCTCACAGCCTGAAAAACCCACAAAAACCTATGGATGCAGGCCATGAAAACCTTCGACTTCACATGGAATTTCTTTTCTTGCCATTGTAATCCAGTAGTTCAAATTCTTGACCCTGAAGCAGCAGAAAACAAGCTTGCTCGATCTCCTATCTAACAGCATAGAATCATAGAGTTGGAAGAGATCCCAAGGGCCATCCAGTCCAGCCCAACTCTGTCATGCAATAATACCCAATCAATATCCTTTTGGATATTTAAAGATACCGTACCTATCTTCTCAAACTTCTCTTCTTCAAGCTAAAAATATCCAGCTCTCTCAGTCGTTCCTCACCAGGTTTGATTTCCATATCTTTGATAATCTTGGTCACCCTCCTCTGGACACCTTATTGATATCCTTCTGGGACTGAGGTGTCCAGAAGTGGAGACAGGACTCCAGATGAGATCTGTCAAACCAGAATGGAGTGGTGCCATTATTTCCTTCAGTGAGATATTAGAGAGACATCCAGACCAGACCAGAAAGCTCAGAGCCTGTCTTCTCCTCTGATGGTAGGTAAACCTGCTGTGGCAGAAGGGACTCCATTGTTTAGACCTTTCAGAAGATGGGACACCGTGTTTAGCATGCAGCTACCATGGATCCCTAGTGGCATTTTCCAATAAGGCTTGGGATGATCCTTGTGTGGACCTTTTGCCGAGGAACTGCAAGCTAATGTTGTTGTTCACAGAATCATAGAATTGAAAGAGACCCCAAGGACCATCCAGTCCAACCCGCTGCCGGACAGCAACAATGTGCATGCCTGTCCAACTTTGCTTCTGCAACCTTGACCTGAATGTGGACATTTCTGCACTGGACAAAAATATCCAGATGCTTCCATAGGGAAGCTTGCCCATGTGTAAGACAGCAAAATGATTCAGGCCAGTGGCTATGTCTGCTTAGGGAAGGCTCCCAATCCTGCGTCTTGCCCCACGCCTACAGCCAGTTTTCAGTGGCCTAGGATTTGCCAACCTAATAACAACATATACATGCTTTTGCAAAAAAGAAATGCCTGATTCTGAACAACCCATTTGCAAGTGGCAGGGAGTATGGATGAGATTCCAGCAAAATACAGCATCCACACATTCGCACTGGATTCCAGAGCAGAAGACCCATCCTGTTCCCCACTGTCTCCCATCCAGAGTTTGCTTGGGGAAGGCAAAAAAGCATGACTCTTCTCTGTCTTTCCTCCATCCCGTTTCCAAAAAAACACAACCCAAACCCTGGAGAAGAGCTCTCCTATGTTTTCTGTGCAAAAAATAAGTAAAAAGACTCGAGCTTTTAAAAAAATGCATTGTTCCATAAAAAATTATTAATAACGTAAAGCAATGCCAGCCCAATTGGGAAGCTGGAATGGATACAGTTCCAGATTTGTATACAATACAAAGCTGTTTGCTTTGTTTAATGAAAATAACCAAGGCAGACTTTTAGATGAAGAGTTCATTGGGATTGGCAAGCTCTCTGCAAAGTTCCTTTTTTCGGATCACAACCCCCAGAATTCCCCAGCCAGCATGGCTGGCTGGGGAATTCTGGGGGTTGTGATCCAAAAAAAGGAACTTTGCAGAGAGCTCCCTGGCCAAACACATTGAAATTAGTATACTAACAGTTTTCTAGGTCTTTTTTTTTTTTTTTAACCCCCGTTCAAAGCTAAACAATGCAAGGGAAATGTACACTATCATGTCTTGTAAATATTTACAAGCCTTCCAATAAAGATGCATTTGGAAGGAAAGCTTTGAAATTTGTTTAAATACATAACATTTAAGTCATCCTAAGTGCATTCTCCTCCTCCTCCTTCCCTCCGCCGCCTCGTATATCTCAGTTCAATTTCAATTCACTTTGGTTCAACGGCTTTTGGCTACTGGAATTCTTCTCTTTCCTGGAGACAATTATCCTACACGTAAAATCAGCATAATGGGGTCTCTGTGAATAAATCCTACACACACCCCCTCAAACCCGCTCCCCTTGGATTTCCATTAGGATGTAGGAGGAAAGCACGGGATAACTCTGTTTCTCAAAAAAACTAGAATTCCCCAGTGTCTTCTACCCTCCACTGATCGGGGTCTGATGGGAGCTGCAGTCCAATAGTACCTACCGTGTTTCTCCAAAAATAAGACATACCCATAAAATAAGCCATAGCAGGACTTCTAAGCATACGCGCAATACAAGCCATACCCCGAAAATAAGACATAGGGACGATGCGGACGGCCAAGAAGGGGTGGCTTTTCTGGGCCACCCTTGGGAGTGGTGGATCAGGGCCGCGACAACCGCACGCTGCCGCCCCAATCCTCCATTTTTTGCTGCTCCCAAAAGAGCGACAAAATGCCACTCTTTTTGGGGGTGGCAAAAAAACCAACCTTTGAGCCACCGCCGTGGCTCTTTTGCACCCTTTTGGTGCAGTGTGTATACACCAGGGGTAGGCAACCTTTTTAAGCTGGGGGCCGGGTTGCTGTCCCTCAGACAATTGGGGGGCTGAAGCACAATAAATAAATAAATAAATAAATAAATAAATATTTTTTAAAAAATAAAATAAAAAATATGCATGCACACTCTCTCAGCCCCAGAAAAGCCATGGCAAAACCCCTGTGGAGATTTTGCCAAGAAGACCCCAAGAACAAGTAATAACAACAATAATCAATATCATCATGGCGGGTGGCAGTGGCGGCTGCAGGACTGACCTGGGGCCGGTCCAAAGGCCTCGGGGGGCCGCATCCGGCCCCCAGGCCTTAGGTTGCCTACCCGTGGTATACACACTGCACCAAAAGGGCGTCCTGACAGCATGTGCCATGCGGATGGGCGCGTGGCATCAGGGCAGATTCGGGACAGAGTCGGGCTCTGGGCTCAGTCCTGTGGGTCTCTCTCTCTCTCTCTCTAGGACATCCCCTGAAAATAAGTCATACTGTGTTTTCTGGAAGAAAACTAAATATAAGACAGTGTCTTATTTTTGGGGAAACATGGTAGAAGAACCCATCATGTCTGGGAAAAACAACAACCCATGCAATGGCTTGGATGCGAAAGTAAAGGAACTTAAGAGAGTTCATAGAAAGTTTGGCAACTCTTCTCCTCCCACACTTTTTCTGGAGTTATTTTTTTTTTGGGGGGGGGGAAGCAATTGCTCTGAGCAATGCAAGATGATTGCTGGACATGGGAGTGGTCACCAATGGTTAGAGAGACCTCCGCACTCGGTTCCCTGTCCCTCAGTGCTTAGGAGACTCACTGACCCCCCGCCAAGGCATTTTTGCTGAGGAAGGGAAATCTCCCTTCTGGAAAGGCCAGGCGCCCCCATCGCCTCAGATTCCAGCCAAGCAGATGTGTGCACAACCCACACCGCACACCATTAGTTCTGCAAGCCTTGCCATGTTTGCTATTTTGACAATGGAGCACAAGAAAACAAGTTGTCCTCCAACTAAACAAGAGGAAGAACTTCCCGATGGGAAGAGCTGTTTGACAGCGGTGGAAAGAATATTTGCAATTATTCGGTTCCAGATTTGGGGGGTGGAATGGTTTCCTGACAGTCAAGAAGCCCACTCAGGAAAAATATGAGGGCTGGGAGACTTTTGCATAGTTTTCCACGGCATTCAAGCATCCTGGAGTGTTGCGGAGCAATTATTCCCACATTTGTGGCTTTAGACCAGGGGTAGGCAACCTTTTTAAGCCGGGGGCCAGGTTGCTGTCCCTCAGACAATTTGGGAGGGGTGGGAGCACCAAAAATAAATAAATAAATAAATAAATAAATAAATAAATAAATAAATATTTTTTTTAAAAAAAATTAAAATTTTAAAAATATGCATGCACACTCTCTCAGTCCCAGAAAAGCCATGGCAAAACCCCTGAGGATACTTTGCCAAGAAAACCTCAAGAACAAGTAATAACAATAATCAATATCATCATGGCGAGCGGCGGTGGTGGTAGGACCGGCCTGGGGCCGGTCCAAAGGCCTCGGGGGGGGCGCATCCGGTCCCCGGGCCTTAGGTTGCCTACCCCTGCTTTAGACTATCTGAAAGACTGCATCTGCACTGCAGAAATAATCCCGTGTGAGACTGCTTTAACTCCCATGGCTCAATGTTTTGGAATTCTGGGATTTGTATTTTTGTGAGATACTTAGCCTTCTCCATCAGAGAGCTCTTATGCCACAACAAACTACAAATCCAAAGGTTCCACAGCATCGAGCCATGGTTGTTAAAGTGGTATCAAACTGCATTATTTCTGCAGTGCAGATCAAGCCTTCACTTGTAACTTCCATTCATGGACAATGGCACCGCGTGCGTAGCTCTGCTTCCACAAGCTTGAACTCAGTGCAACCATTTCACATCAGGCAGAAATGTCCATTGCCTTTGAGAGAGGGACATATGCTTGTGTAAGCCACCAAGATCTTCAAATCCACCCAGCTCTGCAGGGGTAAACACCTGTACGAGGATTAACTCTCAGCCAGCTCTCGGCTAGACATGTCGCACGAACCTCTGGAGGGGAGAACTTGGGTTGGTTCCACATTGCAGATGCGAGGCCCGGAGGAGACTTGTGCAGGCTTCCCTTTTATGAACAAGCAGGAGTGGGAAGGAAACTTTTATTACAGTTTCCATTCAAGAATTTACATCCCACCCTACATTGTGGGATCTCCGCCTTATAATAAAAATCAGTTCAAACCACTTTAGAATTTGTTTAAACAGATGAAGAGCATCTTAAACTATTTTACGAGACATGTAGCAAAAACCGTTCAAGGCAACTTTGGAAAACATGCACAGGGGCAGATTGGTCAGGAGTCAATTAACACCCAAAGGTTTTTGTATGTATTTTAAAAGTCATGTGTTTTAACTTGGCACAGGTATAAAATCAATGTTGGAATCCGTCGGGCTTCTAAATGGAGGGTAGTTGACAAATGGAGTGCCACAGCAGGGAAGGCCCTGCTTCCATGATCTCCCACAGTGTATTACCCCACTTGTGGGACCAAAAGGAGGACCTTCCTTACAGAATTCATTCCTTGGACAAGTGTAGGTAGGAAAAGGCTATCCTTCAGATGGTGGACCCCAAGACATTGATGTCTTCAATTGTCATCCCTAGCTCCTTTAGCTCAGACTCAAGTTGATCTAATCTGAAATTCCACCTCAACATTGGGAAGAACTTCCTGACATATCAACATTAGGAGAACTTTAGGGGAACTCAACATTAGAACCTTAGGAGAACTCAACTTCTTGACACTTCAACATTGCAACACACATCATCCACCATACTGACAAACTCAGCATTGGAAGAGCTTCCTGACACCTCAGCATTAGGAAAATGCTGCTGCCTCGGAGTATGGTGGAGTCTCCTTCTTTGGATGTTTTCAAACAGAGGCTGGATGACCAGGGTTGCTTTGATTGTGTCTTCCTGAATAGGAAGGATTGGAATAGATGGCCCTTGGCTCTATGATTCTATGATTCTAATCTGATCAGGTCCATCCTAAATTTTCCTCTATTATACTCTCACTGTCTCTCCACCCAGCCATTTCTTATACCCCGAGGGGGAGCAACTTTGCCCATGGAGCCAAAATTGCAAACCCCAGACCAAACCTGGCTAGAAAGGATATTTATTTATAGCATCAAAGAGTGCAGGAGGAGACATGAGACCTACTGTATATACTCATGTATAAGTCTAGAATTTTTAGTAAAAAAATTGACCCCAAAACCTGAGTTGACGTATTCCTAAATCAATGTAAGTTCTGTACTTTCATTTGTACAAAAATAAATAAATAAATAAATAAATAAAATAAAACCATCCCCTTATCTAAGTACAGAGAGAAAAGGGTAGAGCTTAGTCCATCCCAGGAGAACCTAAAAGAAGCACCAACCTCCACTATTTTCTCCACCAGAGTGCCACTTCTGGACATTTTGAATGCCTGCGTGCAAAAATGCAGATGATGGCAGCTCTTTGGTGCTTCCCCTCAAAGGAGCACTGAGAGGAATCGGGCTTTGAAGGATATGAATAAGACATTGGGGTATGTTGGTCAGCTTTTCTGGGTTAAAAGGCAAAGTGATCACATTAAAGTGATGACATCTTCATTTGCTTTGCTTTGCTTTGAATTTTCATCCTTTCTGACATGTGTGCACTTTCTTAGCCCAACCCACGTCTGGTTGCCTCCCCCACATATCGCACAACCACGATTTACATTTTTAGGGTGAGCACAAACAGAATTATGTAAGTATGCCTGCCAGAATTATGTAAGTTCTTCGGCACTGTTTTCCTTTGCTTCATCATTTTCATCCTTTGTTACATGCCCCTATGCTTTACCTTTCACTCATCCAAGGGTAACCACCTTGAATCCCATTGTGGGAGAAAGGCAGGACATAAATCCTTGAAATACATGAATACATAAAATTCATAATTTTCTGCCCCCCCAAACCTGCCCTCGAATTATCCATGAAGTTGACTTGTACACGAGTACGCAAACAGTTATGCTTACCGGAATTCTGTAACTTCTTCAGCATTGTTTTCCTATGCTTTATC
>CM034703.1:2234861-2246543 GCA_020142125.1 Phrynosoma platyrhinos
GGAATGGAGGGAGGGCTCTTCTTCTTACACTAGGCCTGATGGTGCTGGCTCAAGTGGTTAAGATGCTGACTCTATGGATGGCAAGATCAGCAGGATGGCAGTTCAAAGCCCAGGTGCTGCATAATGGGGTGAGCTCCTGCCAGGAGGAGCACCGGCAGTTTAAAACGCTGCCTGACACTACCTTCCCTGGCTCCATGCGGTGAAGGCGCGCTCTGGAGGCTGCGGAGGACTGTTTCCCTCTCCCACAGCCAGGAACACAGCTGAGCGCTGCCAGGAACACAGCTGAGCGGCCTGCGCCGCCCCACCCCCCTGCGCTTGCCAGGAGGAGCCCCGGCAGTTTAAAACGCCGCCTGACACCACCTTCCCTGGCTCCACGTGGTGAAGGTGCGCTCCGGAGGCTGCGGAGGACTGTTTCCCTCTCCCACAGCTAGGAACACAGCTGAGGGCTGCCCCGCCCTCCACGGCTGTTAGGGCTAACACCTTCCCTACTAATTCACCGGTGATTAGTTTGCGGCTGGAGAAACTGGGAAGAGTTAAAACCCGTCCCCAGCAACATCTTCCCCAGCAACTACGCAATTTTTATTTTATATGTATTATGTATTTAAATTGTATAGGGTTTTGATATTGTATAATTTTAACAATTGTCTTTTAATTTGTTGATTTGTTTTGAAGGGTGGGGTGGGTGGGGGCTGGAAGGAGGGATGGGTTTTGATTGATGTTATCTCTGAATGATATTGTTTAATTTGTTGTAATGTATTATTGTTGTTTACCGCCTAGATTGGCTTGCCAGAGGGGCGGTATACAAATAAATCATATTATTATTATTATTATTATTATTATTATTATTATTATTATTAGTCCCAGATTCTGCCAAACTAGTAGTTTGAAAGCATGCAAATGCAGTAGATAAATAGGTACCACTTCAGTGGGAAGGTAAACAGCATTCTGTGCAGTCATGCTGGCCCCAGGATCACAGAGTAGTCTCTGACAACGCTGGTCTTCAGCTTAGTAAAGGAGATGACCACTGTCTCCTACGGTCAGACATGACTTGACAACCTTGTAAATGGGGAATACCTTTATCTTCTTTTTTAACCTTTTGAGGTTCTAGTCCAACACTCAAACCACTACACTACATTGGCTCACGTAGCTGTGTATGTGTTTCCCCCCCATTAATTTTTCCCATCTTGACCACACTCTGATCTTCCCTGGTCCCACGGGTCCCATTTTTCTCATTAATAGGCAAAACCCGTCAATGTCTCTCAATTGCTCTACTTTTACATTGTTGATACACCTGCAATAAGTGCCTCCCAAAGGAGTTCTAATATGTAGACAGCAATGCTGTGCAAGTGGACATGATCCTGCTCCTCTCCTTCTCTTCCACCTCAATATTCCCAAGCAGGCTATTTTTCTTTTCTTTTTTTCAATTTTCCTTCCTTCCTTCCTTCCTTGATTGCCATGATCATGCAATTGTACTAAAAATAAAAATAAATACAGACCAAAAGGCATGCAGAGAAAGGCATAGGGCACACAGATGAAGCTATGACAACTGGCGTGCGGAAGGCAGAGACCAGGACAGAATCAGCACCATGGCAGTTTGGAAGAATTGTGCAATAATAACTGCATGTTTGCATTTCCTAGACTAATGCAATTGTGCTGCCTTACAAGCCTGGTGTGATACAGTCTTTTGTGCCTTCCTGCTGGTGTCTTCAACATGCATCAGTTCCCCTACACAAGCAGCTGGACATTTATGTCTCAGGCTGAACAGCTGCAGTCAGTTTGTAGTTTGTGGGGAGAGGAGTTGCAAGAGCAATACCATCGCGGAATTACAGAATCATAGAAAGTTGGAAGAGACCCCCAAGGGCCATCCAATCCAACCCGTTCTGTCATGCAGGAAGACACAATCAAAGCATATCTGACAGGTGGCCATCCAGCCTCTGTTTAAAGACTTCCAAGGAAGAAGTCACCACCACTCTCTGAGGGAGTGTATTATTCCACTGTCAAACAGATCTTACTGTCAGGAAGGTCTTCTTAATGTTTAGGTGGAATATTTTTTCCTACAATTTGCATCCATTGTTCTGGAGCAGCAGAAAACAAGCTTGCTCCATCCTCAATATGACATCCCTTCAAATATTCAAACAGGGCTATCGTACATGGATGTGGATGTGGGTTCTGGACTGATGCACATGAGTCTGCATTGCACATTGGTTGTGTATTCAGTAGCACTGTTGGTATCTTGGCACAGTTGTACAGTGTTCAGAAGGGAGAATTTCAGCAGATGTTGCTTCTTGCTCACTAGATAACAAGATCTGCTAAAGTCCCCTCTTCTATATTAGCATTAAAGGTAGAGGAGCCCTCTCCAGTTTTCACTCTGGGAACCCTATAACACAAGATGTTCCTGAGCAATGGATCCTGTCCTGTTCAGGGGCTTCCAAGAGGCAAACGGTTAGACTCAATGGAAATACAGTTGGCCCTCCACATTTGTGGCTTTGACTTTTGCAGATTTGATTATTTACAGTTTTGATTCATATGTTCTCTCTAAGAATCTCTAGGTCCTCCAGCATAACTCTACCAGAAACTGACCATAGAGTGCTGATAGAGAACATAAAAGTTCCTAGAGAAAACACTCCATTAGGCATTTGTAGGTCCTCCCAACATGATTCTATGATCAACTTCTGGCAGATGTTGACCACAGAGTTGCATTGGAGGACCTGGAGATTCCTAGAGAGGTGTTACCTTTGGTAAAAAGTATAATGGTTTTTTATTTGTGGTTTTTCCACATTTTATTTGTGGTTTTCACCCCTTACTCCAGCGAATGTGGAATGACCACTGTAATATCTTGGATCCCTTCAGAGCAGTTCTAATGTTCTTTGTAACGTCACTGTGGACAACCAAAAGGCCCCAATTCCATACTATTTCTGACATTTTGGTTGGTCCCCAATCAATGTGCCTTTTGGATTGTTTCCCTTTCTGTTTTCTGTCCTGCAAACATACATTGAATCCTTGTCATTGAGAGCAATGGGGCTGGAGCAAGTGTGCCACGATCTGTTGGTTTCTAGACAGCTTCTCCCTGAGGACATCTCAGCCTCTCCCAATATGGAAGATGAAAGCCAAGGAAAATGACGAAGCTGAAGGCTCGGCAATAAAATTACTTGTGAGCTTTACAGGTCAGGCTGTATTTCAACTTTAATGGCCAGAGAGTCAAGCAAGGAGTTTTAATTTGTGTGTTTCAGGCTTGGCCAGTCAGAGGAACGGCAGGTGGCAACTGATGGGTGAGTGGATGGGAAGGAAGGAGGACACACAAGGTTCAGAGTTGCAGTAGGAAGAAGAGAGTGGTGTTTCACCAAACTCTAGGCTTAGTATAGAATTTATGGAATTAATTTGGTAGAATTCAAAGATCTATTAGTCTGTAGAATCAGTATGTAGAGAGATCTTGTTGCACCTTTGAGACTCACTGAATGGAAGAAGTTGGCAGTATGAGCTTTCCTAGACTTCAGTCTACTTCCTCAGATGAATTTGGTGGAGTGGAAAGCCAGGGACAGACATTTGTATCTGAGGAGGTAGACTTAAGTCTATGAAGATTCATGCTGCCAATTAATTTCTTGTTAGTTTTTTGTGGGTTTTTTGGGCTGTGCCATGTTCTAGAAGAGTTTGTTTCTGATGTTTCGCCAGCATCTGTGGTTGGCATCTTCAGAGAATGATGGAATGGAAGAGAGTGGGTATACATTCTCTGAAGATGCCAGCAAAATGTCAGAAAGAAACTCTTCTAGAACATGGCCACACAGCCTGAAAAACCCACAAAAACTATAGATGCCGGCCATGAAAGCATTTGATTTCACTAACTTGTTGTTGTTGTTGTTGAGGGGGCTTGCCATTGCCATCCTCTGAATCTGAGAGAGTGTGACTTGCCTTAGGTATCCAGTGGGTTTACATATCTAAGTTGGGAATTGAACCCTGGTCTCCAGGGTCCTAGTCCAATGCTCAATCCACTACACTACAATGTATCTTAAAATTCATAATCTATAGTACAGACTCCTATTGGATTTTTAAACATGACATAGGGCTGATGCAGACCAGCCTGGGGGTGGAGCTGGCGTGGGGTGACCACACGCCGGCTGCTCAGACTCTGGCCTGACACCACCGTCACACCACGCACCCAACTGCAGAGTCAGGGCGCCCCATTGGCACAGCATACACACATGCTGTGTCAAAGGGACACAAAAGAGCCACCATGGCTCTAAGGTCAGCTTTTTGCCCCCTCTTTTTGGAGCAGTAAAAAGGAGGATTGGGACAGCGGAGTGTGGTTGCCACAGCCCGACCTGACGGCAGCACAGAGTTGCCCTTTAGGGGCCATCTGCCTCGGCCCATAGTTGTTCTCTTTTTTCCAGTACTCAGGGCAGGGGGAAGGACTCTCAGGGTGAGAGCAATGACTTGGAAAGATATAAGTGTTTATCCACACAGTTAGATAAGCCAACTGAAGCAGTAACGTCACTAGGAGGTGTGGGGGTGCGGATAGCACAAGGTGACACCCCAGAAGAGGGGGTAACACCTGGCCAGTCCCCCACCCCCTGTTGGGCCTCCCCGCGGCAGTGGGCCTGGTTTACGGGGCTCCCAGCGGTAGCGGGTTTGCTCCCTGGGGACACATGCGGCTTCTCTAGCCCTCCCCGACCTTTCACTGGGGTGCACAGGGCTTCTCCAGCCCTCCCAAGCCTTTCCCCAGGGGTGCCTGGGGCTTTTCTGGCTACACACTTGTGCTCCCGCATGCACCAGAAGTGCACCAGAAGTTGCGTAGCAGAAGTCCCGCTCCCATAAGTCCCCCCAGGCAGTGACCACACTAGGTGACACCTACCCTGGGGACACCACTGAATTGAAGATATATATATATATATATATATATATATATATATATATAAAGATTGGAAAATGTTTATAGACTTTATGAGCAATAAGAAATCTAATGCTGTAATAATCTATGGTTGTGGTTATTACTAATTCTAGCAGGATTATTTTGTTTTGTAATGGCAGAATAAGGTATTTTCTTTTTCTTTTCTTTTCTTCTTTTTATTACAGTTAAGATTGGGGAGGTCAGACCCCCTATTGTGTTTTGGTTATGTGACTTTTTCTCCCCCCTTCCTTTTTCTTCTCTCTTTTTCTTTATTTTCTGTATGTATTTTCAAAATGTACAACATTTTGGTTCTATACTAGATTGTTAGTACCTAAACTAAACAAAGAAATAATTGCAAAAAAGTATGTCTCTCTGGGTGTGTGTGTTCCCCTCCCATTGCTTTTTAAATCTGTGAAGCATCTGCTCTTTGCAACTGTGGTTTATGCTTAACTTATCTGTTTAAGGACAAGGGGTGTCTCTTGAAACATCACCAGGGCCCTTCCGCTGTCATGTCACAAGGGATTGTCCCTAAGTCTGATTTTGTCCCTGAAATCTCAGTGGCCAGGGTTGTCCTGACCTGCAACCCAAAACATGAATAAGTTCTCCTTTGGAAGAAGATGGACATTGTTGTCCAGTGCAGAACATCTGTATTCAGTTCAAAGCTGCAAGAGGAGCATTGCACATGCTGTGCCATTGTGCATGGATGTGCATGGCACATGGATAAGCATGCACATTTGGTTTTTCCTTCACTTGTACATTTGATGTCTTCATTCAGCGGAACAATCCATTCAACAGAGAGACTGTACAGCACGATCGATCTGAAACTCCACATGCAAAGATTTATGCTATGTGTCCCTGATTTAAGATCTCGACCGTTAGATTTATAATTTATGAAATGCACTATTTATGAAAAGTGTGAGTCACCTTTTGGCCTCAAAAAGATCCCCAAGGCAACATAGAAACTGAGACACAGAACACAATTTCATAATAAACAAATTGCAATAGACAGATTGACAAAAAGGAGAACCATTACCCTGAGACAACAAAGGCAGGGAAATCGTTCTTTGCAGACTTCAGCTTCTAGGATCTCCAGAGCCAGCAAGTTGTCCAAAGAAGCAAAGTTCTGTTAGAAACAGAGCAGGAGTACCTGCAAAACATTTCAAATTCAGGGCTGAATTAAAACAAGTTTTAATACCCCAAACTAAAAAAAAGAGATAGCCAACCTAAGGAGGATGTTAGTAGCAAACTACAGAAAAGCCCCTACCATTCTTCCCACCTACCTAGTTGCTTTTGGGCTGCATCTGCACTGCAGAAATAATCCAGTTTGACACCACTTTAACTGTCATGGCTCAGTGCTACGGAATTCTGGAATTGTAGTTTTGTGAGCTATTTAGCCTTCTCTGTCAGAATGCTTCAGTACCCACTCAAACTACGAATTCCAGGATTTCAGAGCATGGAGCCTTGGCGGTTTAAAGTGGTGTGAATCTGGATTATTTCTCCAGTGCAGATGCAGCCTACATTGGTGGGTCATGAGCAGAAAAGTGCCAATGTTAGACTCACAGGCTACATTTTGTCTCAAACATCTCAAATGCTATTTCTCTGATCAAGCTAGATGTTATTTCTGTTATTAAGAAAGGAGTAGTTAGCTTTGCCCAAGGCAGGGGCAGCCTGGATCTCAAGGAAAGTTACTTTTCTGTGGCTAATGGAGGTGAAATTTTATTAACTCTCTTTTATCATCTTTTGTCCCTAGTCCCCACATGGCCAAGATCCTTCTCAAGACCATTTTAACTTACAACAGAAGTAACATCTGAGACAAAATGTCGGCCTGCGACTCTAACATCATTACTTTTCATCTCCTGTATAATTTTAAACAATTTTGCTTGTTGATGAAGCCAGTAGAGCTTTGTTACCCAAAGAAAAGGTGAGGGGACTAGGGGTCCTCACCAGTTGCCAGTGTTGGGGAAATTAGCCTTGTGAGAAATTAGCTTTGCAAAAACCTTTGGTAATCTTTGGGCTGTGGACACCAATATATACCAGTATTAACTGGGAGGACACAAGATACTGGGTGGATTAAGAAGGTTTTGTTTAAAAAAAAAAATATGCAGAGTGCAATCAAGTAGGATAGCAATCCAAACAAATATAGCATACAGAACTAACTGAAATGGAAATATAGAAAGGGGATAGTAGAGCTTTAGGGGTTTGCAATGGGGTTTGCAGTGGGGTTTGCAGACAAGGCTGCATCCTATCACCCTACCTATTCAACTTATATGCAGAACATATTGTAAGGAAAGTGGGCTTTGGACACGGAAGAGGGAGGAGTGAAAATAGGAGGAAGAAATATCAACAATCTGAGATATGCGGATGACACCATAATCCTAGCAGAGAACCTCACAGACCTGGAACAATTACTAAGGAAGATCCAAGAGGAAAATGTAAAGGCAGGCTCAATGTTGAACATAAAGAAAACAAAAATGATGACCACAGAGAAATTACACACATTCAAACTAGACAGTGAGTTAATAGAAATAGTAAAAGAGTTCCCATACCTGGGATCAAACATTGATCGGAATGAGGATTGCAGTCAGGAAATCAGAAGAAGACTAAGAATGGGGAGAGTGGCTATGAAAGAACTAGAAAAGATCCTAAAATGCAAAGATATCCAACAAGCCATCGTCTTCCCTTTTCCCATGGATGGATGTGAGAGCTGGACAGTCAAGAAAGAAGATAGGAGGAAAATCAATGCATTTGAGATAATGCTGGAGAAGAGTGCTGAAGGTCCCATGGATAGCCAAAAGGGTGCATCTACACTGCAGAAATAATGTAGTTTGACACCACCTTAACTGTCACGGCTCCATCCTACAGAATCAAGGTACTTGTATTTTGGTGAGGCACCAGCACTCTTTGACAGAGAAGGCTAAAGACCTCATAAAAGTACATAGGATGGCATTGCAGCATTCAAAGTGGTATCCAACTGCATTATTTCTACAGTGTAGATGCACCCTCTGTTTTCAGCAGTTATATGCCAAACAGAGAATCCAGAGATTTCTGTGCTGGCTTGATGAATCCATTTGAGAGAAATGGATGCTTTGGGCCTGAACGCGAACATCATGCTGCCTTCTCCTTTCTTCTGTCTCTCATACCTGGATCACTAGTCAAGACAACTTGCCCTCACTTTCCTAAACACACTTTTGACAACATGCTGAAAGTAAGCAGGAGACACACTCAGTGGGAGATCGTTTGGGGCCATTATTTCAATTAATTGCACATGTTACAACACTAATGAAAAATAGAAGCTTAGCACCCGTTATTCAAATCAGTCCCTGACAGTTATACATCCGTGCCATTAGCAGCTAAGAAAACGTGTTAGGAAAATAGCCTCAATGTTTGCACAGCTCAGTTATATTTCATTCCCTGTGTAAACTAGAGCTGCTGTGTCCTGCTGAGTCCTGTCCTGACTCCAGCATTTTAAAATGACACATGCCAGTATTCAAAAATGGCTCGGCTCTTGCAAAGGAAGATGGCATCAGATGATTTGTGATGTTTGTGTTCAGCCTGGTATGCTTAGCCTGGAGAAGAGAAGGTTAAGAGGTGACATGAGAGCAATACTTAAATATTTGAAGGGAAGTCATATTGAGGATGGAGTAAGCTTGTTTTCTGCTGCTCCAGAGAATAGGACACAATGGAGCAATGGATTCAAATGACAGGAAAAGAGATTCCAGCTTAACTTTAGGAAGAACCTCCTGACAGTAAGAGTTGTTCGACAGTGGAAGATGGTGCCTCGGAAAATGGTGGAGTCTCCTTTGGCTGTTTTTAAACAGAGGCTGGCTGGCCATCGGTCACAGGGAGGGCTTGGATTGTGTCTTACTGCATGGCAGAATGGGGTTAGACTGGATGATCCTTGGGGTCTCTTCCAACTCTTTGATTCTATGAGAGCAAGAGTGGACAATAGTCTGGGATCCTGGGATCAACTTCTCATAGAGCCCCAGTGCACTGTACCCTCTCTTCCACAAACAAGCTGAAATGCCTCTGTTTTTCCTCTGTAGTCCCTCTCAAAATGGTGGGAGGAAGAGATGCCTTGTCCCTTCCTATCACCATCTTGAGAAGGATAGCAGGTGAAAACAGAGATAGTTGGTGGGCAGCACAGGGGTGCAAGGTGCTTGTGGGAGGGCAATTTTTTTTTTGGTCATGTTTTCATACGCTTTTAACATGGATTTGGACAAAGCTTACCCCAAAATGTGCTGGAATGTTTTTTAAAAATTGGGGGTTGGCAGCTTCAGGGAACTGTTGAGGGGCTCCAACAATTCTCTCTCCTCCTCCGGAGTTCTTTAAACAGAGATTGCATGGCCATCTTTTAGGATTATTTTAGTTACTTTTACTGCATGGGAGGGGATTGAACTTGATGACTCTTGGAGTCCCCTCCGACTCAAAGATTGTGTGATTCCATCTGGCTGTATCGGCTTTGCAGAAATAATGCAATTTGGCACCACTTTAACAGCCATGGAATCCTGGGATTTGGAGCTTGTTGTGGCCCCCAAGCTCTCTGACAGAGAAGGCTGAGTATCTCACCAAACTATAAATCCCAGAATAGCATGGAGCCGTGGCAGTTAAAGTAGTGACAAACTGCATTATTTCTGCAGTGCAATTGCAGCCCATGCCTCCATACCCTCCAACTGTCCTACTTTGCTAAGCTATGGAGAGCGTCCATCTCTGAGTCCATGCATTTGGGCCACTGTCAACATTGTTGGTCACCTTGCCTTGCAGAGATATTCCCTGGCCCTTCAGTTTCTAGGAGGTGCTAGGGATTCCCTTGCAAATCTGGGCAGTGGCAGCAGCACTGAGAATATTCCTGGATCTGATCCCTGGAGAGACCTCCCAGGATCAAATAAAGCCTCCCTCCCCACCTGCAACCTACTGCTAAAGCTTGTTAGTTTAACCTGCATAATTGCCACCCGTCTGGGGAACTGAATCTCGCCGCTCAGCTAATGTGTATTCACGTTTGAAATTCTGAATATTATGGTATTTTGTAAATGAGGCCGCATTTCTTTTCTTTTCTTTTCTTTTTTGCCTTGCAATTAAAACCGGCAAGTGTACCACCGAATGTGAAGATTTGCTTCATAGGTTGGGGGAGGTCTCTTTTGAAGCTAATAATAGCTTCCAAAAGCCCTTCGGAAGTGCACGGTTCATTTGCTTTGCTCGCAATTATACTCTATGAACCTTCTGTTCATTTAATGTAGGCTTAGGGCTGTTCCATGAATCACCCAGCAACAAACCTTGGTTTGGCTTTCGCAAGCGTATGCCTGACAAAGGAGCTGTAGCTGATCTCGGCTCTTTGATGAATGGGCCAGGGTGAAGCATCATTCCAAATGCTCACTTGTCGCATTTGAGCTTTTGCATAGGCACCCACACCTTATATGTACATATATATGTACACACACACACACACAATCATTATTTTAAAATTGTGTACTTAGCTGCCCTTGACTTGACCTCAACTCATGGCAAGCCTTGTGTATGAGACATCTCCAATGTATCCCCCATCCTCCACTGCTCTGCCTCATTTTAAAACTAGGCATGCATAAGTTCCTCTGCGTGGGGCATTTTTGTTCAATATGGAACATCCATGTTCAGTTGAATGTGAAGGTTGCACATGGGTGACACTGCACATGTGAATGTGCAGTATAGAATCCTAGAATCCTAGAGTTGGACGAGACCTCTAAGGCCATCCAGTCCAACCCATTTCTGCCATGCAGGAAGACACAATCAAAGCATGTCCAACAGAAGGCCATACAGCCTGTGCTTAAAGACCTCCAAAGAACGAGACTCCACCGCTTCTTGGCCGAGGGTAGAAAAGAAGGATTCATCAGAGGCACCACCTTGCCTCTTCCCAGTTTCCCAGTCTCAGGAGAACTGGCTGATGGCCTCCGTTGAAGTGTCTACAGCTGGACAGGGCAAGGAGACCAATAAAAGACTACCAATGACCCTTGACAGGGAGAAGCTGCAAGACAGGAGAAGGGCTGCAGCCATCTATTTTGACCTAAGCTACAGGGGAGTGAAAAGCTGGGAACAAGGACTTGAGCAACAGTTGAGCTGAGGTTTCTCTTGGCTAAGCTGAAAGGACATCCAAGATTGCTGCAAGGCAAGGGGGACTTAGGGGCTTTGCAGATGGCGCAGAGCACCATCTTCAAGCCCAGGAAGGGGAGGGGCAGCCGGACACCGGCGCTCCACCCCTTCCTGAGGACGTTATCGGAGCAGCCGCCATTTCATACAGTCGGCCCTCCAATAATGTCCTTCTGTTGCAGCGTCCAGAAAGGCTGCACCGGAAGAGGTGCGGAAGAGGTGCGTGCTGCCTCTTCTGGCGCCCTTTCCGCAGCTTGAGGAAGGAGCGCTATTTTAGCGCTCCTTCCAGGGCCACTCACAGAGTCAATTAGAGCCAAGGAGTGGGGCAACCTCAGCCCCAATCCATGGCTTCTCTGGGTGGCCCACGGCAGCTCTTCTGTAGAGACCCTTGGAGGAAGCCAGGAGATGAGCTCTTCTATAAATGGAGAGACCAGAGAAGGGACTTGTCAGATCCATAGGCATGGTTCTGTCATGATCATAGAATCACAGAATCATAGAGTTGGAAGAGACCCCAAGGGTCACCCAGTCTAACCCCATTCTGCCATGCAGGAACTCAAAATCAAACCATCCCTGACAGATGGGCAGCCAGCTTCTGCTTAAAGACCTCCAAAGAAGGAGGCGCCACATTAATCTCTGAGGGAGTGTGTTCCACTTTTGAACAGCTCTCATTGTCAGGAAGTTCC
>CM034703.1:2273662-2290344 GCA_020142125.1 Phrynosoma platyrhinos
GACTCAATTTGCACTATTTCTGGCAGTCTGCAAAGGCCCTAAGACATGTCCCTTCATAGTCAGATCTGGTGATTCAAGGAATGAGTAAAGTTGACACACAAGCTTTAGATGTTCAAAGACACTTCTGGTCACTGTAGGAACCTGGGCCTCCAAGTTCAAAGTTGAGTCCAGGAGTACCCCCAAATTGTGAACCTGCATCTTCAGTTGGAGTGTAGCCCCATGCAGCACAGGCAAAGTCCTTATTCTCTGATCTTCCCTATGACTGACCAGGAGCACCTTTGTCTTGTCTGGATTAAGTTTCAATTTGTTTTGTCTCATCCAGTCTATTAATAATGCCAGACACTGTTCTGGGAGTAGGACAACCCCCTTGGATTGAGGTGGAAAGGAGTAGTAGATTTGAGTGTCATCTGCCTATTGATGGCACTGCACCTCAAACTCTGGATGACCTCTCCCCGCTGAGCACCCTTTGGGTTCGGGTGGTCAACCAGTTACCAATCCACCTAACAGTTGTATTGTCTAGCCCACATTTTACTATCTTGTTTGCAAGAATATCATGGAGGATACTAAGATGGCATGTAGCACCCCCCCCCCCCCCCCCCCCAGGAAGGCCTCAGTATCACCCACAGGTTGAAGCTCAACAGGTTTTTAAATGAATGAACAGAACATCTTATGAGCTTCTGGAGACCCAACTAAAGGAAATTAATTGAAATTGAATAGGAAGTCATAATGTCTGTTAGTTCCATTGATTCAATGGATCTACTCGAGAAAGGACTACCAACAGGATTCAGGTGTTTAACCTCTTCCCTTGCCCCAATCCCAAAGAAAACTCAACCCTTCCACACACACACTTTACATCCAGAGCAATGCTGCCCTTGGCATAGATTCTTAAAAAAGTCCTTATTATAACAGCACATTTCAAGTGTGATGCTGTGCCTTGTTACGGACACTGATTAGAGGGGAAAAGTAATAATAATAATAATAATAATAATAATAATAATAATAATAATAATAAAATTTATTTTTACCCCGCCCAATGGTAATCCAATCCGGGCGGCTTACAGGTTAAAATACAGAAAATACATCATTAGAATTCCAAAAACAGTAGATAGAACATACCCCCTCCCCCCTTAAAATAGTATTAAATCAGTAGTATTTTAAAACAAATCAAATTAAAACAGTTCAAATAAAAATAAAAATAAAAAACCCTATACAAGTTGTTGTTAAAAAGCCTGAACACCACAATCCTCGCCATCAGATCGATGGGGCCACGAGAGGATCGCCATTGGTGGGGCTGTTTTGTGTCTGAGGTGGGGATCACAAGTACTAATAAATGGACATTTTTTCACAGTGGATGGCAGCAACTGACAAGCTCCCTCTGGATCTCAATCTCTGCCAGGATGCAGGAGCTGCTTGCACAGAGAAAGAGCCCAATCTGCAGATGTTTCTGAGTTATTAAGGCTGGTAAAGCCAAAACAGACTGTAAAAGGTCTTTTTTGTTTGCGCTTCTGGGTGTCAGAACAGGAGACAGGATTTAGCATTGGCTGGTAAATGATGTGTATTGGGACAAATCATCCAAACAAGCAATGCGCTCTGGTGGGTTCTCTTGAACTGACTGCTACGGCGGAAGTGAGACCCATTTGGGGGCAGGGAAGAGGTGTTACACATTTAAAACCCCTTCTCTGCCCCCAAAACATAAGTCAATAGTGTGATATGGTAGCCAAAATACCCAATCCAATTCTAAGTGGCATCAACAAACGTATAGTGTCCAGACTAAGGGACAGCATATACGTCTTCTGCTTTGGTCAGACCTCATTTGGAATAATGTGTCTATTTCTGGGCACCAAACTTCAAGAAGGAAATTGAAAAGTTGGAATGTATCCAGGGAAGCGTAACCAAAAATGATCAAAGATCTCCAAACCAAGCCCTGTGAATTAGTGAACTTGGATACGTTTAGCTTTGGGAAGTGAAGATCAAGAGTGAAGTCGTAGGCTTTCATGGCCGGCATTCATAGTTTTTGGTGGGTTTTTCGGGCTGTGTGGCCATGTTCTAGAAGAGTTTCTTTCTGATGTTTCGCCAGCATCTGTGGATGGCCACAGATGCTGGCGAAACATCAGAAAGAAACTCTTCTAGAACATGGCCACACAGCCCGAAAAACCTACCAAAAACTATGAAGATCAAGAGCTCATATGGTAGCCATCTTTACCTTTAGATGCCTGATCTTGAAATATTTGAAGGGATGTCATGTAGAAGATGGAGTGAGCTTGTTTTCTGCTGCTCCAGATACTGAGATACAGAGGAGTGGATTCAAACTACAGGAAAAGAGTTGCCATCTCAACATTAGGAAGAACTTCTTTACTGTAAGAACTGTTTGAGAGTGGAATAGACAGCCTTGGAAAATGGTGGACTTTCTTTCTTTGAAGGTCTTTAAACCGAGATTGGATGGACATTGTTCAGGAGTGCCATCATTGTGTATTCCTGTGTGGCAGGGCATTACACTCGATGCCTCTCGTAGTCTCTTCCAATTCAGTGTCTCTGCGATTCTAATACACACCAATGTACTCTCCTCAGCTATTTTGAAAAGAAGATTTAATGGCATTCCATGTGAGAACTGAAATGTGGAAAAGCAATTTTCCATAAATGTTAGGAAGAATGTCCTGATGGCAAGAGCTGTTTGGCAGTAGAAAGGACTGCCTTGGAGTACAATGAACTCTCATTTTTGGAGGTCCTTAAACAGATGTTGAATGGCCATCTTTTGAAAGTGTTTTAATTGTGCATTCCTGCATCATAGGAGGTTGGAATACATGGCCCTTGTGGGTCCCTCCAACCCTGTGATTGTATGACAAAACAGTGAATGTGCGGCTGTGAAAAAGGCAAAAACAATACTTGGTATTATTAGGGATGAGAGAAACAGAAGAGAAAATGACATGTTATTATGAAATCCTGATAGGTTGAGGAGGCATTCCCTATTTAGAATGCTGTTTCCAATTTCCACTGCTCCGTCTCATAAAGAATAACACAAAGTTGGGGAAGGTTGTAGAGGTGGCGGGTTACAGAATATGCAGAAAACACGGAGGCAGTTGCATTAAAAGGAATAGGCTGTGGATGGAATGGAAATAAAAGAGGGGCTTTCATGCATATAATGCATAATCCAGGAGCGGAGACCATTGCCAAGGAGGTTAAGAAATCCACCAGCATTGGTGGAAGAATAAATAGTTTTTCAAAGGAGGGGCTGTATCGGCTGGTTCTAGCCATAAATATTGGAATCACAGCATCCATGTTTGGCAAAAGTGTAGGATTTCTAAACACCAAAAGAGGCAGATTAGTAAGAATAGATAAATGGTCAGATGACTGAATATCAGGCTTTTATATGGAGTATGCATAGCTTTTATATGGGGTGTGTGTTTTAGTTGTGTTTCCCCCCCCCCCACTTTTGTATGTTTTTATGTTAACTTTATACTGTTTTAACTAGGTGATTTTAGTTGTTGTTAAATCCTTGTTGTAACATTTTTAAAATGTTTTTATCCTGTGAGCCACCTTGGGCCCCTTTCTGGGAGAAAAGCAGCATAAAAATGAAATAAATGACATAAATAAATAAAAAAAATATTCAGTGCTGACCCTCCTCATTCAGGCTGAATGCAGGGAGGATATAGGTGGGGGGCTAGATAAATGAAGATTAAAAGAAGATTAAAGAGGAGAATTGAATTTGTTAATTTAAAAAGCAGAGAAAAGTGGGAGGTCAATTTTTAGCTTTTAGGTTCTTTGGTTTTTAAGAATATTGGGGGGGGTAGCATTTATATATGTACTTAGATGCTTGTCTGTTGGTTTGTTACTTCTATGCTTATGTGTTTCAATATTGAACAAAGAAGATGCCTTGCAAAAAATTCCATGTGCAATTTCAATTGCACATAACAGCAATTATTATTGAGGCCCAGATATTGCTATTTCAGTTACTGAAGGGTCATCCGCACTGCAGAAATAATCCAGTTTGACACCCCTTTAATTTCCATAGCTTGATGTGATGGATTTCTGGGAACTATAGTTTTGTGAGACACATAGCCTTCTCTGTCAGAGAGCTCTAGTGCCACAACAAAGTCCAGTTCCCAGCATTCCATTGTATTAAGCCATGACAGTTTATGGTCCAAAACACACTGCAGAAATAATCCAGTTTGAGACTGCTTTAACTGCCCTGGCTCGATGCTAGGGAATTCTGGGAACAGTAGTTTTATGAGATTTCTCTGCCCGTGAGCTCTGGTGCCCGTGAGCTCTGGTGCCACAATAAACTACAGTTCCCAGGATTCCCTAGCACTGAACTAAGGCAGTTAAAGTGGTCTCAAACTGGATTATTTCTGCAGTGTGTTTTGGACCAAAGTGGTGTCAAACTGGATGATTTCTGCAGTGTGGATGCAGCCTTAGTAACTCGTTACCCCTGCTTTGTTGTTGGTTTCTAGGACCTTTAAGACGCTTCAGTATCTGCTATAGCAATGCATGGGCCTTAGTAATGATTGGAGTTATGTGCATAGAAGTGTTTGCAATGCATCTTCTTGACTTTTGTGGGCCTCTGTAAACCCCTCCACCTGATACCTGGACTTTGATGCAAAAAGATAGGCCTATATTCTGTTCACAGGGTTGAGGGTGGAGTTGTGGATGATGAGCATGGAGTAGAATTAAAAGTAGAAAACACTGAGAGTGAAAATCCCATTATTTCCATTGGCCATTCACTAAACTGTTGCCAATAATGCAAGTATCCTCATGCTAGGCAAGCCAATTAACACATGTAGTGCGATAAGGATCTGCTATCCAGATTTGGACATTTGGCGATAGACTGGAAGGAACTGCCTTGTGAATTATAACTCAGCAGTCTCTCTGCCTCTGATCCCCCTTTGAAGTTTCTTTGTTCCATGATGGCTTCTTTGAGGCCAAGGGAAGAGCAGCCTGAGAGGCTGAAGTGCTCTCCTGCTGTTTTTGGAATACTGTGCTTTCTGATGTCTAATTGAGGCCCATTGAGAGCCAGCGTGGGGCAGTGGTTTGAATGTAGGACTAGGATTATGGAGATCAGGGTTCTAATCCCTGCTCAGCCATGGAAACCCACTTGGGGAAGGTCACATTCTCTCAGCCTCAGAGGAAGGCAAAGGCAAACCCCCTCTGAACAAATCCTGCCAAGAAAACCCCATGATAGGCTCACCTTAGGGTTGCCATAAGTCAGAAAAGACTTCAAAGCACACAACAACAAAAACTCCTTTTCATACAGACTGGTCCATTCGAACTCAGAAGGGCATTGACTGGCAAAAGGTGGCATAAATATTGGACAATGAGCGAGTGGCTGAGCTTATAATCTTGTAGATGCTGTTGTTATATTCTATCAGAGCAGAGATAGATCAGATATGAGGCAAAAGACAGTAACATGCACATGCATAAGCATGGCTTACATGCATATATGCCCCTTTTTGGATGGGGTGAAGAAGGCTATTCTCTAACCTAGGGATGGGCAACTCTAGAAGGCTAGAGGGATACACTGTCTCCCCAGGGGATCTGGGAGGGCTGCATCCCCATTGCAGAAATAAAAATAAAAATAAATGCCCACAAATACCCTGTAGGCAATTTGCTATATTGTTAGGCCCCTTGACACCATTTTAGCCCCAGAGAGGCCTTTCCTAACAAGAAGTGTTCACATCCTGTTGTTTAAGATGTCCTCTTCTGGATCCAAACTGGTCCAGAAGGGGCCAAAAACATGGTGAAGATGCCCTCATACCCCGCTAGTGGGCATTTTGGGGCAAAACAAATTTGGACCCAGGGGGTCCTGTGGAGCAGAAAAACAGCTCTAGGAACCACACATGGCCCACAGGCTGCACTTTAACTACCTCTGCCCTTCTTTTTGTGTCTGTCATGCCCAGCCTGGCTGAGGACTCAGTGGAGGACTCAACTCGGAGGTTGAACTGGAGCCTCAATTTAGGAACTGGAGC
Source organism: Phrynosoma platyrhinos (assembly GCA_020142125.1). Classification (NCBI taxonomy): domain Eukaryota; kingdom Metazoa; phylum Chordata; class Lepidosauria; order Squamata; family Phrynosomatidae; genus Phrynosoma; species Phrynosoma platyrhinos. The sequence continues at coordinate 2,279,623 of CM034703.1, forward strand.
CTGGCGCTAGTTTTGCCCTGAGAACTCCAGCAGAGTCTGTGGCCTCAGAGGAGACTCAGCCAGGCCTTCAGGCATGGAGGAAGAGGAGGACACTGACATACCTACCTTCAACCAGAGAAAAATTGAAAGGCCATGCCTCCAATGCTCATGGAGGCTTTATGAGAAATGCCAGCTAATCTCAAAAGAGCTGAGCTAATGAGGGCTGATTATATAAACATGGCAAGGATGCCAGACTGCTTGTCAGAGACTATCCGAGTTTACTGGTGAAAACACACTTGTTCTTGGACTGCCTGATCATTTTGCCTCTCTGGAACTCTTGACCTTGGACTGCCTGATCATCTTGCTTCTCTGGAACCCTTGACCTTGGACTGCTTGACTATGCTTTCACTTTGACCTCTTGGCTTGTTATTACAGACTCTTGGTACGGGACTTTGCCTTGCTTTGAACTTCACAAGCTCCACGAGCAGTTTCTTTGTTTATTGTTTAAACTGTGGCTATCAGCATTTGGCTGCTTTCCTGGACAGTGTTCCACCCAAAACTTCCACCCAACAGTTGTCAGATCACAGGAGAGTCCACCACTGATGCTTTCAAGTCATTTCCTATTTATGGAGACCCTAAGGTGACCCTATCACAGGGTCTTCTTAGCAAGTTTCTTCAGAGGGGGTTTGTCATTGCCATCCTCTGAGGCTGAGAGACAGATGAGATTATCACACGGGAGGCTAAAGTGCCTTTAAATTGACAATAACACTCAATTGGGGTTCACATGCTCACACGTTTGTCGTGTCTGTAAAGTGTCTATAAAATGTCATGGATGTGTCCCTGGCTTCCCCTCGCCTATCCCATCAGTAACGCGTCCTTTGAGCCATCATTTTTCAATAATGCAATCTTCTGTTATTGAAAAATGACAGCTCCAAGGATGTGTTACTGATGGGATAGTTGAGGGGGAACTGGAGACGCATCCATGACACTTTACAGACACTTTATAGATGTGACAAACATGTGAGCATGTGAACCCCAATCGTGTGTTTTTAAAGGCACTTTAAAGACATTATTAGCCTCCTGTGTGATAATCTCCTGTGACTTGCCTGGGGGTTACCCAGCGGGTTTTCATGGACAAACCAGGATTTGAATGCTGGTCTCTCAGAGTCCAATGCTGAAACCAATGAGGCCACTCTTATTTACCACTTCTGTACCTGGAAGCTTCCTTTTTCACAAGTGAGGCTGGATGAGGTTTTCCAAATTGAGAGGGATCGCCTTTCTTTAATCCAGCATCCTCAGGATAGGAACCCTCCAATTGCCTCACCTCCGGTATGTTGGTTGGAGATAATAGCCCAGCACTTCTGCAGGATGCAAGATTGAGGAGGGTTGGAGGAGATATTTAAGAGGAAAGTTTCTAACAAACCTAACTTTTAAAAGAAAACCCTCTAAGGGAAAGGAAGAGAGAGGCAATTCCGATGATGAAGAATCAGCTGGTCTGGGAAAGAAAGAGTATGGGAAACAATGTTGTTGTCACTGGGTCCTCCCAGGCATAATAAAAGCTGCCTTTCATCTATCCTGTGTGCACTTACTTGGGAGTAATCTCTGCTGAATGCAGGGAGGGACTTCAAAGTACACATTTGGCTTGTAAGAGTCTTCTTCTTGCAGAATGTTTCACTGAGGATGGATGGGAAACATAATTTTCCCTCTCCTTGCAAGTACAGTTGGCCCTCTGTATCCACAAATTCTTTATTGTGTGTGTGTGTGTGTGTGTGTGTGTGTATGTGTATTCAAGCCTTGTATGGTTGCACCCATGGATAAAGAATCCATGGATATGGAGTGCTGACTGTGACCACAAATACATGGAAAAATCAAGTTTTGTTTTTTGGAATATATGTATTTTTTGAATATAGCTATATCTATATATCTTTAATTACATATATTCCAAGAATACATATATTCCAAAAATGAACCTTGATTTTGCCATTTTATATAAAGACATCATTTTACTATGCCATTCTATTTAATGGGACCTGAACATCCATGGATTTTGACCCTGCTTAGCTTCCAAAATCAGATGTGATCTGATGCCTTAAGGGTGTTTACAGATGTAGCTATGGAAAGGGGCAAAAGGAGGGAACTGACTTTGACCAAATATGAATTCTGCCTGTTTCCCATGAAATTTTCTTTCACTCCCCAGACTTACTGAAGAGTGAGAGGAAAGCAACCAAAATGGCGAAAGGGTTGGAAACCACCAAGCCCGTTGAGGAGAGATTTAGGGAGCTGGGTATGTTTCGCTTGGAGAACAGAAGGTTAAGAGGTGGCTTGATAGCTCTGTTTAAATGTTTCAAGGGATGTCATGTTGAGGATAGAGCAAACTTAAAGAGATTCCACCTGAACATTAGGAACAACTGTTGGAAGATTTTTTTTTTTTTGCATTCTCTTCCCCTCTTTAGATAAATAGATTTTCCTGCATGCAAATCCTGCTGTCTCCCCTCTTGCAAACATCCCTTTTGTTCCTACTGAATCACAGGGCAAATCACTTTACAAATTGGTAAACAAGCCATGTGATTCAGGTTCCCAAGGGGGTTAGACTGGATGGCTTTTGGGTCTCTTCCAACTCTATGAGTCTATGATTCTATGACTGAAAAACACTCACACCTAGAACTCTTCTATTTGCTGTGCTCACATTCCTTTGGTCACTTTGCCTGTCTGCTTGCTTTGAATGTTTTTCTAAATGCTCCACAGGGATTTTAAGTTACTGCAGTGATAGAAATGTGAGGAATGAAGGAAGATTTCATGGAAAGACAGAATCCTTCTTTGCAGTGGTTCTGGCCCCATCCTACCCTCAGTACTTACACCATTGCACCAGCTGCTGACTCCAATTAGGCCTCACCCTTTTGACAATCAAATTATTCCAGCAATGATTTCTTTTCTGTGCACTTCTTCTCCCCAGCCATGTCCCCTGCAGCACATGGGTGATAGGATCAAGCAATTACAAATTCTTGTCACCAAGGAAACCCATTCAGAATTTCCTGTTGGGATGTTTAGCTTCTTTAGAGGGAAGCAGCCAGTTCTGCTAGTGGACCTGTTCCTCATCTGGATCCTTCTGATCACACAGAAGCCACTTCATCAATGTAGGGACAAGAAACATGGTCCCTACTGGCTGAGATGCAACCTCATGGTTATGTAGTATGGATAGCTGTGTGTGGAGTTACACTTTGATTGTGCTAGGCAGCCCTTGTGTTGAATGGCACAAGTGAATGCATACTTGAATGGGCAATGGGATGCGCAACCAAATGTGCATCTTATGCACACCACACACATGCATCTCATGCTTGTCTTCTGCACACGTGCATCTCTTAAATGCTGCACAACCTTTATGCTATGCAAACCTTGTGTTGAGTGGCAAATGTGTTGTTTTTGTGTGACTTGAAGTCATTTCTGACTTATGGCAACCCTAAGGTGAACCTATCAGAAGGTTTTCGGAACAGAATTTGTTCAGAAGGGGTTTGCTTTTGCTTTCCTCTGAGGCTGAGAGAGTATGACATGCCCAAGTGTATTTCTATGGGTGAGCAGATATTTGAACCCTGGTCTCCACAGTCGTAGTCCAATGCTCAAATTACTACATAATGCTGGCTCTAAAAGTTGCATTGTTGCATTCATCCCCTAATGTGCAACTAAATGCATGCAAGGCATATCTGCATGCACAATGGCATCACATGTGCAACTTTACTTCTACAATCATGAAAGGAATGCAGGTATTTTGACTCAGACAGAAATGCCCACCTGCTTCTGTAGGGGAAGATACATACGTGTAAGACATGACTAGGATTCTGGTCACCGAGGGCTCCCCGCCAATTACTAAGTTTAGAAGGATCAGAAGGACTTTCCAGAAATCCTAGTGATCTTTGTTGTTGTTTTTGTTGCTATGTGCCTTCATGTTGGCAACTCTCCAAGTATGGCAACTCTTGGGGATGGGGTATTTTTTTAAAAATCACTGGAAAATATTAAATTGGGGAGTTTGGAGTTGTAGGAGGGCTTTGGAGGGTTTCAAGTGTTGTACCATGTAGCCCCAGGAGCTGTGCATAACCCTTGCAGGTCACACTCCTGCCATAGCCCCACTGCAGTGAAGGAATGGCATGATGCTGGTTTTTACAGATACTTGAATGACCCAGGAGTTTGGTGGGCCTCCTCTAGTCTTTGTTATGAACATTGAAACTGCGATCTATCCCAGGTTCTGATAAATGTCAGCACTTTGGATCTCTCCTTTTCACTGTTGTTGTGTGCCTTCAATTCATTGCTGCCTAATGGTGAGCCCAAAGTGAGCCTATCATGGGGGTTTCTTGGCACCATTTCTTCAGAGCAGGTTTGCCAGTGCCTTCCTTTTCAGCTGGGAGACTGTGACAAGGGATTTCCATGGCTGAGCAGGGATTCTAACCCTGGTCTCCCAAAGTCTTAGGGGTCATTTCCACTATGATTTACAGCAAATTGCTATATATGTGCCTTGTTTCCACTGGGAACGGTTTCAGAAGTGACTGCGATCATGCGGACTCGCTTTGAACCACGTCAAATCCAAAAGAATCACACTTTTTGAAGAGTAGTTTTCTGGTGGTTCTTTTGAAAAAAAATCACCAAGTGTGAACTACAAACCTGAATCACATTGCATTGCACTGGAGGGATCAGTCAGTTGCTTGGCGGTGGTGGTAATGGTGGTGGTGACTGTTGCTGCTGGCACTGGGGTTGCCTTGCCTCCTTCCCTTGGCCCAGCCCTTCTCTGGTGTTCTGGGGGCATGAGGGGAAGGCTGGCTGCAGTGGTCTCAGAGGCTGAGCCCACAGCAAGTGGTAGAGCCCCCAGGAGCAGTGCAAAGGGAAGCACGAGCACAAGAGAGAATAGCCCCAGGGTCTCTTTGTTGCTGGAGGGCACAATGGCCGCAGCCAGTCTCCTGGTTGCGCGTGGCCTAGCTGAGCCTTTGTGATGGGGCACCCCCTTCTCCTCCTCCAACTTATTCCATGTTGCTTGTGGGAATGACATGGAATAAGGATGTGATTTGCATCCATAGTGGGAACAAAGCATTGCCCTCAATCAAATCAGAGACCTGGTGTCAATATGATTCACAAATTGGATTAAATGTAATGGATGAATGAGCCCTCAATCCTGCTCATTTTCTGCTGCTCCAGAGACTAGGACCTGGAACAATGGATGCAAGCTCCAGGAAAAGAGATTCCACCTCAACATTAGGAGGAACTGCCTGACAGTAAGGGCTGTTCAACACTCCCTTGGAGATTTTGGTGGAGTCTCCTTCTTTAGAGGTCTTTAAGCAGAGGCTGGATGGCCATCTGTCAATGGGGATGCTTTGGTTGTGAGTTCCTGCATGGCAGAATGGGGTTGGACTGGATGGCCCTTGGGGTCTCTTCCAACTCTATGATTCTATAATTCTATAATTCTGTGATTCTATGAATCCATCACTCAAACCATTACATTAAACTGTTTGTAAGACAACCAAGGAGACTGGCAACATTTCACCAGTGAGGGACTAAACACTTTCTTTTGTTCCCTTTCACTCTGGAAGGAAACAGTGGATTGCCGGACACAGAAGGCACCAGTCCTCTCGCAACAAATGTGTGGTTGTTGTTTAGAAATCCAAATACGAATGAATTGAGTCTTCCATTATACTCACTGTTCAATGAGATTAAACAAAAAGGCATACCAGATTCCTGGTTAAAAGCAAATATCATTCTCATACCAAAGGCGAACAAAGATCTGTCTTTTCCTCAGAATTATAGACCGATTTCCTTGTTAAATTTGGATCACAAATTATTTGTAGCTATATTAGCCAAAATATTAAAGACAGTACTTCAGGAAATTATTCAAAAATATCAATATGGCTTTCTACCCCAAAGACACATGAAACAAAATATAAGAACAATGATTGACTTGATAGAATATTATGAAAAAAATCCAGGGAAAAAAACAACTTTTTTTTTTAGATGCCAGGAAAGCCTTTGACAAAGTCAACTGGGACTTTATGACAGAAATGAAATTGATGGATTTTGGTGTTCATAAATTGGATACAAGAACCAATTAGTGCACATAATAATAAATGGAGAAAAAACTAAGAACTGTTCAATTACGAAGAGGACCAGGTAAGGGTGTCCACTATCTCCCTTATTGTTCATTTTGACATTAGAAATTCTAATTGATTTAATAAGGAATGATAAAGAAATCCCAGGGACTCAAATCAAGGGTCAAAGTTATAAAATAAGAGCTTATGCTGATGACTTCGCAATCAATCTCGAAGAGCCAATTGAGAACATTAAAAAATTAATGGAAATAATTCAGGAATATGGAAATTTCACTGGATTTAAAATCAACAAAATTAAATCAACTATATTAACCATGAACATGTCAAAAAAAAAAAAAGAAGACAAAGAACTATAGGGAGAATCTGGATTCCAAATTTGTAGAAAGGTGACATATCTAGGTATAACCTTATATAAAAAGAATTCGGAATTATTTGATAACAACTATACAGCCCTATGGAGAGAAATAAAAACGGATTTGGACAGGTGGACAACTTTACATTTATCACCTATGGGACAGATTTCATCAGTTAAGATAAATGTCTTATCAAAAATAATGTTTCTATTTCAAAACGTACTGATCCTGACCAATGACAAAGTTTTTAAACTATGGGAAACAGATATATTGAAATTTATTTGGGCTGGAAAAAACTGCAAATAAGGTGGAAAGTAAAGAGCATGGAGAGCTTGGAATCCCCGACTTGAAAATGTATTATTATTCTTGTGCCACAGACTAGATATGAGATTGGATAATACTTGATGATGAAAAGACACTAATTCTGGAAAGATTCAATAACAGATGGATGGCATGGTTACCTATTTTACAACAAAGTAGAGGTTAGCAAGGAATTTAATGATCATATTATTAGAAGACCACTTTTATGGGTATGGTTAATAATTAAACAAAAAAATTAAAGTAAATTACCAAATTGGCTGTCCCCACAAGAAGCATTACACATCACCCAAGCAACGCAACAAAAAGGCTGGTTAAAGTATGAAAATCTGTTAAACTGGGAGGGAGAATCCCCAACTCTGAAATCACTTCAAGATCTGAAGGAGGATAGTTATATATGTCATTGGTTCACATATTGTCAATTACATGAAAGATTTAAAATGGATTTTAGATTAAAAGGACTAAATATTAGAAGAACAGAATTAGATGAGATTATGTTGGGACCACATAAATCCACAATATCCAAACTTTAAAAAACTATTATTGAAAATCGAAATAGAACCTGAAACTGTTAAAGAATGTCTTAACAAATGGGCAAACAATATTGGCCATACGGCCATACGATCCAAATGGAAAGTTGGGAAAGAGCCTGGGGTCAAGATTTAAATTTTATATGCTGTATGGACATTAAAGAAAATTTTTATAAAATGATACATAGGTGGTATCTAACTCCTAACAAATTGACTATACTATGAAGGATAAATCAACCCAAGAATGGGACAAAAATTGGGAATCATTGATAAACTTCTGTGATCAGAAATGGCCCGTAAAAATATGATGATAACAAGTAGCTGAAGACTGAATCAGTTTATAAAGAAAAATAGGTTATATCTTCTATATTTTCTGTTTAGCTTTTTAATGATTTATATGTATAGGAATACAGCATAGTCTATAATATTTCCTAATAGTAATATTAATCTGTGGATGAACACTGCAATTATAAGTTTAATGAAGAATATGTTAAAAATAACGCTTGACTATAATCCAAACCAAAATATGATATATTTTAAAGGGTTTGGAAGATCCGGGGGGTGAAGGAACAATGTTATGGAATGCAATATGTACACACTTCAAGTTACTTATTTGACAATTATGTTGTAAATCTATATTTTCTCAAAACAAATGTGTATGCAAATAAAATATATATTACAGATGAAAAAGAAAATCCAAATACATATTTAAAAAGGTAAGATTCCCTTCTCTTCCTTTTTCTTCTACTGCTCCTAGTTGGTGGAATGTAGGTGGAAGAGATTAGATAGCTAAATGCACTGTCCAAATTTAAAACAATATTGAAGATCAGTCTTCTCCAGCAGGCTTATTCATATGATTTTAACTTGTGAATTTTAAATATGGATTGCTTTGATATGTGTGTGTCTTATTTGTCCTTTTAAATTGATGGGTGCGCTTTTAACTGATGCCGTGTTTTTGTTAATTTGTTGTTGTTCCCCACCTTGGGTAAGACATGATGATGATGATGATGATGATGATTAGCAATCAGGATGCTTCCTGGTCTCATCCATTCTCAGCATTCACTTCCAATTTTTTTGAAGGTTTGGATTTGGTAGTAGTTTCCTCAGTGAAACAAGATAAATGAGGCTCTTTGAATAATATAATTGGGGTTGTGACCTGAGCCAGCAAAATTTAGAAAAGAGTCTTTTTTCCCCTCACTCACTTCTGTTTTTAGCCTTTGCAATGTCAGAGTCAGTGTGAAATGGAAGCCTACATAGCATGGTTTGGAACCTATCTAGGGAAGGTAGCGCTTTGGTCTTTTTTACTGAAAGATCATCTTCCTGGAGCCATTTGATTTATCCAGATTGTGTTTGCAGAGGCAGATGGATCATGCTTCTGCAGTAATATGAAAATCCAAGGGTTGGGTGATCCTTTCAGCTCTTCAGTTGCTATTTGTATTGGGAAATGTTGGCAGGGAGATTCCAGTTGGACACCTGTTGGTCTCTTACACGTGCGTAAGTTCCCTATGGAAGCAGCTGGACCCCTTTTTCTGATGCTGAATGGCTGCATTCATTTCCAGTTTGCAGGAGTGGAGTTGTGCATGTAGTGTGGAGTGGAACGTTGCACCTTGTACATGGATAGGCATGCACATTTGGTTGTGTGTTTGGTTGCACATTTGCTCTCTTGATTCAGTTGCACAATATGGCCATTCAATCCAAGGGTTGTCCAGTCAAATTGATGTAGCACTCTGCATGCACACAAGGCCAATGTAGGACCTCAGCTTCAGAGTGCTTTCAGATACATCCTTATTATGCAATTACTTTGTCTTATTCACAGAGTATTACCAGAAGCCTCGACAATGCCAACTTCCATGTTTTATTCAGTGGAGGTTTTAACGTCTTTCAAGAATGACAATGTGACTTGCCCTAGGCCACCCAATGGGCTTCCATGGCTGAGTGCAGATTCATATTTGTCATGCCTCCCCTTGAAAGTTCCTCTTCTTTGGAAGATGAAGCAGATGTACCTTTGGAGGATCCTCACTAGATGCTTAATAACCAGCCAAAACCTCCTTCAGTTCAGTAGGCTGAGATGGATTCAGCACAGGAAGAAAGGCTCCCATGGTCCTCAAGAAAGTTGGGGGCTCAGGTGTCCAGCTCAGACTGTTCCCCACAGATGCAATGTAACTCACAACCAAGGCATTGTGAGGGACACAGCTGTGGAACACTCTCCCCAAATATTGCCTGTGATCAGGGCACTGGTGACATTCCTCAGTCAAGTTGCTGAATTTAACTTCATTCTCCTCTTGACAGCTCAGCTCTTGCAAGATGGTTTAATAGATTTATGATCTTGGATTGTTTATGAACTTGGTTACCTCTGCTCCTGGGAACTCTGTCTCTGATTTACAGCTTTCTTGACCCTGGGCTGTTTTGACACTTCTTCTACTTTGGATCAGACATTGATCAGAATGGAGACTGAGTCAAGAGATAAGAAGAAGATTAGGAATTGGAAGGTCAGCCATGAAAGAACTAGACAAGATCCTAAAGTGTAAACATATACAACTAAGCACTAAAATTAGAATCATCCAAGCCATTGTATTCTCCATCACCATGTATGGATATGAGAGCTGAAAAGTGAGAAAAGCAGATAAAAAGAAAATAAACTCATTTGATCTATGATGTTGGAGAAGTATGCTGAAGATACCATGAACAGCCAAGAAGACAAATGAGTCCTTGAACAGATCAAGCCTGAAATAGCCCTGGAACCAAAGATGATCAAATTGGGGCTGTTGGAGTTTGGTCACATCATGAGAAGGCACAACTCATTAGAAAAGACAAGGAAAGGTGGAGAATAGCAGAAAGAGAGGAAGACTGCACACTACCTGGGTAGACTCAACCATGGAGGTCATGGGAATGTTTCTGTAGGACCTGAAGAAAACAGTGGAGGACAAGGGGTCTTGGAGATGTCTCATCCACAGGGTCACCATGAGTCTGGGTTGACTCAAGGGCAGTTAGCAACAACTACAAATATCTTGCCTCCATGGCTTCTGACTTTGGTAACCTGAATTCTTGTTTGAAGATGAGAGCAGACAAAATCCTGGATTCCTGGTCCATCATTCAAACAACTACATCATGCTGGCTCATTGATGTCGTCAAGTTGACAATGCCTTTTGTTGACCCCATGCTTTGATTATGAGTTCCTGCATGGCAGAATGGAGTTGGACTGGATAACCCTTGTGGTCTCTTCCAACTCTACGATTCTATGATTCTATCCTAGGATTTTGTTGCTAAGATTTATTCAGAGGGGATTTACCTTTGCCTTCTCTGAGGCTGAGAGAATTTGGGGAGGTATCAATAACTCTCTACCAGAGAGCTCTCATGCTGTATTTGGAGAGCGCTACAGATCTCTAGCAGGGAATATTACCGTATTTTTCTCCATATAAGACACACTTTTTCTTCCCCAAAATGGGGGTGGGGATGTTG
>CM034703.1:2331562-2352591 GCA_020142125.1 Phrynosoma platyrhinos
GGCGATACAGAAAAGGATTCTGTGCCATTATTCTGTGAACTCCAGGAACTTTGGCACACAACCACATCTCCAACCATTCTGCCTGTGGCACTTTGCTTTTGCTGCCATCCCCTGGGCCTGAGCCTTGTACGTAGTCCAGAGGTATTATTATGGGGATGCTGGGGGTGCGGACCCCACCAAGTGACACGGTAAGGGAGGGCGACACCATTGTTCCTCTATCTGCCTCTTGACCGAAATGGGCTATGGCGTTCACCTGTGTCCCTTTCCAATGCTGAAAACATGGTGTGAAAGACACCTGGGCAATGTGGCATCATGGATTCCAGCCAAGCTCCTCTGTGCCATCTCAGACCTAGTATTCTGTCTTTTAGTGCCTGACCTCTGCCCTTCCCATTGCTGCCCTTTTTCTTGAATTCCTGATTTGATTTTTTTTTAAAAAAAGAACAGCTGTTCTTGGTTAACATTTGCCAAGCCACTCATTATTCTATTAACCTCCAACTTAACCCCCTTGGCAGGTTCAGAGCAAAACCACATCAGTGCATTTTTTTCACAAACAATATAATGTCTGATAGTTGGCACTGGAAAAAAAGGCGCTGCTCCTTTCATTTGGTTGTTGTTTTTTTTAAGATATACTGACAGCCTGTCCTCAAACTCAAATTAGGATTGCAATAGTTTTTGGCCTCTGACAACATGTTTTTTCCCTCTCAGTACACCATGGGGTGGTGGTGCAGCTACATTGTAGAAATAATGCAGTTTGACACCGCTTTAACTGCCATAAATCTTGCCATGAACCTTGCCATGAATCTTAGGATTTGTAGTTTTGTGAGGCACTGGCTCTCTTTGGCAGAGAAGGCTAAAAACCTTGCAAAACAACAAATCCCAGCTGCAGCACTTAAAGTGGTGTCAAACTCTATTATTTCTACAGTGTAGATGCACCCAGGCTCTATTGGCTGTCATCCTCTTGGTGTTTTCTGCATGCATAAGTCCCCTTACATAAGCAGATGGGCATTTTTGGCTGATGTGTAATAGCCATATTCATTATGTACAGATATCTTGTAGCACCTTTGAGACTAAATAAAGAAAGAAGTTGGCAGCATAAGCTTTCATAGACTTAAGTCTACTTCCTCAGATGCATTTGGTCTGTATTCAGGTGAAGGTTATAAAAGTGGAACTGTGCATGTGTTGCCATTATGTAGCATTGAGTGTTGTCATACTTTGTGGTCGCAGATTGATGTGCATTGTGCATTGTCTGCATGCAGGTGCAATGCATATGAAATATGCATTGAATGTGCTCTATTGCAATGCTGTAGTGAGGTGGCATAGCACCACATTTAATCATAACTCTGCAAAGTTATGCTGCATCTCCTTGATCTAAGATCATAGCCATGACATCTTATGCTCTCAGTCTTCCCACATGGCATAACTGACCTATGTAATTTGTCCATTCTGTGTAGGCTATATGTTTAAAATGTCTTTAGTCTATTTAAATTATCATCATCATCATCATTAAAATGGTTTACTCTATGTAAATTGGTTTTATTTCTATGTGACCTTGAGATGGAACGCTATAGGATGGGGAACAACAACTAGAAATCAAAAAATATTAAGGTTCGAAAGGACTGATAAGGCCAAATAGCCCGACCCCCTTCTATCTAAGAATACAGAACTAAAGACCTCCTGGAAAAAAACCCATCCAACCTCTATTTAAATACCTCCAAATAATGAGAGTCCACAAGCCTCTGAGGCAATCTAATAGATATAAGCAATGGCATTGGATATTCAACCCTTCTTCCACAAGCTACAACTGAATATAAACTTTGCATATGCTCAAAAGGTACAAATACATATGAAAGAGAAGTTAAACATGGATTATTCTTGTGTATTTTCAAGTCATTTCTGGCTTATGGTGACCATAAGGCCAACATATCATGGGATTTTCTTGGCAAGTTTATTCAGAGGGCGTTTGCCACTGCCATCCTTTTAAGCGGAGAGAGTGTGACTTGCCCAAGGTCCTGTGATGACAGCTCAAGCAATCTGTAACTCAACATGTGGAAATTTACACTATGTACTATGCAACCTCAATTTAGGGTTTTTTTTATTATTATTTTACTTTTAACCCAACCTTTCCCCTGGCTCAAGGTGGTGGTTCACATCCAGCAGAGCTCTGGTGCCACAACAAACTACAATCCTGAGAAAGCCATAGCATTAAGCCATGGTAGCTAAAGTGGTGTCAAACTGGATTGTTTCTCCAGTGCGGATGCAGCCAGAATTGCAGCCATTATGTGCCAGCAGATCCACCACACCTGGATGGGGCTGCTGGGCAGCAACAGCCCCCCCATTCCCACCAGTGACTGCAGTTGATGGACAGCAGAGGAATCTTGGGATGGATGGATTAGTGAGAGTGACCACCCCTTTGGGTAGCAAAATTCAAAGTCATAGCCGTGTCAGTGAAGTAGCCAAATGCATGTGTGTGTGTGTGTGCCTATCGGGCTTTTACCATAAGTTTCTATGATGGCTATTTGGGGTCAGACTAGATAGCCACATAGGACTTTTAAAAAAAGTTTTTCCCCCCTGCCTATTTCTTTTCATCTAAGATGCATGTAATGTTCCACACTAAGGACAGTGTGCACTTTGATAAGACCTCCCGTTCTGTAAGCATCATCTCATATTCTGTCAACCTTTTCCTGTACTGAAAACAATCTTTGTCCAAGTAAAAGTGCTGAATATTGTGATGCTAATTGGACTAGAGAGGGAGGAGGGAGTGGTTCTCCTATATGTTGGACATACTTGTAAGATCACTATAAAAATATGTACAGTTGCTTAGTTCTGGGCTTGGCATCTCTGGAAAGTTATTTCCTGCTAAGCCCGCTAGCATTACTTTTTTAATAGACAAAGGGGGGTTGCAGACCACTAGAAATAGTGCAAATTGAGTCCACTTTTAGGGTTAGGGTTAGGGAATCATGGGAACTGTATTTTATTGTGGTACCAGAGCTCTCTGACAGAGAAGGTTCAGTGTCTCAGAAAAAAACAAAAAAACAATTCCCATGATTCCCTAGCACTAACCCTAACCCTAAAAGTGGACTCAATTTGCACTATTTCTGGCAGTCTGCAACCCCCCCAAAAGTCAATTTTTTTACTCCGTGGTCTCCAGATCCCATTAATTTCTGCTACATCAGTTTGGAAAATCAGTATGCAAAGGGATCTTGAAGCACCTTGGAGACTAACTGAAAGACAGAAGTGTTCAGCCTCCTCTGAGATATTACCTAGTACAGTCCATACTCCCTGGACCCCTCTACCGACCCCCTCTGTGGATATATCCTGTGTAGATTATCTTGCGGCGTAGTGGTTTGAGTGTTGGACTACAACCTTGGAGACCAGGGTTTGAATTTCGGCTTGGCCGTGAAACCCAAGGGGGAACCATAGGCAAGCCACACACTTTCAGAGGATGGCAATGGTACACCCGCTCTGAAGAAACTTGCCAAGAAAACCTCATGATAGAAAAACCCTTAGGGCTGCCATAAATCAGAAATGACTTGAAGGCACACAACAACAAGAAGAATCAGATTATCGCATGAGGATATAAACCGGTTTACCTGAGCCAGCGTAAAATTAGAAGCGGGCAGCATCCTGATATTATCAAATGCATTTAGCCACTGAAATCATCACCTGGGTGCAACCCAGATCCATCGCCGCTCAGAGGGGCACTCCAGCAGCCATTTTTCTCAAGCTGGAAAACTCCCAGCTTCAAAAAAGGACTGTGCCTGGGTGGCAATTTTGGCAGTTAAATGCATCTGATAATATCAGGATGCCACACACTTCTAATTTTAAGCTGGCTCAGGTAAAATGGTTTATATTTGTATGCAATAATCTCCTAAGATTATCTTGACTTCTGAAGTGTGAATGGGATCTGCTGGTCCATTCCTGAAATTACACACTCCTTGCGGCAGAGTTAAAGAGCTCTATACCTTTCCTGTCGGCCACAAAAAAGCTCGGGTGAAGAAAAAAAGATGCAAAGTTACCATAACGGATGGGAAGAGACTGAGCAGCCACTTGGCATGGCAATCCAAGTTAATTTTTGGAAAAGGAAGTGGTGGGCAAAAACTTCCTTTCCATAGCAGCAGCGAAATGGTTTCACTACATGGAGGGATCCAACCCCTGATGCTGAGAACAAAGCAGTATCCTTTTTTCAGCCTGTGTTTTGTGAACATGGTTAATGCATAATTGTTTCCCCCCTTTTGTTCCCAGCAACTCTCATGTGAGACTGTCGGGGTAATTTAGACTAAAAGGTTTTGCTTGAGCAACATGCAAATCACTGGGAAGAGACAATCATATCAAATCAAGAGGCTTTGGATAGGAGATTATTTAGTCTCCTGGGCCTTTTGTTCCCTTCCCACGAGGTGGAAATTGCCCTCCAAACTCTGCATTGGCAATGATTAGTACTTTGTTGCATCTACATACCATGTTTCTACACATCTTGTTCGGCAGATGAAGACCACAACATGTGTGGTCAAGCAACATCCCAGAGTAGGAGTTTATCACACAAGGGGAAATTGGGATTTAATTTAATTTAAACAATGATTAACCTGAGAAAATCACACAATTGACATTAAAACGGGATTAAAATGAGATTAACAAAAGAGCCATTATCCTGTGAACAACCAGGGAATAACAAAGCAATAAACAGCAAAACAATCATTCACGGGAAAATCTCATGAATGATTTGCTGCTGTTTCTTGGCTGGTTATTCATGGGTTAATGGCACTTTAATCACATTTCACCTCGACGTCGTGTAAAAACCATTAGTGCAATTGCATGATAATAACAGGTTATTCACGGGATAATATCACTTTGAACACGACATCATGTGAAAACCATTAGCACAGTTGCGGGATTTTCATGGGTAAATCACCGTTTATACTTCCAATTGTCCCCTGTGTGATAAACTCCATAGTCAAGATGACAAAAGTTTTTAATGAGGAAGAACAGACACACTAGAAGAGGCTGCGGAAGTTTGTTTTTGCTTGAGCCTCCTGGGAAGGTAGAGAGTCTGTGCCTCCTCCACTCCTCTCTTCTCTGCTGAGTTGAGATTGTTGTTGTTGTTGTTGTTGTTGTGTGCCTTTACGTCATTTCTGACTTATGGTGACTCTAAGGTGACCCTACCATGGGGTTTTCTTGGCAAGATTTGTTCAGAGGAGGTTTGCCATTGCCTTGCCCTGAGGTTGAAAGAGTGTGACTTGCCCAAGGTCCCTGAGTAGGTTTCACCATGGGTCAAGGGGGAATCAAACCCTGGCCTCCAGAGTCATAGTCTAACACTCAAATCATAGTGCCACACTGGCTCTTAACTGAGTGCAAACTACCTTTGCACTTTGAACTCAATTTGCAGGAATTGAAGTAAACTGTGGACCAAAGGGAAAAGTGGGAGGAGGAGAGAGAAATTGGGACATTTTAAAAGCAGCTGAAAAAGTGGGATGGCAGAAATATTAATTGGGATTGGTCCTACCAAATCGGGACAGTTGGAGGATGTATTGAGTTGTGGGCTTTAGGGAATTGGTGGGGAGATTTAAGGGCCACAAAAGTAGGGTCCTGAGGAGGCATGGGGCCCAGAGCGTCCACTTTCCCCATAAGTGGATTAAGGTATTTCTGTAGACATTTTTCTATTGTGTGCATTTTTAGCCATCCATATTTTTAAAATGTACAGGTGGAGAGGCTAATATTACTTCTCAAAAAGGTGAACTAAAAGCCTCAGTTAGGTTGAACTGAGTTTCTGGGATGTTATCTTCAAGAATTGTAACCTCAAGGCAAATCTAGCTCATCCCTGCTCCAGACCTCAGTCATGATCTCATCCAAAATAAGTTGTCCAAGCTTGTTGTAACGCTATGATAGATTCATCGTAGGGGTGCCATAAGATGGAAATGGAGTTGTTGAAGGCACACAACAACTCAAGCTGACTCTGTCTTCTACATGACATCTCTTTACATACTTAAATGTTAAATTCTAAACATTAAGAAATCAAAAATAATGACCATGGACAAGCTACAAGAATTCATCCTAGACAACAAGAACATTGAAATAGTCAAAGAGTTTCCATACCTTGGATCAAATATAGACCAGAATGGAGACTTCAGTAAAGAAATTAGAAGAAGATTAGGAATGGGAAGGGCAACTATGGAAGAACTGGACAAGATTTTAAAGAGCAAAGATAGATAAAGAGCAATGTCCAAGCCATTGGATTCCCCATCACCATCTATGGATGTGAGAGTTGGACAGTTAAGAAAGAAGATAGGAAGAAAATCAATGCATTTGAGAGAATGTGGGGCTGGAGAAGAGTGCTGAGGATCCCATGGACAGCCAAAAGGACAAACAAAGGGGTCCTAGAACAGCCAGAACTCAACCTGGAAGCGAGGATGACTAAACTGAGGTTGTCGTACACACATATATTAATAAACATGATTCAGAACCAAGCGAGCAACATTTCAGACTAAGAGTTTATCTTCACTACATAATGAGAGCAGTACAACAACCAGTCCCACACCTACCACACACACAAAGTGGGCCCTGGTTTGAAAATATTTTACAAACATATTAATTCGCAAACACAAACCTTGATTTTGCTATTTTATATATAAGGGACACTATTTTAATTTCCATTCTATTTAATGGGGCTTCAGCATCCACAGATTTGGGTATCCACAGGGGGTCCTTGAATCAACCCCCAGAAGATAACAAGGGCCCACTTACTGTACCATATTTAAGTGCCCTGTCTCTATCCTATAGGATACTGGAATTGGTAGTTCAGGAAGAAACTCCAAATTCAACATTGGAATAGGGACTCACCATATTTGGGAGACTTTAAACAAGTTGGATAGGCATCCTTCAGGAATGCTTTAGTTGTGAATTCCTGCATGGCTGAAGGGGGCTGGACTAAGTAGCCCTTGCAGTCTCTTCTGTGATCCTATAAACCTGCTACAGAATTCTAGCCCACTCCCTTGAAGCAGATTCCTAGTGAAGCAGAAAGTTAACTAGAAAAATGGTTCAAATGAAAGAAATTCTAAGATATAAACTTAAACCAGTAGGGGAGGAAGAGGAAGTCATTTGTGTTTGTTTGTTTGTATGTGGATGGTGTTTTCCCCTAAATTTATAGTATATGTCAGTTCAAATTTATATTTTTTTATTGATCAACTTTGTTGTTGTTGTTGTTGTTGTTGTTATTTTGTGTCCTCAAGTTGCTTCCGACTTATGGTGACCTTAAGGCAAACTTATCCTGGAGCTTTCTTAGCAAGATTTGTTCAGAGCAATGTGAAGTCGAAGGCTTTCACGGCCAGCATCCATAGGTTTTTGTGGGTTTTTCAGGCTGTGAGGCCATGTTCTAGAAGAATGTATTCCTGGCATTTCACCTGCATCTGTGGCTGGCATCTTTAGAGAATGCTGGCATGGAGGTGTGTGGGATATATATACTGTGTGACCCTTGGTTAAGAGGATTAGCATGTAAATCTGTGTATTGTTATGCTAATCCTGTGTATGCTAATCCTCTCAACAAAGGGTCACACAATATATATACCTCACACACCTCCATGCCACCATTCTCTGAAGATGGCAGCCACAATTGCAGGCAAAACATCAGGAATACATTCTTCTAGAACAGAGCCTCAAAGCCCAAAAGACCCACAAAAACCTATGTTCAGAGGAAATTTGCCATTGCCTTCCTCTGATGCCGAGAGAATGTGACTTGCCCAAGGATACACAGTGGGTTTCATGGCCAAGCGGGGAATTGAATCCTGGTCTCCAGATTCATAGTTCAACACTCAAACTGATTGATTGACTTATAACTATATAACTTGCATTTAAACTCAGAATGAAAGAGGTCCTCTCTAACCCAGCATGTGTGAGAGAGGGCTGAGAGAGTTCTGTGTTGAGCAAGTTCAGTGCTGGTCTAGCTAGTTTCTTTGAACCAATACTTATTTTTTTTTAAGCGGATAGGAGGGAACCAGTGCTGGATCTTGTTTGAGTGTTGCTTCTTGGTGCATTTCAGATGTGAATAACTGGCTCTGACACACACACCCCTTTGCCAACATCTGACAGCTTCATGAGTTGCCCCATGTGGTAATCTGCACATGCACAGACTTGAGATTCAGATCTCAGCTTGTGATGCTTTTGTGTTTTTGTCATCTTGGCACAAGGGTACAACTCAGGATTTCAAAGCCTTTTACCACCTCCCGCACCCATCCCTGTTGTCTCCATCTGTGATTTTCCAGAAATCTGGTTCAAACCTGCCAGCGGGATCCTGGGTTCGAAGCCTTTCTTTCAGATTGCCAATCCATCACTTTTGCAACCAATCAACCTGGTCCTTAGATTTAAAGAACCAGGACTTGACTTGCAACAAATGTCTGGAAATATTTAATGTGGCATCTTTATCAGACTTGGAGGCCATAAATCAGGGGTAGGCAACCTTTCCCCTTTAAGGGCCAAGGGACTTCATCTCCCAGAATCCCAGGAGCTATTGGCCAACATGGGACTATTGGCCAACATGGCTGAGGCTTCTGGGAGCTGAAGTCCCTCGACCCTTAAAGGAGAAAGGTTGCCTACCCCTGCCATAAATCATGGAAACAACCTATGATGGGGATCCTACTATTCACCTGTTGGAGGTGCTGATGAAGAAGAAATTCAAAATGCATGCCAGTGAGCTAATGAGAGCAATTTGGATAAAGTTTCTCTTTCATCTAGGTTGTGGCTTTCAAGAAAATGGAAGAATACTCATTTTGGTCTCATATTGTTGTTGTGTGCCTTCAAGTCCTTCCCAATTTATGGCGAGCCAAGGGTGACCCTATTATAGGTTTTTTCTGGGGCTGAGAGGATGTGACTCAACGAAGGTCAGCCAGTGGGTTTCCCTGGCCAAGTAGGTAATGAACTATGGTCTCCAGAGTCATAGTCCAACACCCAAACCACTACAAACAAAACAATACAGAATCCAAGTCAACTGAGCTTTGTCTACTAAGCTGTAAAGTTTTGTCTCCTGTCCTTTAGTGGCCATTTCTCATTTGCTTTGATCTGTGGCATCAACGTCTTCACATGTGGTTTTTTTTAAATATTTTATGCTTTAACATTGATGTTTTTATAGAAAAGAGCTTGAGACAAGAGTGGTGAAGGTATGATAGAATGTTTTTATCAAAATTTAAAGGGAATCCAAGTTTGGGAGATGGCAATTCTTACAAGCATTTGGGTATCTCTTGGTTAACTGTTTTTCCCCTCCTGTTTTTCATTGATTGACATAGGGTTGCCAGAAGAGGGAATGGTTGAGCAGAAGAGACAATTTTTCAGCATGACAAACAATACTTGATGAAATTCCCCTTTCTGCAAATCCATCTGCATCTTATATCACCTGATGTCTCTAGATGGAAGAGGAAGAAATGGTTAGAAGACATCCACAGCATCATAGAATCAGAGATAGGAAGGGACACCAAGGACTATCTAAGTCCAACTCCCTGCCAGTGCAAGAATCCCCAGTTAAAACATTCAGCTTCTGCCTAAAAATCTTCAAAGGAGAGTCTACCACCTTCTAAGGTAGTTTATTCCACTCTCTCACAGCTCTTACTGTTGGGATGTTCTGATGGGAAATGTGAGGAACTCTCAAGCAGAGTAAATAATGTGGAAGGCAGAAGCTGAACTTACCCAACACTCAGAATCTAGCAAAGGATCTTATCCCATCATCATGAGCAACACAAAACAAACTCACACCATCTTCCAAGGACATCTCCAAAATTTGAAAATGGCTCTCGTATGGTCACTGTTAATTGCCATCATGTTGACTTTGGCAGCATCTGCACTGTACAAATAATGCAGTTTGACAGGGCTTTAACTGCCATGGCTTAATGCTATGGGATTCTAGAGGATTTGTTGTTTTGTGAGATATTTAGCCTTCTCTGTCAGAGACCTCTGGTGCCACAATACAATACAAATGCCAGAATTCCATAGCATTGAGCCATGAAAGTTAATGTGGGGTCAAACTGCATTATTTTTGCATTACAGATCAGGATTTTGGCAAACAGCAACCCTATGAATGACAAACCTCCAACTCACTTTGCTTTCAATTGCCCTGCAATTGAATTCAGTCTTGCAGACTCAGGGCAGCCATGCTTCCTTGGCTGAAGCATCCTTTCTGTACTGGGATCTTCCTCTTTTCCTACTGCCTTCTACCTTACCAAGCAGAAATGCCTTTTCTAATGAGTCATGTTTTCTCATGATATGTCCAAAGTACAAGAAACTCAGTTTAGTTACCTTGGCTTCTTGGGAAAGTTTGAGCTTGATTTTCTCTAAGACCCATTTATTTATCTTTTTGGCAGTCTGTGGATATTCGTCCAGCACCATGCTTCAAATGAGATGGCTCTCATGTCATTCTTTCCAAAGCAAGCATATCCAGCTTCTTCAGCCGTTCCTCATAGGGTTTAATGGGGAGGGTGTGGGTGGAGGAGATAACAGTTGCATTTAACATTAATTTCTCTCTGTTCAGCAATTGTTATCAATCAAGGGCTGCATCTGGAGCACAGAAAGAATGCATTTTGACACTACCTTTAATTGCCATGGCTCAATGCTATGGAGTTATAGGATTTGTAGTTTGCCCTTAAAGACATGGGAGTGCCAACATATCTGATAGTCCTAATAAGGAATCTGTACTCAGGAAAAGAGGCTACTGTCAGAACAGAAGACAGAGAAATAGAATGGTTCCCAATTGGCAAAGGAGTCAGTAAGGCTGCATCCTGACACCTTATCTGTTCAACTTGTATGCAGAACATATTATAAGAAAAGGAGGCTTGGACACAGAAGAAGGAGTGAAAATAGGAGGAAGGAATATCAACAATCTAAGATATGTAGATGACACCATAATACAGCAGAAAACACCACAGACCTGGAATACCAACTAAGGAAGATCATGAAAGAAAGTGCAAAGGCAGACTTAATGGTGAATGTAAAGAAAACAACAATAATGACCACCAAGGACCTGCACAAGTTCAAGCTAGACAACGAAGAAATAGGAATAGTGAAAGAGTTCTCATATCTGGGATCAAACATTGATAGAAATGGGGACTGCAGTCAGGAAATCAGGAGAAGACGAAGAATGGGGAAAGTGGCTATGAAAGAACTAGAAAAGATCCTAAAATGCAAAGACATACAACTCAGCACAAAAGTCAGAATCATACAAGTCATTGTATGCCCTATTCCCATGGATGGATGTGAGAGCTGGACAGTTAAGAAAGAAGATAGGAAGAAAACCAATGCATTTGAGAGAATGTAGGGCTGGAGAAGAGTGCAGAGGATCTCATGGACAGCCAAAAGGACAAACAAAAGGGTCCTAGAGCAGATCAAGCTGGAAACCTCCCTGGAAGAAGCCAAGATGACCAAACTGAGGCTGTCGTACTTCAGACACATCATGAGATGAGAGGACTCTTTGGAAAAGACAATAATGCTGAGGAAAATGGAGGGAAGGAGGAAGAGAAGAAGGCCACAGGACAGATGGAGGGACTCTATCAAGGAGGTCCCTAAGGGGTTGCAGGAATTAAGGAGAGCAGGGGAGGACAGGGGGTCTTGGAGATGTCTCATTCATAGGGTCGAGATCGACTCAAGGACAGTTAACAACAAACAACAACAGAGTCTGTTTTGGCACCAGAGCTCTCTGACAAAGAAGGCTCAATAGCTCACAAAACTACAAATCCCAGAATCTCATAGCATTGATCCATGACAGTTAAAGTGGTGTCAAACTGCATTATTCCTGCACTGCAGAGAGAGGCACAAACATGTCAACATTTTTCAGGTTTTGTTTTTTTGCTTCATTGGAAACCGTGGCTTATTTTGCTGCAAGCTGGGAGTGGTGGCAATGATGATGACAAGGTTGACGATAAGCCTTTGCAGACTGCTAGAAATAGTGCAAACTGAGTCCACTTTAACTGCCCTGGCTCAGTGCTAGAGAATCCTGGGAATTGTATCTTTTTCTGAGACATTGAGCCTTCTCTGTCAGAGAGCTCTGGTGCCACAATAAACTACAGTTCCCATGATTCCCTAGCACTGAGTCAGGGCAGTTAAAGTGGACTCAATTTGCACTATTTCTGGCAGTCTGCAAAGGCCCAATGATTCTTTACTTTATTTATATGCCCCTTGCACCCGTCCCCCATACTATGCCTCAAGGTGGATTAAAAACCAATTACAGGTAAACCAAGGTTTTTGTTATTCTATAATTCAGCTCTGAAGAGCACCCATCAACTTGCCCTTTATAGATTTTTCCAGCACACTGAGTTGTACCCAGAAACAGACCAGTAGCTAATGCCTGTGAGAAATCTCAGCATGTCTTGTACCTGGACCCATCACTGGGATGCTGTTTTCCAGGAGCATTTTCCAGGATTTTAACTTCCAGAATCTTTCACTGTTGGTCACATTGCTGGAGCTTTTGGACATGGAAGTCCAGTTAACCCAACATTTTATTTATTCAAAAGACAGAAGAACGTTGTGTCAAGATGGAACCAAGTCCTAGGGATTTTGTGAGATTAATGAAAATGGGGCTGCCATCTATTGGCATTTTGTGCATGCATACATTGTCTTACACATGGAATTGTATTTTTTGGACTTAGAATAATGTCCATATTCAGTTCATAGTTGTTTGTGCATGTGGAATTCTGCAAGAGTGTTGCATATGCATTTGTGTGTCCTTGAATGCATCATAACTAACCAGTGCTTTGAAGGGGCCACTTGATTCTCTTGGACTATGGAAGCAGCAAGCACATCTTCAGATAATGCAATTAGTTGCATAATGTTGGTATTCAACAGAAGAGTGGTGTGGCTCAACCACCACATAGGTGTTGTTGTTAACTGCCCCCAGGTGGATCTGGACTCATGGCAATTAAATATCGCCAAGACCCCCTGTCCTCCACCACTTGGCTCAGGTCCTGCAAACCCACGTCTGTAGCCCCCTGATTGAGTCCATCTGGCATGCAGTCTTCCTCTCCTTCTTGTACCCTCTATATTTCCTAGCATTAGTGTCTTTTCTAATGATTCATACCTTCTCATTATGTGGCCAAAGTATGACAGCCTTAATTTGCTCATCTTGAGGGGGGAGGGTTGCAGACTGCCAGAAATGGTGCAAATTGAGTCCACTTTTAGGGTTAGGGTTAGTGCTAAGGAATCATGGTAATTGTTTTTTTTTTTTCTGAGACATTGAGCCTTCTCTGTCAGAGAGCTCTGGTGCCACAATAAAATCCCACGATTCCCTAGCACTAACCCTAACCCTAAAAGTGGACTCAATTTGCACTATTTCTGGCAGTCTGCACCCCCCCTTGGTTTCCAAGGAGACTTCTGGTTGGATTTGTTCCAGAACCAATATGCTTGTCTTTTTTGCTGTCCATGGTATACTAAGTACTCTTCTCCAGCACCACATCTCAAATGAGTTGATTTTCTTTTGATATGCTTTCATCACTGTCCAGGTCTCACATCCATACATGGCAATGGGGAAAACAATGGGTTGAAATAGTCAAACTTTAGTGCTCAGATGTATATCTTTGCTCTTCAGAATCTTTTCTAGTTCTTTCATAGCTGCCTAGATTTCATTCCCCGTTGTCTTCTTGTTTCTTGACTGCAGTCACCATTCTGGTCAATATTTGATCCTAGGTATGGGAATTCTTTAACTATTTCAATTTCATCATTGTCTAGATTGAATTTATGTATTTCTTCTGTGGTTATTATTTTTGTTTTCTTTACTTTCACCACTAATCCTGCCTTAGCATTTTCATCTTTGACTTTCCTTAGTAACTGTTCTAAGTCTGTGATGTGGTGTCATCCACATACCTTAAGTTGTTGACAAGTCTTCCTCTTATTACTGTAAATTGTTGGTGTTCCTTCCTCCTATTACTGTAGTAGCACAATGCTGGACCTCAGCTTGGGATTCGGTATTTGGATTAGGCCAAGCAGAAATGCCATTGAAATTTCGTTACACATGAAGAAGTAGAAAAGAATTGTTTGTGCAAAGACTCTCAAGTCAAGAGCCAACTACTCTCAGCTGCCCCCTAATGCTGGTTGCTGTGAGTGCAGCACAGCAGGACTTCCACTTCTGTCTATTTTCCACAGGCCAAGCAACCATCCATCTCAGTGGATCTCCCCAACATGCTAGATGTGTAGATTCCTAGAGGGAGACATGATCTTCTCAGTGGCTGCCCCTTCCAAATGGAATGTACCTCCTGAAGAGGGCCCACCTGATTCAAACTTAATTTTTATTTTATTTTATATTATATATGGATGAAGCTACTGAAGGGTTTGCTACTACACATTGCCACACTGGAGATCATAGATTTGGAAGTGACTCCCAGGGCCATCCAGTCCAACCTCCTGCCATTCAGGAAGACACCATCAAAACACCCCCAACAAATGACCATTCTGCCAATGTTTAAAAACCTCCAAAGAAGGAGACTCCACCATCTACCAAGACAGCAGCATCTTCCACTGTCAAACAGCTCTTACCATCAGGAGGTTCTTCCTAATGTTTAGATGGAACCTCTTTTCCTCACGAGATGATGCTCTGAGTTAGTCCTTCTAAGCCTTGATACTTGCTTCTCTTTGGAAGGTGTAGTTTTGTTATGCAGCGATGCTTATTCCACATACTGCTATGCTGCATTTTTTAAAGTATCTCCCAGGGCACCTGAAAACAAAAGGAAGATAAGAACAATGGAAGAATGAAGCAGCAGAAGGAGCAGGCAATGAAGCAATCGATAAAACAGCAGTCAGTCAAATAAACAGATCAGCAGGGGGAAAATTCAGTCACATGACTTGGAGAATAAAAAAGTTCATCACCTGCCATAGATAGGACTGGAAAAAAGTTTGTTTAAGAGATGCATCCAAAGACTGAATGCCGCTGTTTAGAAGGCCTTCTTCTCTCCAGTAACTGCCCTTTGATTGTGCAGGAAGGGAAAAAGCTTGCGATCAGAGTCCCTTTCACACTACATAATTATAGCACTATAATTCCACTTTAACTGCCATGACTCCATCCTATGGAATCCTGGGATTTGTAGTTTGGTGAAGCCCTCAAGGTGCCAGACTGAGGAGTTTAAATGCTTCTTCATAACTGCAAACCCCAGGATCCATAGAATGCAGTCTTGGCAGTTAAAGTGGAATTATAGCACTATAACTGTATAGTGTGGAAGGGCTCCAGATCTTAAGGACTGGTTCATGCTTGGAAAGCCAGCGTGATGTTGTGGTTAGAGCATTGGACTCAGACTTTGGAGATCCATATTCTAGTCTCCACCAGCATGAAAATCAATGGGTGACCTGAGGCCAGCCATACCTTCTCCTGACCTGTTTCACAAGGTTGTCGGAGGAGGAAGAAAGGCATGCATGCTTCTTTGAGCTTATTAGAGGAAATCTGGGTTAGCATGCATCTCCACTATGGATGTGAATTTTTGCTAGGTCCAGAAGAATATTTTCAAAGGTTTTCTCCTTGTTAGGTGAGATTATAAGACGTTTTGTGCATTTTTCAAAAAAGTGAGCAAGAATATGCTTTAAAACACCAATGCTTTTTTTGGCAATATACAGGTCCAAATCTTATTGTTAGTCGCAACTAAAGTACACAGTACTTCTATGCACAATGGCATTGCATTCACAACTCTACTGCTGCACCTTGAACTGAATGCAAACATTTTGCATTTTGCAAAAAAACAAACAAACAAACAAACAAACAAAAAAACCCAGCCTTAAACTGAATGCAAATATTTTGTATCAGAGAAATGTCCAACCACTTCCAAAGGGGAATTTACTCATGTGTAAGACACCAACAAGATTTTAGTCAAGATTTCTCATAGCGTCCCGGTGAAGATTCCTTAGAGAAAAGTTTCCTTGAATTTCACTGACTTGTTTTTCTTTTAAATCCCTGGCTTTAGATTTAATGAATTCAATTACAAAAAACAACAACGAGGAACATGCATATTCGCCTCCTTGATGTCTCATCAGACCTTTTAATTGGGATGTTAAAAAGATTAAGAGGCGCTGTCAGGAAGAAGGAGTGACTTGGTGACTCCTTGAGTTATCGATTGCACACATGTTACATTAACATATAAGCAGAATCCATTCCTTGACAGACTGCTGTTTGTGCCCAGGGCATGTTTCACTTTGAGCAACCGATCTGGGCAAATAGCAGGATGCAGACAAAGAGGAATGGGAGAAACGAAAAAAGCATTAGCCAGGAAGGAGTGCAAACTTGACTGAAAGAAAGCCTGCATTGCAAAGTACGCATGTCCTGGCCCTTTTGGAAACTGGAAGCGAGACTCCTATAAGCTTATCGCATGGCACTTACAGGAATGGGAACAGAAAGGGACAAAAATGCATGTTACCGGACAGGAGAACGCCACCGATGCCGGCGAGAGTCCCCAAGTCGTTCTCCGGCCGTTCCTGGCAGTCGAATGGCTGCCAGGAACGGCCGGGGAACGGCTTGGGGACTCTCGCCGGTATCGGTGGCATTCTCCTATCTGGTAACATGCATTTTTGTCCCTTTCCTTTCCGTTCTTTTCTGTTCTCATTCCGGTAAGTGCCGTATGATAAGCTTACTAGTCTCAGTTTGAGTTAACTAGGTGATGGTGACTGGGCATTTGGCAATAATTTGGGAAAGCAAACTTGAGTGTCCTGCTGCCAGACACTTTCAGGATTTAAAGGTCAACTAGGAGAAAGATAGCATATAAATGAAATAAACTCTGGCCCTTTGAGAACAATATCCCCTCCAGCAGGGAAGGGCAACTCTGCCACGTCCAATTTTCTACTTTTAGGACCCTCCAGGGGCTGCCCAGGCTGCCAAAACAGACCGACAATCAAAAACATCTGGAAAAGGGCAACTTCTTTTGTTGGAAAAACTGGTATTTTATGAAGTTCAACAGTTGAAGTGGCCTTGCAACCTGTTTTGAAGCAGAATTCATGTTTCTGGATGCTTCTGGTAGAGAGAGAACACTGCCTCGTGGTATTGTGGTTTGAGTGTTGGACTATGACTCTGGAGAATAAGGTTCAAATCTCCACTCAGCCATGAACCCCACTTGGGGACCTTGGGTGACTCTCACTCTCTCAGCCTCAGAGAATGGCAATGGCAAAGGCAAAGGCCAACCACCTCTGAACAAACCTTGCTAAGAAAACCCTGTGATAGGTGAACATCTTAGGGGTGCCATAAGTCAGAAATGACTTGAAGGCACACAACAACATTTTTGAATATCTCAATAGGCATTTTTGAACATCCCAAGAGATGGAGGAAGCTTGTTTTGTGGTGTTTCACAAGGCAGGGCCTAGACCAACAGATTCAAACCACAAGAAATAAGATTTAATGTAAATGTTAGGAAGAACTTTCTGATGGTAAGAGCTCCCTTGGAAAGCGATGAGGTCTTCTGGGTTGGAGGTTTTTAAATAGAGGCTCTCAAGGATGCTTTAGATGTGGACTCCTGCATGGAAACGGGTTGGATTAGATGTCCCCGGTGGTCCCTTCCAACACCTTGATTTTATAACTCCACAATACCAACAGAATTCCAGCCTTTGTTTCCTTTCCTGGCTTTTTAAGGCTTTTCTTTAAAAACTAAGTGATAAAGGACTCTTAGTTTTGTTGGCTTTCGGTCAAGTAGATTAATGGCAAAGAGGGAGATTACAGAGGGCTGATCAAGATTGATGGGAACTGAACAGCAGCTTCTTGTGTAATTAAAACCATTGCCTCTGAAACAGAAAACAAAAACACTACCTCTCAGCCAAGGAGTAAGACATTGCCAGCCCTCCAAATCATGGGGATGAAATTCCTCTTCCTTGCTCTGATCCCCAACTCTAGTACTTTTCAATTTTCCAAGCTACCTCCTCCATGATATTCAGAATGTACTGTCACATTTCGTATTCAGCCTTGCTGCCATACTGCATGGGATCTTTGCGTATTAGGGATTGTGGCCTGTTGTCCTAATGCCAAAGTGTTACTCCGAGTGGCTGATGATAATTTAAACTCACAATCTCCCCTTCCCCTTCCCTATGCATGTGTACATAGCACGGATGTAAATCTCCACAGTTTTTGTCTTATGTTTTCCTGCTGGTGTTTTAGATACACCTAAGCTCTCTTAAACTTTCATTTGTCCTTTCTAGCCAGGGTTTAATCCCCATATTCAGTCCACAGTTGTGTAAGTGAAGTGTAGCCTTTTCACATGGAGGGGAACAATTCTGGATGGTGTTTACCAGGACTGCAGACACAGACACTGCAAATGTGCAGATAAACAATTGATTTTTTTGTTGTTGTTCATTACCATCAAGTTGACTTCGACTTATGGTGATCCAATGAATGAGAGTTCTTGTTAAGAGCAGTGGACAGAGTTTACTAGTTTGAGGGAAAAACTCTTCCAGGCACTAGAGTCTCTGCAAGACCTTGTAGGCTAAAAGTTTTTTAAATGGACAATTAGCCAGTATGAAGCCAAGTGAGGATTAGGGAAGAAATTGGGTTGAAGACAAGGTGTTTTTGCAGCAACCGTTTCTTTATTTGAAAGACAGGAAAAGATAGCAGCAGAAATTGACAGAACAGTCTATATTCAATGCAAGCTGTTTCTCAAACTAAAAGAAGAGGAAATGGCATGGGAGCTAAAACCCTATTCTTAGCCAGTCTAAAATGGGTTTAGCTAAATTTAAGGGATTATAGACTAAAACACAACACATGGATTTTTTCACCCTCTGATGGGAAAAGGAGTCTGGATGACTGGAGCTCAGAGCAGCAGAATGTAGAGAAGCAGTTCTCAGAGAGAGAAACAGACCCTGTTTCTGTCTCTTTATATTTAACATCTTCCTAACTTGGGAGTTGTCTCCTAAAGTGAAGGGAACACCTCTGAGTGGAGCAAAACATGACCTCAGTGTTGTTCTATAGAGGGTTCAAAAACAAAGCTATGTGCTTGCAAAGGGAGAAGAGAACATACCCTTCAGGTACTGATAAGGACTTAGATGGTCTGGGTGGTAAAAAACAATGGAGCTACATACAAAAGAGAAATCCAACTAAGTATAAACATTTATCCACTTTCAAATCCAGATGGGATTGCTCAACATCTCTGGAAACTGTATAATGTCTTACAATGGGGGGGGGGGGCTGTACCCATCAGAGTCAGTTTTGCAGGTTTTCCATTCAGTGGTGTTAAACAAAACAGTTGAGCCCTGATTGCTCTCCTGAACATATCATAGAATCATAGAGTTGGAAGAGACCCCAAAGGCCATCCACTCAACCCCCTGCCATGCAGGAACTCATAATCAAAGCATCCCTGACACATGGCCATCCAGCCTCCGTTTAAAGACGTCAATGGAAGGAGAATCCACCACTGTCCAAGGGAATGTGTCCCACTGTTGAACAGTTCTTTCCTTGTCAGCATGAGGAGGTGGAGTTGGAGCATATATTCCAGTTTGCACTTTTAAAATGAGGTTTGACTTTTTCCAAGATGGACAGGGGTCCAGGCCACCAGCCTTACCCTTCCAGGATGCCTTTTCAGGTGTCCAGGCCAACAGACCTACCCTTCCAAGATGCCTATTTATTAAGCATAGCTTATAACAAACTTCAAGGCACTCTATCATCAACAGCCCTGCTAAGGTCTTGTAAAGTCAGGGCTGTGGCTTCCTTGACTGAATAATGTAGTCATCTCTTTTCCCAGTGCCTTCTAGTTTTCTAATGGGTCATCTTTTCATGCACCATCATCTTTTCTAATGGGTCATGAGTTCTCATAATAGGTCCAAAACACAACACTATTTTTAGTTATCTTGGCTTCTACAGACAGTTCTGGCTTGATTTGCCCTAAGACTAATTTATTTGTCTTTTTGGCAGTTCACAGTATCTGTAGAAGTTTTCCCCAGCACATTTCACATGTTGATCTTCTTCCTATCATCTTTCCTCACTGTCAATCTTGACCCTGGTATTCAATTACATATCCAAATCTTTGCTATTTTTCTGGTAGTAATATGGTGTCATCTGCATCTCTTCAACTGTTGGTGTTCTTTCCTCCAATTTTCCACATCTCCTTCCACTGAGTCTAATCCTGCTTTACAATATGTTCACCACACAAGTTAAAAAATTAGTGATAAAATGCATCCTTGCTAATTGTTTCTCCATCTGTCCTACCAGTAGCCTCTTCTTCTATGTACGGGGCAATCTAATGTTGTGGTTCACCCATTTCTTTAGGAACATCTTACTCCTGCATTAAATTTCCCTATGAAAGTGGTTGGCATTTTTTACCAAGATGGAAGGTCTACATTCAGTTCAAGTTGTGTAAGCAGAGTTGCACATTTAGTGCCATTGTGCATGGAGATGCTCAAGCAGAGGCAACTGAACAGGTGCATTCAGTTGCACATTTGGTTGTGCCTTCCATTGTGCAAGATTACCATTCAACACAGAGGTTACTGGGCACCAGCAATGCATGACTCAAGAGATCTATATTACACAACCCTGAAGTGGGATCTCAACTCCCATAAACTTCTCAAAGGGGATCAAATGCACACAACTACATACATTTTTTGTTATACAGATGTCCTCCTCATTCTACCTCACAAAAGTGATTGTAGAATCTGAGACAGTACAGCTTCATATACTTTCAGAAGCATATATCTTAATTAAAGAAAGCATATGCACCAGAGATAGGAAGAATATTCATTTCTTTTTATTTCCTTGTGCACTGGAAACCTCATCAAGAAAAAGAAAAGCAGTGAGATTCTTCACACTTTTTCATATCTTTTGGACAATTTATGGAGATGTGCAGATCATTTTTTTCTTTGCACAAAATAGGGGGAATTGCACATAAAATATGTTTTCTGCACAGGATAAAGTGTTTTTTTTTTGTATTGAAAACATGGTTTTCTGAACAGAAACCCTACATGTATTTTCTGCACGAAATAATTCCACGAATGACTTAACAAAGTGCAAAATTCTCTTGAAAACTGCAAAAGAAATCTTGGGCTCAGGGGCAGGCTATTGAAAGAATCTCTCTCCATTGTTGGAGGTTTTTAAACAAAAGAGTAATCCACATGGACAAAAAAAAAAA
>CM034703.1:2368878-2378937 GCA_020142125.1 Phrynosoma platyrhinos
ATCCTCAGTGTCACACCCCTTCAAATATTTAAACATGGCCATCATGTTCCCTTTTATCCTTTTCTCCTCTAGGCTAAACATGCTCAATGCCCTCAGCTGCTCCTCATAAAGCTTTATAGTTTCCAGACCTTTCACCCTTTTGTTTACCCTCCGCTGGACACACTCCAGCTTCTCAACATCCTTCTTCAATTGTGGAGCCCAGAACTGGATGCAGGATTCCCAGTGGGTTCTGTCTGACCAAAGCAGAACTGAGTGGCACTATTACTTCTCTTGATTTAGACACTACAGTCCTATTGATGCAGCCTAGCATCATATTGGCTTTCTTACTGCCGCCTCACACTGTTGACTCACGTTCAGCCTGTGGTCAACTAAAGTCCAAGACTGCAGAAATAATCCAGCTTGAGACTACTATAATTGCCCTGGCTCAGTGCTAGTGAATCCTGGGAACTATAGTTTATTGTGGCACCAGAACTCTATGACAGAGAAGGCTCGATGTCTCACAAAACTACAGTTCCCAGAATTTCATAGCACTGAGCCAGGGCAGCTAAAACAGCCTCAAACTGGATTATTTCTGCAGTCTCTTTTGTTTTCCATGTCAGGGGTGCAGTGGATCTGCTTTGGGTTTCCCCCCAGATGCTTTCCAAGGTGGAGAACCTTCTCTTGAAAATAACTTCAGATCCTTGGCTATTTCCTTTAAAGCCTGGAATAAAATCCAGAACATAGTAGCATACATGGAAAAATGTGGCTGCCACTGCAGTGTCACTGAATCATACCTCCCAGCAATTTTTCACCACTGGTTGTGGTGACCAAGGCTAATGGGAGCTGCAGTGCAACAACATCTGGAAGGTTGTACCTTTCTAAGTGCAGGATTGTTCCGGCCCTTGAGATGGATCCACATGCCCCAAAGACACTCCTCTGGTGAATCACTTTCATCCAGCTCCCTCACCTGGCCCAAACTACAAAGGTTCTTCAAAAACCTCACACTTTGCAAAGATTTTTTTGCAGTGGCAAGAAAATGCTAAAATGGGAAAAAATTGTGAGCTTCATCTCTGACCATAATTCATATTCTCCCTGCCTTCCAGGACTCTGGAGCATTTGTAAATTCCTGAAGGGATGTCACATAGAAGATGGAGCAAGCTTCCTTTCTGCTATTCCAGAGACCAGAACATGAACCACAGGATTCAAATTATGAGAAAAGAGTTTGCACCTAAACGTTAGAAATAACTTTTTTTAAAAAAAAAACTGTAAGAACTGTTTGAGAGTGGAACAGACTCTCTTCCTTCTTTGGAAGGTTGGATGGGCACCTTTCAGGAATGCTTTCCTTGTGTATTCCTGCATGGCAGGGGGGTTGGATTAAATGGCCCTCATAGTTCTTTTTAGATTTAAGATTCTGTGATGCTATCATTTTGTGACCAGTGGCTTCTATGTCATAAAGCCAGAGTGGTGTAGAGGTTTCAGCATTGGATTATGACTCTGGAGACCAGGGTTCAATTCCCGCTCATGCCATGAAACCCACTGGGCAAGTCTCATGCTCTCAGCCTCAGGGCAAGGCAATGATAAACTTCCTCTGAACAAATCTTGCCAAGAAAACCTCATGATAGGGTCAACAACAATTGGAAACAACTGGAAGGCACACAACACACACACACACACAGCTTCTGTGTCAAGGGTGCAATGAATCCACTGTCAGTTTTATTATAGACTTCAAATGATGCTGAACCGATTTGTGTATGTGTGTGTGTGTGTTGTTGTTTTTTTTTAAAAAAGAACAATTTGTTATGTTTTAAATACTTTTTACATGTATTTTAAAGTCAGTGTAGTTTTAACATGATAGCTATTTAAATGTTAAAAAATATTCTTTTCAAACAGTGACGGCTCCTCTTGGAATGACCAAACATGGGCTTGTTTGTTGTGAGATACCATAAAACCTTTGGGTGCTTGGAGGAAGAAAACAAGAAAACTACAATATGTAGCCAGCATAGTGACCTAGTGGCAAAATATTAAGTTTCAAAGAGCCAACAGACACCCCTGAAGAATGGCTTAAGAATGAAAGAGCCTCAGTGCTTTCCAGATGAACAGAGAAGAAAATCCCAGGCTTTGGCTGTAGAAGCTGTGAGAGGTGATGTGAATCTAATTCCCAGTATAGAAGACATGACCACCATAAAAATAATGCGCTTGATAAGGTCTGCAAGGCAGATACACAAAACTAAGCAGTTGTAGCTTCACAGTGAAAAGATAATATAGACAACGAACCAGGTCTTAGATGCTCTGCTTGATGACCAAACTAGAACAGAAAGACTTTTAAGACTGACGGGAAAATTTTTCAGGCCCAAAGAACCAAGGATGAAAGATGCCCGAACTGAATGAAGTTGGAAGCACCAGGTAGCAGTAAGAGATTATTTCGGCAAAAACAGACAGGCAAAAGGAGCCCCAGAGTGCACACAGAGACCACACTTGCTTCACTTAAATGTTACGATCAAAGGTTTCAGCTGTATTTTGTTTTGATCAAGGTTAGGAAACGGAAGGAACTGATAAGCAGGTATTGCCACAAAAGCAAAATAGGAGACAGGCTCCATGTGATGATAGATGGTCACTTCTTTGTTGCCTTATTACTTTACCATAGTAAGGAAATAAAGAAGTGACTATCTATCAGTATGTGGAGCCTCTCTCCTATTTTGCTTTTGACCTTGGGTCCTGCGTGGGAGAAAAGCAGGAATAAATAAATAAATTTGACACAAGTGTTCAGCACCTTGGAGACCTTTGAGATCGTTAGAAGTAATAGTGCCACTCTATTCTGCTTTGGTCATGCCGCACCTGGACTATTATGTCCAGTTCTGGACACCACAGTTCAAAAAGGATGTGAACAAGCTGGAACATGTCCAGAAGAGAGTGACCAAAATGGTGAAAGGTCTGGAAACCACCAAGTCCTTATAGAGCTGGGCATGTTTAGCCTATGTCCCAAACACAGTCTGGGGCAACCAGCCAAAGGCTGATTGCTACACGGCTGATAGTAGCTAATGAAGAAGCCAAGGCACAGAGCAGCTTACAGTTCAGCA
Organism: Phrynosoma platyrhinos; assembly: GCA_020142125.1. NCBI lineage: Eukaryota > Metazoa > Chordata > Lepidosauria > Squamata > Phrynosomatidae > Phrynosoma > Phrynosoma platyrhinos. The sequence continues at coordinate 2,371,935 of CM034703.1, forward strand.
CTTACTTTACTTAATAAATACAAGTCCTAAGTCCCAAACAGAGTTCAGCAGTGCCCAAGTCAGGTAAATGGCATCTTGAGTCAACAAACACAAAATCTTGGTCAAGCAAAGCAGCTTCATTTATATACCACTTTATACCATGCTATGAAGTATCTAAGTGGTTTACAACTGTAAGCTCATTGCCCCCCAACAGCTGGGTACTCATTTTAGCGACCTTGAAAGGATGCAAGCCTGAGTCAAGCCTGAGCCCTGGCTAGTATTGAACTCACAACCTTGTGGTTTATGAGTGAGCGGCTGCAGGACAGACATTTAACCACTGCACCACCAATAAAACAGTTTGGAACAGCAAACTTCAAAAGGAATTTTCCCATCCTTTTACTTCATTTGCACAGAGTTCAAGAACATGACAGGGAGCAAGGTAGGTCAGATAATCTCTGAAATGTCCTGGAGGGCAGGGCTAGGAATTTATAGATCAGCTGCTCAATGCAGCAACCATCAATGACTGTTGCCTATAAATCCTCTGAGACCTTTTCAAACCTTCCCTTTGTTGTCTCCTCTTGGCAAAAGTAGGTATGGGTAAGTGCCAGAGCTGTATGAGATGTGTGGCTCTGGAACCTCCTCCTGCTCTGGTTCAGCAGCAGGTCCCAGCAGGTCCACTGATTCCATCTCTGAGTCAGAATCCATGTCCATGTTCTGGAAGCAGTGTATGATAGCCTAGGGAAGAGAAGGTTAAGAGGAGAAGGATGACCAAAATGGTGAAAGGTCTTGAAACCCTCTGAGGAGTGACTTAGGGAGCTGGGTAGGTTTAGCATGGAGAAGAGAAGGGGTGACATGATAGCCATGCTTAAATATTTGAAGGGATGTCATATTGAGGATGGAGCCAGCTTGTTTTAATAATAATAATAATAATAATAATAATAATAATAATAATAATAGTAATAATAATAAAATTTATTTATATACCACCCAATGGTTGCCCAATCAGCGTGGTTTACAACATAAAACAGTTTTCTGCAGCTTCAGAGTGTAGGACCCAAAGCAATGAATTCAAGTTACAGGAAAAGAGATTTCCTCTAAAGATTAGATCAGGGGTCAGCAACTTTTTTTGCCAGCGGACCAGGGGGGGGGATGGTACTGGGCATTCCAAAATGGTGCCCGCCATTGTGTGCATGCGTGTGCAAGCATGTGGGTGGCAGCGGCAGGACCGGGCAGGGGCTAGTCAAAAGGCCTCGGTGGGCTGGGTGCGGCCCATGGGCCGTAGGTTGCCAACCCCTGGATTAGATAGAACTTCATAATGGTAAGAGTTGTCCAACAGTGGAAGACACTGCTGCCTTGGAGGGTGGTGGAGTCTCCTTCTTTGGGTTTTTTAAAGCAGAGACTGGATGGCCATTTGTCACAGGGAGTGCTTCAATGGTTTATTCCTGCATGGCAGAAGGGAGTTGGATTGGATGGCCTTTGAGGTCTCTTCCAATTCTGTGATTCTATGGTTCTATGATTCTTCAAAAACGGGGACAAACCTGAAAGGATTCTCCGACACCCCACAGATGTGGAAAACACAAGCAGCCAAGAACACCAGTGCAAATAGTGGGAGGAGGAAGGAACTAAGGGCATGAATGGAGAGGTGCTAGAGGTGATGCTAGGGTGATGCCTGCTGCAACTGCCTTAACATCATTCTTGATCTCTGGCTGCAATTTTCTCCCCAGCATGGAATCGAGAGACACACAGAGACAGAGAGATTGCAGGCAACATTCTGCATTTGTCTCTTGGATGTGTTTTAGCTTTATAATGAGCCATTGGCACTTCCACACCTGCAGCTGGAAGGTATCGTAGCAGCAAGCAGAAAGGTGTTGATGGCTTCACAGAATACTTAGGGAAGGTGGATAGAGTAGTTTTCTTAGTACACTGTTGTATCTCTCAAATCACCCTCTCTGTAAATCGTATATTCCTGCTAAAGGATAAGAAAGGACCCATGACTTATAGCAAGCTTTTCCATGCTAACATTGTAAAGATGGCTTACTCTGTTATGGTCATCACACTTTAAGGAAGAGAGATAGTGTGACATAGTAGTTTGGGTGTTGGCCTATAACTCTGGAGACCAGGGTTCGATTCCCAGCTCAGCCATGAAACTCACTGGGTGACCTTGGGCAAGTCACATGCTCTCAGCCTGGGGGGAAGGCAATGGCAAATCTCCTCTGAATAAGAAAACTGCATGATAGGTTGGCTTTAAGGTCAACATAACTCGGAAATGACTTGAAAACACACAACAAAACACCTGGGCATCAGTACACAGGAGAGCAGTAAGTATGGCCAGGAATATGACCTTTAAGGAAGGTTTAGCTTGAAGAAGGCAAGCCTAAGATGTGACAAGACAGTCCTCTTTAGATACCTGAAGAGCTATTGCCAGTGGCCACTAATATCTCAGGTGTCATAGGGGTAATTAATCTGCTCCAGGTTTTCATCAAAACATTAAAGGAGCTGTCCAGCTGTCCAACATGCTTAACCCTATCCCCTAAAAGAGATTCAGCATTTGGAAAGCTCCCTTAAGCCCCAGAGTAGATTAACAGAGTAGACACAGACATATGAAAGGGATCTAGGAATCTTAACAGACCACAAGCTGAACAAGGGTCACCAGTGTGATGCGGCAGCTAAACACACCAATGTGATCCTAGGCTGCATCAATAAGAATCTAGTGCTCAGACTGAGGGAAGTAATACTACCACTTTATTTTGCTTTGGTCAGACTTTTCCTGGGATATTGTCAGAGAGCTCTGGTGCCATAACAAAGTACAAATCACTAGATTTCAGAGGCTGGAGCCAAGGAGGTTAAAGTGATGTCAAACAGCATTATTTTTGCAGTGGAGACAAAACCCAAGGCTCAGTCTACACAAGGGCTGTATCCCAGCTCCACTGTTTGCTTCCTTGCCCCTGTTTAACCCCTTTACTGCCATACACACTTGTTTTAACCCAAAGAGAAATCAGTTTGGAAAGCAACACAGGACACCCATTACATATTCAGACTGGTGCAAGAGGGTGTTTTTTTTAATGTGTGCATGTATTTGCCCTATCAGTTTATGTCTGGTCACATGAATGCAGGGACTGCAGGGTTGTTGTTGTTTTATATACATATTTGCTTCATCAAATAGCCTTCATTATGACTGTCTACTTGTGCTTCTATTAAATGAAGCCAGAAGAGAAAGGGGAGGTGGAATGGCAACCTGCAAATGTGGCCCTGGAAACACCAAATCCAAAAAAAGAGACAACATCGCCTTCTCCGGATGCTGATACAAAAGAGCTACCATTCTGTGGTGAGAATGATAAGGTGACCTAGGTCATGTTGAGGATAGAGCCAGGGTGACCAGATGTCATAACTGCTAAGGAGGACAAGACACCTCAAAACGTAGGCTATTCAAGAGGAATGTAGGCCACTACAAAATAAAAAAGTCTAAGGTAAATAGAAATTCATTTCATATGGGTTTATTTACAGCTATATTACAGTGAAGTGCATTTATTATGTATTCAATTGTATTTTTCTGATTAATCTTTCCTCGTTAAAATGCCTTGGTTTTCAAAATACTTAGAGAATTCTGAGCAAGACGAATGCTTAAAATTGTGCTTTACTAGCAACAAACCCTTGACTCAATCTATATTTAAATTATTCCTTTCATTTGTCCATTATGCAGAAATTAAGGGGGAAAACTCTTTCCCCTTTCAACTCTTGAGTTGTGCCCTCAAGCTGCCCATTGCCTAACACATTTGCTGTCCCTTTTCATTCCAAGAAACGCTTCCTGAGCTCCAAGTATGAGTCTTGTCTGCCGCTACTCCAAGGAAAAAAGAACTTTAAAATGATCCATCTTTTTGTCCTATTTGTAGTGAGGACAGGCAGAGACATTTCTTGAAGGGGAATAGCAAAGGTGGTGTTGCTCAGTGGGCTTCTTAGTCATGTTCAAAATGGAGGACATTTTGGAATTCCTCCTGGTCAGAAGGGTGAAATGTAGGACATGTCCTGGAAAAGGAGGATATCGGGTCACTCTGGCTGTATCTGTTTTGCTTTGTATTACTGGATGATGGGATATGTCATCCCTTTGGTGTTGCTGAAAGGAAGGGATGTTTATTTTTCTTGGAGTTAGATAATAAACAGATGTGAAGGGAAAGTAACATGCATTGGGAGATGTCAAAGGTTGATGCTATACTGGCCAGAATACTTCAGGTTGCTCCTCGAGTATTTTGGCCAAAATACTGCTAGATTATTCTATTAGGCGTGCCTTAGGGAGCTGAGTATGTTTAGCCTGGAGAAGAGAAAATTAAGGGGTGATATGAGAGCCATGTTTAAATATTTGAAGGGATGTCATATTGAGGAGGGAGCAAGCTTGTTTTCTGCTGCTCCAGAGAATAGGATCCAGAGCAATGGATTCAAACTAGAAGAAGAAAGATTGCACCTAAACGTTGGGAAGAACTTCCTGATGGTAAGAGCTGTTGGACAATGGAAGATTCTGCCTCAAAGAGTGGAGGATGCTCCTTCCTTGGAGGCATTTATATTTCCATCTGGTAGGAGTGCTTTGATGGTGTCTTCCTGCATGACAGATGGGGCTTGGTTTGCATGGCCCATGGGGACTCGTCTGATTCTAGGATTCTATGTGACCACTTGACCAAGATGACCTAGATGACCACCCACCAACCTGGCTTCCCTCTTCGCCTACCCCTAACTTCATCATGATTCCAATTTGGTGGTCAAACCTGGTTCTTCCCAAAGATATTTTAAAGACACAGTTCTTCCCCAAAACAGCAGAGTAAACTGTAGGCTTTAACAATTAAAGCCCACAGACATAGAAAAGAAGCATTTTAATATCCAAAGGAGAGGGATGCCTTGTGCTCCAACAGGATTGGGATCAAAGTACGGACACATTATTTTTAGTCTATGGAGATTCAGCCCTAGGCTAATGCCATCTTCTCCTGCTTCTTCTCAAGTTTCATTAACTCCTCCAAGGAAGAGAAAGACATCTTGTCGGCGCACATGGCTCCATGTGTCTTTTTGCTCGTTCACAAGCTGCAACTAGATCTTTTCTGTCTTTCCATCTTGATATATTTATCATAACAAAGATGAACTTTCTCACTTAATAAAAAGGGATTCTGTGTGATCCTTTTCTGGGGAAACAGGCAATCTCTTGAACTCATCTGATATTCATAGGGGCTCACTCCACATAGACAACCACCGAGGCTGAGATCCTTCATCATTTCAACACAGCAAAAATATCCATCAGTGGAGTTGTGCCATACTAGCATTACAGAGTAGTTGGCATACTGTTAGGAATGTGCACATATAAGTCACACTATACATACGGTGCCAAAAAGCCAGCATTGTGCAATGAAAAGATTCTGCTGATAGCAATGGAAGCAGAATTATACAAATAGTATTTTTGCCACATTGTGGTCTCTCTGGTCACTGTAAACCCAGAAGAGGCTTTTTTAAAAATAAAAACAAGACATGAAAAGGAAGTGAGTTCCTGGATATTTCTTTTTCTTTTCTTAAAAAAAAGGCCTCTCCTTGGTCTATAATGGTCCTAAGTGACCAAAAACATAGCAAAAATGACCCTCACACTTCCTAGAGGGAATTTGGAGACAAAAAGAGGGCTGCTTGTGTTAGAGATTGCAACCTTCCAAAATTTGTTGAGATGCAAATGCAACCCTTAGCCTGCTGCCACACTGCAGGATTAATGCAGTTTGACACCACTTTAACTGCCACAGCTCCATTCTATGGAATTCTGGGATTTGTAGTTTTGTGAGCTATTTAGCATTAGCAATTGCAAGAGCATTTACTTTTCTATACCATTTAATAGTGAACTCAGCACTCTCTAAGGTGGTTTACAATCTGTAAGCCAATTGCCCCCAACAAGCTGGTTATTCATTCTACCAACCTATGAAAAGATGGAAGGCTGAGTCAACCTGGAACCCTCTGGGATTGAACTCACAACCTTGGGGCTGCAGTACTGGCATTTAACCATTGCACCATCAGGACTCCTATCTAACCTTCCCTGTCAGAGAGCTCTGGTGTCGAAACAAACTACAAATCCCAGGATTCCAAACAATGGAGCCATGACAGTTAAAGCAGTGTCAAACTGCATTAATTCTGCACTTTAGATGCAGCCCTAGTCTCTGACATTTGCCCACCCCTGTTTTGAAGATATCACAAGAAAGGCATCATGTTTCATTTTGGAATGGCGAGGCTGGGCTCATCCCAAATAACAAGAACAAATCTCAGGAGGACTTTGGTGGGTCCAGGACTCCATTTGCTGGATCAGGGGCCCATTCACACTATACAATTATAGTGTTATTATTCCACTTTAAGTGCCATGTTTCCTTCCTATGGAGTTTTGGGATGTGCAATTTAATGAGAATTCTCGGCTGGAGAGTTCTGGCGCCTCCCTAAACTACCAGTCCCAGAACTCCATAGGATGCTACCAAGGTAGTTAAAGTGGAATTAATGTTCTATAATTGTGTAGTGTGAATGGGCCCCAGGTGTCAAAAAACAAAAACAAAGCCAAGCCCTGCTGAGGAACACACCAAGAAGCTAGTGAAGGTTGCAATGGTAGGCAGAAACAAAGTCTTTGTTGCTTTCACTCTGGAGGAATGGGCATGAAACATACTAAGAAGCGTTCAGCCCTGTTAGAGCATGTTAGAGAATCAGAGCTTTGCATTCCTGTCTTTGTCTGACCTTTACATTGGCAACAACTCCAGAGTGTATTAGAAAGCTGCATGAACCTCACAGCATTGGAGCGAGCAATTCAGAAGCTGGTCTCTAAATGGCCTTCTCTCTTCCAAGAAGCCGGGCTGGTTGGGGGATCCTAGGATTTGTAGTCCAAATTCTGCATTTAATGCAGTGCTGGGAAGGGTGGGAGAATAAATCTAATGGCGTTTCAGTACCTTAAAAGGCATTTATCCTTAATGTAGGCTTTGAAACTGAACTGTGTCCAGTTCTGGGCACCACAATTCAAAAAGGATGTGGAGAA
>CM034703.1:2423666-2436332 GCA_020142125.1 Phrynosoma platyrhinos
CCTGCGGCTGTGAGAGGGTCTCTCCTGTCCTTCGCTGAGCGTAGGTGCTTTGAGTGAGATTTCCTGCATGGCAGGAGGTTGGACTGAATGACCCTTGTGGTTCCTTCTAACTCTATGATTCTATGATTTCTGCAATGCAGATGCAGCCTGAATCAATGAGATTTGCTTATGCATTGACTTTCCATGATGTCGATGAATGTGTCCTGTCCTACAACTGTCCCAGTTTAGCTGGGACACACATATTCATTTCAATACCTTCCCAGTTTCAAAATGCCCTGCTTTCCCACTTCTTCCAATAGGTTAAGTCTAGTTGGGACCAGTCAATATTCTGGCCTATGTTTGTTCCAGCTTTGCCTTCCCCAAGGGAATTATATTTACACGCTTCCCTACTTTCTCAAGTAACTTTCTAACCTCTGAAATCACCCCAGTGCAGTAGTGATAACTGGCAGCTCTCATGCCAGAGTGATGGTAAATTGACTAGGGATGTAAGTCTGAATTTTAAAGGAGTTCTCCAACTTTGCAGACTGCCAGAAATAGTGCAAATTGAGTCCACTTTTAGGGTTAGGGTTAGTGCTAGGGAATCATGGGAATTGTTTTGTTTTTTTCTGAGACATTGAGCCTTCTCTGTCAGAGGGCTCTGGTGCCACAATGAAATACAATTCCCATGATTCCCTAACCCTAACCCTTAAAGTGGACTCAATTTGCACTATTTCTGGCAGTCTGCAAAGGCCCTCAGTTTGGAAACAGAGTTCAGCACCTTGGATAGCTCCATTAACTTCTACACTAAAACCCAGACTGGATTTACGACTATGACAACTTAAGAGCAGATTCGTGGTCCTACTTTGAAGGACAAAGGTTGTTGCAAGGACATATTTGAAGCCAATCACCAACCAGGAAAGAATTAAGGTAACCCACACGGAGGCCACCATGCTTAACAGTGTATGTGTGTGTGTGTGTGCACCTTCAAGTTGTCTATCAACTTATTGCAACCTCATGACTTATATAGGGTTTTCTTAGGTAAGGAATCCTCAAAGGTGGTTTTGCTAGTCCTTTTCTCTGAAGTATAACATACAGAACCTGGTATGCACTGGCAGTCTCCTGTCCTAGTACTAACAAGAGCTGGCCCTGCTTTGCTTCCCAGATCAGACAGGATCTGTTGCCTTTAGGGTGTTTAGGTGTGTTTGTATGTGGCTTCAAGTCATGGTGTCCCCATTAATTTCCTATAGTTTTCTTAGGCAAGGCATCCTCAGAAGTGGTTTTGCCAGCTCCTTCCTCCGACTAGATTACTGCACTACACTCTTATAGTGTTTCTATTCCACTTTTACTGCTCTGGCTGCCTCCTGTTGCAATCTGAGGCTTGTAGTTCAGTGAGGCCTAAGAGCTCTCTGCTGAGAATTCTAAATGTTCCTCCCTAAACTGAAAATCCCAAAATGTAACAGGAGGCAGCCAGAATAGTAAAAGTGGAATAGCAGCACTATAAGCAACAGAGCCTACAGCAACTAGTATTTGTTGGCAGTCTCCCATCAAAGTACTAACCAGGGCTGACCTTACTCAGCTGCCAAGATCAGATGGGATCTGGTGCCTTGTGTGTGTTTGTATTTGTATCTTCAAGTCTCCTGTTGACTTATGCCAACCCCATTTATTTCTTAGGGTTTTCTTAGGCAAGGAATCCTCAAAGGTAGTTTTGCCAATTCCTTCTTCTGAAATAGAGCCTACAGCACCTGGCATTCATTGACAGTCTCCCATCCAAGTACTAACCACAGTTTACCATGCTTAGCCTCCAAGATCATATGGGATCTGGTGCCTTTAGGGTGTGTGTGTGTGTGTGTGTGTGTGTGTGTGTGTGTGTGTCAACTTATGGCAACCCCATGAAATTCATAGGAACCCCCCTGAATTGCATAGGTTTTCCTTAGGGAATGAATGCTCAGAGGTGGTTTTGTCAATACCTTCCTCTGAAATATCACCTAGAGCACCTGGTATTCACTGGCAGTCCCCCATCCAAGGACTAACCAGAGGTGACTCTGCTTAGCTTCCAAAATCAGAGGGTGTTTGATGATGCCTTTAGGATATTTAGGTGACTATCCTCAGCAACATCTTCAGCCAATTACAGTGCTTATGGAAGGAGTTCAGATGAAAGAAGAGAAGCCTTCTGGGTGAAAAAAGTGTGAAGTGCATTATTTCCACCAAGAAAGAGTGGCACTGCTAGAGCATTTTGAAGGGATTATTACCCCTTCTCAAAGGATAACAGAGAGCTACACACAAGCATTGATGCCAATACTCCAACAGTTAACCCTTGTTGAGCGAGTGTGTGAAGGGATGGTATGCTTCTCTTTTCAGCAAGGCCAAGGAAGTACGTGTTGACCTTAGCACAAAGCTGTCAAGATGCAGAAATGGAAATGCAGCCTCACATTGGCCCCTGTCAAACAGAAGTAAAGAGTCCTCCAAAGACATTGCAAACGCAATTTAGCTTTTCACGTGGGATTCGATGTCGCTCAAATGACAGGACAGCCTCAGATCTGAAGAGGAGGGAGCTGGACTCCACTTTTTAGTGGCAGCAAGATTTTTTAGCAGGCAAAGTGGAGATCAGAAGAGTTACGTTCGGCATAACAAAAGTGGATAATAGGATTACTAAAATTAATTTAATAACCTAAGTGTCGGGAGGTGTCTGGAGAGTAGTTTGTGCATTGCAGGTTCAAACATTAGGACAGGTTTGTAGTCCTGAGAACCAATGTGGTCTCTTTTTATAGCCTTGGCCCTTCCAAGCACTCTGGGTTGCCATTTTTCCACCTAAAACAAAGAGGGTGAATAGTTTTTCCTTGGTGCCTCTAGGACAGGGGTAGGCAACCTGTCCCCTTTAAGGGCCAAGGGACTTCAGCTCCCAGAAGCCTCATTCATGTTGGCCAATAGTCCCATGTTGGCCAATAGCTCCTGGGATTCTGGGAGCTGAAGTCCCTCAGCCCTTAAAGGGGAAAGGTTGCCTACCCCTGCTCTAGGAGGAGAACACCTTTTTAAAAATAAGTTGAAGCCTCCTGACCCCAACATTATTAATATTTTTTTAAAACCATCTTCATGTTTTAAAGTTAGCAGTAGACTTCTGGGATCCCCAGCTTATGTATCCTGCCCTGTTTTAATCTGCTTTGGAAGCCAGTGTTGACTAAAGAGTTACAAACAAGAAAGGATCCCCAAAAAATACAATGTGAGGCAACATGACAGAAGTATGGTGTCCAGATCTAGAGAAGGAGTAGTCCACCTCTATTTTGCTTTGGTCAGAACTTATCTAAAATCCTACATCCATTTCTGGGTACCACAATTCAAGAAGGATGTTGACAAGCTGAAGTGTGTCCAGAACAGGGTGATCAAGGTCATCAAAGGTCTGGAAATCAAATCGGATGAGGAATGACTGCAAGAGCTTGGAGATGAGAAAACTGAGAGGTGACATGATACAGTCATCTTTAAACGTCTGAAGGGATGTCATATGGAAGGCAGAGTGAGCTTGTTTTCTGCAGTCCCTTGGCTTGTAAATTGAATCCGTTGATTCAAGTTCTAGTCTCAGGAGCAAGAGAGAACAAGCTTTTTCCATCTTCTGCCTATGTTCAAATTTTTAAATATATCCCCTCTCAGTGTTCTCCAGGCTATCAGACTCCTTAAATTATTACTCATACGGTTTGGTTCCCAGACCATCTTGATTGCCCTTCTCTGGATATTTCCCAGTTTGTCAATATCTTTCTTGAATAAGGTGCCCAAAGCTGGAAAGAGGATTCCAGGTGAAGATGGACCAAAAAAGGATATAATACTTCCCTTGACTCTACTCGATGCAGCCTAGAAATGCCTTGGACTTTTTGGTTGCCACATCATACTGTTGATTCATATTTGGCTTGTGGTCTACTAAGGCCCCCTGGTACTTTTCATACCTACTGCTTCCCAACCAAGTGTCAGTGATTTATATTCATGCATTTCATTTCCCCTGCCTAGATGTAGTACCTTACATTTCTCCCTGCTGAAATTCATTTTGTTAATTTTGGGTCTGCTCTCCAATCTGTTAAGGTTATTTTGAATTCTGATCCTGTCCTCCGGGGTATTAGCTGCTTTACCACACTCTCCAATTTGGTGTCATCTGCAACAATCCTCCTCTTTTTCCTCTTCTACTACTACTTTCTCATTCTTCCTGCTCCTTCTTATTCATCTTACTCCTCTACTACTATTACTATTACTATCTCCTCCTTCTCCTTTTCCTTCTCCTCCTCCCTTTTCAGCTTGCTCCTCCTCTTCTTATACTACTACTACTTTTCATCAACACTCTTCTTCCTCTTTCTCCTCCTTTTTCATCTCATTTCTCTACTACATCTCCTCCTCTTCCTCCTCTACCACTATTTCTCTTCTTCCTCAGCTTCTTCCTCTTCCTCCTTTTCTTTTTCCTTCTCTTCCTCTTTCTCCATCACTCCTCCTCCTTTTACTACTCCTACTTCTTTTCCTCATCTTCATCTTTATCTTCTTTTACCACCTATTCCTTCTCCCTCTCTTCTTCCTCTTCCTCTTCTCCTCCCTTTCTTCCACCAACTTCTCCCCCTTACTCCTTCTCCTTCTCCCATGGCCTCCTCCTTCTTCCCTGAGGCATCTGCAACTTTTATTTGATTCCTTAAAAATTAATATTCCGCTTCTTTCTCTTTAGAAACATAGATCCCTATTTGATGATTGTCCAAAGAGCTAGCCAACCAATGCTCCGCACAGCCAGCCTCTTCTGAAAACAAGAAGTGCCATTTGCTCATGAGCTTGATACAATGTTCACTTTTGGCTATCTATTCAAAACAACAAGGAAAAAACCCTTCAAGAAATCAGCCCAGCTGTACAAGCCTTCCAACACTTAAAAAGGGGCTTATGTCTTATTATGAGTTTGGAAAGGAGTGCATCTTCCTGTAGGGAAGATGCCACCTGGATGACCCTGCTCTTCCCAGTGGATGTCAGTCCAACTTCTGTGAATGATAGGATAGATAGAAAGGCCTTTTCAGATGGTCTCTAAGTGACTGGAAGCATGTAATGCCTTAAACAATAGAAGATGCCAGAAGAAGGACTCCACACACCCCCAGGCAATAATATTATATGAAGAACAATGTGGAGCTATGCCATCAAAATAAGCCTGAAGATCACAGTGTGCAGGACAATTCTGTGGTCCTTCTTAAATTTCAAGAATCCCTGCATGGGACAACTTCACAGACTCACAGAGGAGAACTTGACATGCCTTTCTCGCCCACCCCTCTCAGTTTTGTCCAATAATTTATTTATAAAATGAAAATTAATCCTCTAATTCTCTCCCTTTAAAAAAAAATACATCCTTTGTGTCCACTGCCATAGGCTTGCTTATGTTCTGGAGCTGATGTCATGAGAAGGCTTTAATAATTGAATTACTGTTCATTTTCTGTGGCAGAAGGTATTAAAAATAAGTTGAAATGTCCTTCTTACATTTTTGTGGCCAAGGAGATCAAATGTATCCCAAGGAATTTAATAATATTTCTACATCTGTGCTCTTTGGCCTTCCTGACGGGGGACGGGGGAAGTCAACTTCAAGCTGCACCAATTTTATTTTATTTTTTGCAAAGCTTTGTTTCCTTTCCTAGTTAGATCTGTACTGGATTTGCCACAGGAGTGGGATGCTTAGCAGCATTCTTCTGGACTTGCTAGAAACCATTTGGGAGCAGCCTCCCCCGGACTCCAGATACAAGGAGCAACATCCACCATGCCCTAGCTATGGGATGATCCTTCTTTGGATGAGATCCTACATCATACTTGCACAGTATAAATCTATACTTGCATACAAGTAAATCTATACAAGCTGCCTGTGCTACACCACCCTTCACTGGATATTGAAGTTGTATATCGACCAGGATGCCTGCTTCTTGTCCCATTGTGCAATGGGGAAACCCACATTGTCTGTTTCTGAAGCATCAGTGATACAGTGAAGGCATCAATGAACAGTTTAGTGCCATCTAGGACTGTGCTACTGTATGGAATCCTGTGGGTGATTCCCAACTAGAGTAAATCTATTGAATCAGTTGGTCATTCTACATTCTAGGGGTGGCTGAAGAAAAAGTCCTCTAGGTACAGCTACTAGACCTCAAGCTAAACATGAGTCAACAGTATGCAAAGAGATCTTGTAGCCCCTTTGAGACAGTCTGTGTGAAAGAAATTGCAGCACTAGCTTTTGTAGACTGAGAGATAAAGTGATAGGCATATTTAAATATCTCAAGAAATGTAATGTAGAAGATGAAGCAAGCTTGTTTTCTGTTCCTCCAGAGATTAGAAAACAAACCAATAGATTCCAATTACCAGAAATGAGATCCTATCTAAATATCAGGATGAATCTCTTTACTGTAATGAGTGCTTGTCCCTGGAATAGATGGTCCCAAAGAGTGGTGGATTCTCCTTCTTTGGAAGACTTTAAATCAGGGGTAGGCAACCTTTCCCCTTTAAAAACTGAGGGATTTCAGCTCCCAGAAGCCTCAGCCATGTTGGCCAATAGTCCCATGTTGGCCAATAGCTCCTGGGATTCTGGGAGCTGAAGTCCCTCAGCCCTTAAAGGGGACAGGTTGCCTACCCCTGCTTTAAATAGAAGTTGTATGGGCATCTTTCATGAATGCTTTAGTTGTGTGGCATGGCAGGGAGTTGGATTAGATGCCCTTCCAGTCCCTTCCAGCTCTACAGTTCTGTGATTCTAGGAAACTACACTTAAGAAAGAAAAACCTAAGATGTATGTGCTCTATGAGGGAAGTTACACAGGTGTATAACACCAAGAGGAGTCTGGCCTTAAATTCTTTGAGTCTCTGTATGGGACATCTTCACAAAATAAAAGAGGAGACTTGAAAACACTGTGAAAAATCACAGCTCTGGGCTGATGGGACTTGTAGACTCACACATCGGAAGAACATTGCATTGGGAGAGGATCATCTAGAGTCAGAAAAGAAGGGTGATGAAGCCATCACTCAAGAACTTACTAATGGTAAGAGCTGTTCAATAATGGAACACGTAGCTTCAGAATAGAGTGGAGTCTTCTTCTCTGGAAGTTTTTAAACAGAGGTTGGATGGCCATCTATCTCAGGGAGGGCATGGACTGTGTCTTCCTGCATGGCAGAAGAAGTGGATGATCCTTGGGGTCACTTCCAACTCTAGTATCTAGTATTCCACAATCCTTTTCAGTGGCTCCTATTCTCCTATTGAGGATGAGTTGATTCCAAGTCAAGTTATTGAAGTGACTTGAGTCAGACATCAATTGACTCGAGTCTACATCACTGCTATGAGTAGGTTGAAAGATATCAGACATGCAAAATCTTACAGAAGAGCAAGACCAGCTGATATATCTTCTCTTACAAACATTAATGTTATCTTTCACAATGATAGGCATGATTTACTAAGAAACAGTCTGGGATCTAATCTGAGGCATTTGCTTTCTTTTCAGCCAGCATAGTTTTGGACTGAATGGCTCTTGTGGTCTCCCCAGCCCTATGATTCTATGATTTTCATTCCTCATGTAAGTTCACTGAGGACACTGAACTCAAAACTCTCCTTATGTTATGAGAGTTTTTGCACAATTGCTACTTCTTCTTCCCTTCCTGTATGTTCTTTCTGGTTTCCTAGGGGCTGAGCCATTCAAATAACCTCTTCATATGCAGTGTCTCACTCGATTGGGTGATTTATGACTCACTTTGATGAGAACAAATTTGTTACATTAATGAGCCAATTGTGATTTATTGCCACAGAGCTCTAGTACAGGTGTCATATTATGCTGAATATTGTTGGCTTGTCCCAACTACAGTAGACCCACCATCTCCACTGATGAATACCAAGTCAACACATAAGTAAATCCCATTGATTCAATGAGTTTATTCTAGTTGGGAATCACAATAAGATTGAAGGCCAGTCTCATTAAGTTGCATGGAGTAAATCTCTGCACATTGATTGTGGTGTGCAAACCTTGAACTGAATGACAGCGCTCTACTACTAGATGCAGAACTGACTGTATGGGTTCCATATGGGAGCAAAGTAGGATACAAATTAATTAAATACATAAGTAAAATGTGCAGCGCTGAGTGCAAATGCATCACATGTACAACTCCACTTCTGCAACCTTAAACTGAATGCAGACACACTACATCAGGCAAAAATGTTCAACAGCTTCCAGAGGGGAACAAGCACATGCATATGGTACCAACAAGATTCTGACCTGAAGCCACTGTTCTTGAGGAATGAGACATGTGGATGGAAGCAATGAGAGTCCTGGGGAACTTGAGAACAAGTAAAGGAATACCATCAAACATCCCATCATAAAGCATCATTAAATGTTATGACAGCTTTCCACTGCAGCAGCCTTGTGTGTGTGTTAACTGCCTTTAACATGCCTTGACTTATAGTGATCCTATGAATGAGACATCTCCAAGACACTCAATCATAAGTAGCCCTATTCAGGTCTTGCAGACTCAGGACCATGGCTTCCTTGACTGAATTTATCCACCTGCAATGCAGTTTTCCTCTTTTCCTATTGGCTTCTAACTTATCAAGTATTCTTGTCTTCTCTAGCGAGTCATGCCTTCTCATGATATGACCAAAGTACAACAGCCTCAATTTAGCCATTTTGGCTCCCTGGGAGATTTTAGGCTTGCTTTATTCTAGCACCCATTTTTTTTTTTTCTTTTAAGCTGAATTGATTTTCTTCTTCACCATCCAGCTCTCACATCTATACAAAGTGATGGGAAATACAATGGCATGGACAATCCTAGCTTAAGTGAAATATGTGAAGTGAAAGGCTTTCACGGCTGGCATCCATAGTTTTCTGTGGGTTTTTCAGACTGTCTGGCTGCGTTCTGGAAGAATTTATTCCTGATGATTCATTTGCAACTGTGACTGGCATCTGCAGAGGGTGGTGGCATGGAAGTGTGTGGAATATATATATGTGTGTGTGTGTGTGTGTGTGTGAGACCCTTGTTTGGGAGGAAATGCTTTTTTTTTACATGTTAATGGTGGAGTTAGTTTGTGTGTTGTACTGTGTTGAATGGCCCAGCCTAAAGATGTGTTGTGTGAAGGATATGTGAGGGAGATTTGTGTCTATTTAATTGGTAATCCATTGTCTGCAAGGAAACCCCTGACCCTGGGTGGTTTTCATTTCCATGAATTGAGTCTTGATTTTGGTGTTTTTCAGGACTGGTAGCCAAACCATGTTTACTTGCAGTATTTTTTTCTTTTCTGTTGAGGATGTCCAGGTGTTTGTGGATTTCAATGGACTCCCTCTGCATTCTGACCCTGTAGTTGTTGGCATGGTCCAGAATTTCAGCATTTTCAAATGGCATTCTGTGCCCCGGTTGGCTTATAACATGTTCTGTTACCACTGATTTTTCTGACTGGCCCTGTCTGCAGTGTCTCTCATGTTCCTTGGTTTGTGTTTGAACACTGTCTTTGATGATCCCTATGTAGACTTGTCCACAGATGCATGGTTTGCAGTAAACCCCTGCAGCTTATCTTTGCACATCAAGATCTTGTCTAATTCTTTCATAGCTGTTCATTCCAAATCCTAGTCTTCTGATTTCTTGGCTTAGGCATACATTGGACAAGAATGTTGCTGAGAATGTCTGATCCTGTGAGGTCTGTCAGAGAGTAGGGAAACCCAAGGACCAGGCCAAAGGGGCTGTACAGATAGCCCCTAAGGCAGGGGTAGGCAAATTGTCCCCTTTAAGAGCCGAGGGACTTCAGCTCCCAGAAGTCTCAGCCATGTTGGCCAATAGTCTGAGATGTTGGCCAATAATCTGGGATTCTGGGAGCTGAAGTCCTTCGGCCCTTAAAGGGGACAGTTTGCCTACCGCTGCAAGGGGTGGCGTCCCACCACCTCTTTCCTTGCCAGATTGGAAACTTTGATCTAGCACTTTGCTTCTCTAAAAAGAGCTGGCAAATTTCTCCACATTCAAAAAGGATGTGGAGAAACTGGAGCGTGTCCAAAGGAGGGCAACTAAAATGTTGAAGAGTCTGGAAATCATGCCCTACAAGGAAAGACTTAGGGAACTGGGGTCTGTATTCCCCCACAGCCCCTCTCCAACCACTGCCCATTATGTTTCATTCTAGACCATGACGGTGGATGTCTTTGGCCTTTTGCTTGAAAGACTGCTGTAGGAAAACAATATACACTCATCTGTCCCCGTTCACGGACTTGGAGTCCATGGTCTTGGTCCTTCACGGATGTCAAGCAGGGAGTGCCACCATTAAACTCAGTGGGGCTTGGATATTTGCAATTTTCCTGATTCGCGGGGATGGGTGGGTCTGGAATGGATCCCTCGTGAATCAAGAGGGACAACTGTATACTCACATTTCTAGACTTTTGCACCAGTCATCCAAAAACCACATTGCTGGGTGGAATCTCACCTAAAGCCATAGCCCAAGCACTGACTGACATCTTTAGAAATCCTGACAGATGCAGGGATTACTTATTATTATTATTATTATTATTATTATTATTATTACCCCACCCCTCTGTACAATTTCAACCAAGGCTCTTATATGTACATATGTGGGAGCAAACCCCATGGACCCAGTGGGGTTTATTTCTCTGCAAATCTGCCCAGTGGCCTAGTGAGACTTCAACCTAAAAAATTGTAGGCACCTGAAATCTATAAATCAGCAAGGGCCTGTTTATTTAATAAATGAATAAATTGAACTTTCCCTGATATAATTGGAAGTTCTTGCCTTGCAAATTATTTTAACGACACAAATCTGAAATGTGTAAATTAGATAGAACCAGTTTAATTAGCAGCCAAATGAGGAGGAAAAAAAAGTTAAATTGTGCTTCTATGATGAGACGTTCCCTGGCTGAAACTTCCTGATCTACATGAGCCTCAATTAATTTGTTTTGACAGATAAATAAATGTTGCACACTTGCTCCTGAATAATTAGCCCCTTAAAATGTTGGGATTCTGGACCTGGTCAAAAATAGTGCATTAATCACCTCCTTAATGCCTAAAAGAGTGCCAAGCTGCCCTCAAAGTTGGGTATAGCTTAAAAATTATGCCATGTTGGGCATAATTAGAAAAGATCTTGAAAGAAAGGCTAGCGGTGTCAAGTTATCTTTATAGAAATCCATAGTGCCAACATAACTGGAATACTGTGTATAGTTCTGGTCATTGCCCCTAGGAAAGAATTGGAAATGGTGGGGCAAAGAGCAGCCAAAATTGTCTAAGAACTGGAGGAATTGCCCCATGAGAAAAAGTTACAAGGTTTAGGGTTGTATAGTTTAGAAGCAGGGGTAGGCAACCTTTCTCCTTTAAGAGTCGAGGGACTTCAGCTCCCAGAAGCCTCAGCCATGTTGGCCAATAGTCCCATGTTGGCCAATAGCTCCTGGGATTCTGGGAGCTGAAGTCCCTCGGCCCTTAAAGGGGAAAGGTTGCCTACCCCTGGTTTAGAGAAAAGGTGAATATGGGGACGCATGATAGAGATGCATGAAATAATGCATGGCGTGGAGAAAATAGATAGGGAAAAGTATTGCGTGCTCATCTGGGGGCCATTCAAACTACCAATAATAACACTATTATTCCACTTTAACTACCATGGCTCCGTCCTATGGAATCCTGGGATTTTCAGTTTTGAGAGGGGCCTTTGGATTTCTCAGTCAGAATGCTCCAGTGAAGCTGACCAAACCTTATTTCCATAAGATGCAACCATGGCAGTTAAAGTGGAATAATAGCACTATAGTGTGAATGGGCCTCTGGAAATAAAGAGGCAAGGTAGCAGTAATGGACTAATGAAGGACATCATTTATTTATTTCAACCACTGCCAGCCCCAAGTGGACAGAACCAGAAGCATAATGGTTTTGCCAGGGAGACTTCAGTTGCGCAACTTACTGAAATGGCCAAGAAGTCAACCGTACATGACTGTGGCCATGTGCCTGGAAAAAGTGAATAGGGGAGAACTATTGTTGGACTATCTTGAAAGGGAAAGAAAGGGGGAAAGAAGAAAGTGAGTAAGAAGAAAAATGGGAGAAGAAAATGCCAAATCCCTTCCAATGTTCTGGAAGCAAAAAGATGGTTGAGCTGGATCTTTTACTGTGCTGGTTTTGTTGCTGTTCTTTATCATCAAATTGACTTTAACCTATAGTGACCCTATGAATGAGAGGCTGCCAAACCCTGCTCAGATCTTGCAAACTCAGGGTAGCTGTATCTTTCTTCTATCCATCTGTAATATTGGCTTCTTCTTTTCCTATTGCTCTTCACAATACCAACCATTATTGGCCACAATTTTAGATCAGCTACTTAGTTATGTATCTATCCTTGCCAGTCTGGTGTTACCACACAGCAGCCGCTGCAAGTGGAGGGGATCTGTTCTTTTGTCAATTGAGATGCTGCAGACTGATGTTTCCACCCCATCCCACAAGGGATCTCAGGTGTGTTAGTCAGAAGCAGAATCCCTGTCTACTGTATTTTCCTTCGTATAAGACTACTTTCTAAGCAGGAAAAGCTGGAGCTAAAGTTGGGGGTCGCCTTATATGGCGAGTATAAAGCTGGGAAGGTTGAGAAAGAGGAGGGAGGGGGGAAGGAAGGAGCCCAATGGGAGAGAAGGAAGAGGAGGAGCAGGAAGACACTCTGAGGCTGGGGGAAAAGCCTGGGAGGGAGAGAAGGAGGAGCCTGAAGAGGAGGTATTTA
>CM034703.1:2457825-2473035 GCA_020142125.1 Phrynosoma platyrhinos
CACACACCTCCATGCCACCATTCTTTGAAGATGCCAGCCACAGATGCAAGTGGAACATCAGGAATACATTCTTCTAGAACACGTGCTCACAGCCTGAAAAACCCACAAAAACTTTTTTTTGGTGTTGGATTTCTTCTTTCTGATGGATTTTGTCTTCTAGTTGCTTTTGTGCAGCTTGGTTTTCTTTTTTCTTGATAGAAAATTATCTTCTAGAATATGTGTCTTCTTTTGTGTATTGCATTAAGGCCTCTGATGTTCCAGGAGTAATTTTTTATTTTCATGTTGTTACATTTGTTGTTTTTTATAGTTCGCTGCCATCTTCTTCTTCTTTGGGTCTTCTTTTGTGTCATATTTGTTCATCCTGTTTCCTCTTTTTCTGTTCTTTCTCTGCCTCTTTTATTTTCCATTTCTGAATCTGTCTCTTTTGTATCACTGTCTTCTTTTTCTCTGGTGATCTCTGTTTTGTTTGTTTGCTTTTGTTTTGTTTTTATTGGTTTTTCTCTGAGTGTATATCTTGCCTCCATGTTCTCTGTCTTTTCCTTCTCTTGTTTTTCTCTTTTCTGTCTTGTTCTTTGAGCTGTTTCTTCCTCAGTGTATTTTCATTGTAGTTTTTTTTTACAGGAGGAGTCCATTTTTTTCTTTAGAATTGATTTTATATCTTTTTTTCTGTTTATAGTTAAATATGACTCCTTCTAATCTATACATTGCACAATTATAGCACTATGATCTCATTTGACTACCATGGCAATATCCTACAGAAGCTTGGGATTTGGATTTTAGGGAGAAGATAGTCAAAAGTCCCTTCCAGAGATCTCTAGTGCAACACCAAATGGCAAAGCCCAGGATGCCATATGATAGAGCCATGTCAGTTCTAGTGGAATCATAGTACTATAATCATATAATGTGAAAGGGCTCAAGACACACTGCATGCAGTTTGCAGACCCCAGAGAACAGTCCAATTCAGAATTCTCTTATCTTACAAA
Organism: Phrynosoma platyrhinos; assembly: GCA_020142125.1. NCBI lineage: Eukaryota > Metazoa > Chordata > Lepidosauria > Squamata > Phrynosomatidae > Phrynosoma > Phrynosoma platyrhinos. The sequence continues at coordinate 2,458,809 of CM034703.1, forward strand.
GCTTGGTGGTTTGGAAGAGCCTGGTTCCTTGCACCAGGAAGGATGAAAACTCACAGGTTAACTGACTTTCTTAATTCATTCAGTTTGATGCTGGAAACTAGATGTCACCTCCCTCTTCCTCAGTGTTTGGAAAAACATATTTTCTAGGACTACAGTTCCTGGTTGTACAGTGAATCCTTGATATCTGCTGGGACTTGGTTCCAGGACCCCCTGTGGATACCAACATCTGTGGATGTTCAAGTCCCATTCAATACAATGAGGTAGTAAAATGGTGTCCCTTATATAAATGGCAAAAGCAAGCTTTACTTTTTGCTATGTATATTTTTCTTAATATTTTCAAGCTATGGATAAAAAATCTATGGATGCGGAGGGTCAACTGTATTCCAGAAAAGAATACTTTGAAGACTCTTCACTTGTCTAGCTTCACAATAGCCATCTGTCCTTGACAGCTGGGTTTAGGCCTACAGGCTTCCTTCCTTCCTTCCTTCTATCCATCCTCTCTTCCTCCCTTCTTGCTTTGCTTTTAAAAGACATAGACTCAAAGAATCATAGACTCAGACAGTTGGAAGGTACCCCAAGAGCCATCTAATCCAGTTCCCACCATCACCTGTGGAGAGACTTCAGCTACCAGAAGCCTCAGCCATGTTGGCCAATAGTCCCATGTTGGCCAATAGCTCCTGAGATTCTGGGAGCTGAAGTCCCTCGGCCCTTAAAGGGGAATGGTTGCCTACCCCTGAGCTAAACTATCCCTGAGAGCTGGTCATCCAACAAGTTTTAAACCCTCTACCACAGAAGAGTTCCCCACCTTCAAATATAACCCATTCCATGGCAGAACAGTTCTTCCTAAAGTTCAGGTGAAATCTTCCTTCTTGTAATTCCAAAGATTTACATGATGAGGAATAGTGATGTAGTGGTAAATTTTGAAGGTTGGGCCCCTTATCTATGACAGATGACAACATCAAAAAGAGAGTCCAAAAATGCAGGCTGGTGTTTTGGTCTATATCTTATTAAAAATTAATTTCTAGCTGTTTTTAATCTCTATACAAGCAGGTCTTTTGTAAAGTTAATGGCTCTTCATTACCCATTCAAGGTATTGAAAGATTGCAGCCAGTCACTCCTCAGGCTTCTCTTCACCAAGCTGAACATGCCCAACTCTTTCAACCGTTCTTCATATGTTTTGTTCCCTATACTTTTTATCATCCTTGTTTCCCTTTTCTTAATGGGTTGCTTTCTCATCTTGAAAACTTGCCTTCCTGGAATTTTACTGGGTTATGTATGGACTGCCTTCATTTGGTTTTCTCTTTCTCTCCTTCTCCCCCTGCCCGTGTCTCTGTCTCCATGGAGTTTGCCTCTATAATGATCTTTCAGATTTTTAAAAATGTGTCTGATACCTTCAGGGCTCTGGCTACATATACATAATTAAGAAGAAATTCATGAATATGATAACTGAAAATCTGTATAAGTTCATTGCCCATGTTCCTCTGGAGTTTGACCTTCTCCAAGCACCTGTACGTGTCTAGTGTACAGCCGAACTGACACTTTACAACTCGAGTCTTTGATAATATTTTTGCTTTATAAAACTTACCAGCTAGTTTGGACTTCAGTTTGCAACTTCATGCCCACCATCCCATCTTTCAGAGTAAGTACTGGGAATCCCTTTAATTCAGCAAGGATATTCTTCAAGTCAATATGCAAGGATAAAGCTGCATGTAAAATCATAGAATTATAGAGCTGGAAGAGACATCAAGGGTCATCCAATCCAACCTTATTCTGCCATGCAGGAACACAGAATCAAAGGATATCTGACAGATGGCCATCCAACTTCTATTTAAACATCTCCAAAGAAGGAGACTCCACCACTCTCTAAGGACACGTCTTCCACTGTCAAAACATAATGATGGCTGTTGTGGTCCAATGCATCAGAAGAGCATGAAGTCAAGGAGGACAAGCATGAACAGAAATGACCATGCACAACTAGTCGGCGTTACACATCATGACCTTTATGGGTAACATTCATCACCAAAACTCTTCAGCACCTTGGATAGCTCCTTTAAAGTTCTGGCCCGCACCAGATGGATTGAATTCTAGAATCATAGAACTGGAAGAGATCCCAGATCATACTCTAACCCCTTGCCATTCAGAAATACACAGGTGAAGCTCTCTCAAGAGATGGCCATCTAACCTCTGTTTAAAGACCTTTTGATGTGGAAAGTTCAGAGGGATAGCATAAAGCCAAAGTAAAGTGCAGGTACACTGAAGGAAAAAGTACCTTCATCCAGGGAAAAATTTAACAGCTGGAGTGTTATTAAACTCGTACAAGCCTAATGGAGAAGCAGATTAAACAGTTCCTGTGCATTTTGGCCCTATAATTTAGTAAGGGTGCATCTACACTATAGAAATAATGCAGTCTGATACTGCTTTAACTGCCATGGCTCCATCCCACAGACTCCTGGGATTTGTAGTTTTGTGAGCCACCAGCAATCTTTGGCAGAGAAGACTGAAGACCTTGTAAAACTACAAATCCCAGGGTTCCATACAGCATTTAAAGTGGAGCTACAGCATTTAAAGTGGTATCAAACTGCATTGTTTGTTAGCACAGACACACCCTAAGGGGGGAAGCGGACGAGTGCTTCCAGGACGCCGCAGGACGGTGCGCCACAGGACCGTGGCATCCGAACCGTGGCGCACTGTCGGCACCTCTGAAAGGAGTGCAAAATCAGCGCTCCTTTCACAAGTCAGTGAAAGTGCGCCCTAAATGCGTAGGGCGCACTTTCACTGACTTTTCCACCGCAGTGTGTGTGGACGCTGCGGTGGGAGGTTGTCCTCGGAGCGCCAGCCGTGTGGAGGGCCGGCAGCTCCTAGGGCAACCTTGGGAGGAGGAAGGGGTGCCGATCGTGCAGCTGCCCCTCCTCTTCCCTGCCTCGGAGATTACTCTATTAGTCGGTGGTGCTTTCAATTCATAACAATGGCAATTTGAAATATATAGGAAATGTTTGACATGAATAGCTTTTTCTTGGTGCTTGCTCAGTAGTTACCATTTTGACTTAATGAGTTCTGTTTAATGATTGGCTAATATATATCTAATCCAGTAGTACTCAAACTTTTTACCCTTGAGACCCCTCCTTTACATCTACATCTGGACATCGCACCACCTCCTACTCAATGCAGTATATGAATAAAAATACTTTATTTCATGTGCATATTTTCATTTGCACATTCATGTATATTCATATTTTAACATTTTCTAAGGAAATAACATCATTCTAATTAGAACGGTTTTATTTAAGTTCAATATTCAATTCAAGGCATGTGTAAATTTTACACGTAAAAAGTTTGGAAAGAGGAGGAGGAGGAGAAGGCAGCAAAAGAGGATCAGGACCTCCAAGTCTCATGACCTCTCAAACCCATGTTCGATCACCTTCTGCACTGCTTCTTGTCCACTCTGCTAAATGGGTTGGTCAGCTTGGTTCTCTGTGGTTTGGCTTGCTTCTTTTCTGGTCTCTGGCTTTCTGGCCTCTTCCTTTAGATCCCATTCTCCACCTGCTTCCTTTGTCAATGGACCCAGTCTCACTGCTGCTGCAGAAACTCAACCTGGTCAATTTGAAGTAGCAGTGCCTGTCAAACTGGGTGGTAGAGTCAATGGTCCCACTCTTGCAATATCACTTTGCAGTCTCCTCAGCATCTTTGGACAAAGCTGGATGAAGCTGCTAGGTCTTTGAGTCATTGAGTCAGAACATCTGGGAAGAACTTATTAGAACATCATAGAACCAAACTCAACACAACTTCCCAAAGATCGTACACGGCCGCAGCTCCTATGTTATGGAATGGCCTCCTGGAAGAGATTTGTCTTATTACTATGTTATATGCCTTTAAGAAGGCACTTAAGATGGAGCTCTTCCAGTGGGCCTATCCATCTGATCTTCTAAATTTCTAGATTCTGACAATGATTGGCTATTTTATTTTATTTTATTTGGAAACTGTAGTTTGTTGTGGCACTAGAGATCTCTGACAGAATAGGCTAAATATCTCACATCTACAAATCCCAGAATTCCATAGCATTGAGACATGGCACTTAAAGCGGTGTCAAACTGCATTATTTCTGTGGTACAGATGCAGCCATAGTTGTGCTAGCCTGGAATATCAGTATGCAAAGGGATCTTGTAGTACCTGGAGACTAACAGTTAATCTCAAAAGTGCTGCAAGATCCCTTTGCAGACAATTCTGAATATTCCACTTAATGAAAAATCCTAGGATTCCTCAGGACAGAATAACAATGGTTAAAATGGTAGCAAACTGATATAACTCTGTAATGCAGGCATGCCTTGAATGTAAACTATAGACCTCACAACCAGAACCCCTAGTCAATTAATTATAATTAATGAGCTAGATGTATTTATTTATTACATTAAATAATTGCATTTTCTGTTGTATCATAAGATCTCTGGGCATTTTACTTAAGTTTAAACACTTTAAAATTTAAAAAATGAAGATAGTGGCTGGCCTCTGGAAAGCTATGAAAGAAATGGAAAATTTAAACAGTTAAAATAGATTAAAACTGTGTCTGTATAGACCAGCATGATGTAGTGGTTTGAACATTGGACTACGACTCTGAAGACCAGGGTTCAAATCCTGGCGGCCATGTAAATCCTCTTGGTGGCCTTGGGCAAGTCACACTCTCTTAGCCGCAGAGGATGGCAATGATTTCTGATTAAACTTGCCAAGAAAGCCCCATGATATGTTTGCCTTAAGGTCACCATAAGGTGGAAATGACTTGAAGGCACACAACAGCAAACAAAAAATGTATACAGAATTGGAAGAAATCAAATAGGCCCCAAAGGAAGAGATGCAAGAGCTTAATGCTGGAAGGAAGCATTTTTGGTACCAATTGGGCCATGAAGGGAAGGGAATTTTGCAGCCAAGGTGCCACAGTCCAGAAAGCTCTACTTCCATGTCCTCCCACAATTTTCTTATTTCTTCCACTATGTCCAATTTTCTTCACGTTTCCCTTACCGACAAAGAGTTCTATAGTACCAGAAAGTCTGCAACCTTTGTGGCACTTTGGTTGGTCCTAATAAAAATATTGCTACCATTATAGGTTTTAGCTTTAAATATGGAGCATTATGGCCATTTTTAATCACACATGTCCCCATGCCTGCAAGCCACTACCAGTTAGGCTTCCCAGATCTCAGCCTGAACCTTCAGGCTGCATCCACACTGCAGAAAATGACTTTAACTGTCATAGAATCCTGGGAGTTCTAGTTTGTTGTGGCACCCAGAGCCCTCTGACAGAGAAGGCTAAATGGCTCACAAAACTACAATTGCCAGAATTCCATAGCATTGAGCCATGACAGTTAAACTGGTGTCAAACTGGATTATTTCTACAGTGTGGATGCATCCTGAGTCTCAAAGCCTGGCCCATTGCCTCTGGTCCTCAGGGACAGGAGGAGGAATCTCAGGGTGAGAACATTGTCTTGAAAGTTGTGCTGGGTCTATGTTGTCCTCATTTGTTCAGCTGGGTGATTTTTGTTTCAGTTGCCTACTCTGTGCAACGGTGGTCAATGCTTGAAGTACCACACTTAGTGATATCACCAGGGCCCACCCCTGTGCCATCACAAGAGATCACTATTCCCAGGTCTCAGGCTTGGATTCTGAAATTCCAGGGCCAGCCATAGTTCTAGGGTTTCCAGTTCAGGGTTATCCCAGGCCCCGAGACCAAGGGACAAGCCCCAGTGATGCCATTGGATTGCCAGCTGACCAGATGTCATAAGTGCAAAGGAGGACTAGGCACCACAAAATGGAGACGTTCAAGGAAAATGAAGGACATTCACTAATAAAAGCAAAAAACACTCATTGAAATGCAAATTCATTTCATATGGCTTATGTACAGCTATATTACATATACTCTATTCTTTTATGTGCTCAACTGCATTTTTCTGATGAATGTATCTTCATTAAAATGCCTTTTTGACTTTTGATGTAGAACTCTGAGCATGAGAAATGCTTAAAATAGTACTTTATGAGCAACAAACCCTTGTTTGAATCTACATTTAAATTATTCCTTTCCTTTGTCCATTATGCTGAAATTAAGCCGGTGGTGGGGAGAACCTTTCTATACTTGCATTGTTCTCCTTTTCTATTTTGAGAAATAAATGCACCCTGAGCTTTGGGTATGAGTCTTGTTTGGTGCTGCTCCTAGCAAAAAAGAACTTTAGAAGGATCCCTCCTATTCTTCCTATTTGCGGCACGGACTCATTGCCGTGTAGACATATTTCCTGAAGGTGAACTGCAAATGTGATGCTGTTCAATGGGCCTCTTCTGGTGTTTGGCTGCTGTAATTGACTGGATGAGGGCAAACAAATTGAAGCTTAATCCAGACAAGACAGAAGTGCTTCTGGTCAGTCAAAAGACAGACCTGGGAATAGGGATTCAGCCTGTGTTACACTCTCCCTGAAAACTCAGGTTCATAGTTTGGGGGTACTTCTGGATTCAGTGCCAAGCCTTGAAGCCCAGGTATCAGCGGTGACCAGGAGTGCCTTTGCACAGCTAAAACTGGATTACTGTAATGCGCTCTACGTGGGTCTGCCTTTGAAAAGTGCCCAGAAACTTCAACTGGCTCAAAGAACTGCAGCCAGGCTGTTAACTGGAGCTAGCTACAGGAAGCATACAACTCCCTTGTTGCAACAGCTCCATTGGCTGCCAGTCCATTTCCAGAACATTTCAAAGTGCTGGTTTTGACCTATAAAGCCCTATATGGCTTGGGTCCAGACTATTTGAAGGACTGTATCTCCCTGTATGAGCCCCTCAGAGTATTGAGGTCATTAGGAGAGGCCTTTCTCTCTGTCCCACTACCCTCTCAGGCACATTTGGTGAGAACAAGAGAGAGAGCCTTCTCAGTGGCTGCTCCCAAACTTTGGAATGCCCTCCCTAAGGAAGCCAGGATGGCTCCATCCCTGCTGTCCTTCCGGCAGCAGGTAAAGAAGTTTTTATGCTGCCAGGCTTTCACATGACATGGATGCTCTTTTGTTTTTGTTTTAAAGATTTTTAAACTTTAAATTTTAATGCATGCGGGACGTCATTTTGGAATGCCCAATGGCACCGGTGCCGTGAGCATGTGCATGGCCCTGGCACCATTGAGCCTTCTGAAATGGCGCTGTGCTGTGAATATGTATGTTTTTGTGTATAAGAGGTGTATTTTGTAATGTGACTTAAAACAATTTCAATAAAAAGTATTAAAAAAAAAAAAAGACAGAAAGTGGATGCAGAGCAGAGATTGGCCCTGGTGCAACCATGCCAAGGAGGGAATGAGGAATCTAACTACTGTATATACTCGACTATAAATTGACCTCATGTATAAGTCAAGGGCAGGATTGGGGGTTAAAATTATAGATTTTCATATGACCCATGGATAAGTCAAGTTAAGAGGCATGTAACAAAGAATGTAAAGGATGAAGCAAAGGAAAACAATGCCAAAGCAAAAAATTCCAGCAGGTATAACTGTTCATGCCCACCATAAAGGCTGGAAGGATAAGAGACTAGAGGGAAAGTCAGTGCTTCCAGGACAGATTACACTTTTGTCTCTCACCAGGAGTAGTTCATTTTTATGAGTTAAAGTACAGTAATTACATTGACTCATGGATAGGTCAACTTAGGTTTTTTGGGTCAACTTTTTGACCAAACTTTCTAGACTTATACATGAATCTATACCGGAGTAGGCAACCTTTTCAAGCTCAGGGCCGGGTTGCTGTCCCTCAGACAATTGGGGGGCCGAAGCACCAAAAATAAATAAATGAATTTCTGGAGCTTAGCTTTCAAAACTAGAGTATTTGCACTCCTGTCTGCCACCTCGAATTACCCACAGAAACTGGAGACTCAGGGCCACAACCTGAGATCTGGTAAGGCTAGATAGTCCAGAGTCGGCAACCCTCCTACTACCAGTACTCCCTGTACAAGCAATTATGTAAAAGGCTGATTTTCATCTTTGTCATGTGCATAATTTCACACATACCAACTCAACATGGGGTCATTGACAGGCAAAAACAAACAAACAACTAACTAACTAAATAAAAATCCAGGAATGTACTTGAAGCCATAAAATCCACAAAACCCACCATTTAGAAATGCAGAACAGACACTAGAAATATATTGCCGGGACTGATCCCAACCACCCCTTCCCAACCTTGCTTTTTTATAGGAAGGAAAGCTCAGAATCCACAAGGAAATTGGAGGAGTGGGTTGGAGATGGGTGGTGGTGGTGGTGGTGGGAACGGCCACTTGAAGAAATGGTTGAATGTTTCAGAATTAAAAGTGTACAACCTGCTGATATTTTAGCCACAACATCTGGGGGGGGGGATGGAGGCAGGAGTGATGGAGAAGCAAAACACCATTAATACCTGAAAGCAAAGAGCAGTGGTATATTTTGAGAGAAGGGGGTGGAATGAAGCTCAGGACTAAAAGGGCTAGCTAGCAATAAAAAATCCATTAGGTGTTTGTCCTCTCTGCTCCCTCCCAAGTGGAAGTCCTTAAGTGCTTTCTCTACCTATGGAGCAATGCACACATGCGCACATGCATATAGACAGACACATAGAGAGTCAGCCTCCTCACCACCACCAAGGTTGCTTCTGCTGCCATGAGATCCCCTGGGCCCAGTTCCAGAACATCCTCCTAATGGGCCCAAGCAACATGCTGACTTCATTAAAGGCCTTCGATTAATGTCCGGATGGACCCACTCTGCGGGCTGCATTTATCACACCGGCAATGGCATATTTAGCACGAGAGCCGTTAGCGTAATCGGAATGGATGAAGCCACCTCAGGGAGAGAAAGAAGAAGAGGCAGCTTTTAATAGACCCATAAGTGCTGGCAGGATGAATATTTATAGTGTGTTTTCTTGCTTGGAGGTGTGGGGGGCAATGAAATATTCAGCTGAGAGGCAGGACAGGATGGATGATGGAAAGAGCCGGAGGAGAGGAAGAGGAGGAGGAGGAGGAAGACAAGAAAGAGGAGGAAGCAGAGTGGAGGGGGAAAAAGGGGAGAGGAAAAGGAAGAGGAGGACTGGCCAAGATCCTGCATCAAGGAGAAGGAGTATACTTTTATAGTATTACCAGGGTTAAGTATCAGTTGCACAACTGTCTCCTTGAATGGTGACACTATACAACTAAAGACACATGGCACATTTATCAGATCAGCCTGCTGCCCCACCAGAATAGCACTAATTTAAGAATGGGAGCCCACTGGCTTGGCATCATTCTTTCCCCATAATAGGTCTTTGGTGATCCATGGTCAAGTGATCTGCTTTCTACGCTGCCAAATGCCACCTTCCAGGAGGAACATGGTGGGGAGAGGTGCACAAGTGATCACATCTGCCAACTGCCTCATGAATGTGCACACACCAGCCAGCTTTAGGAAGGTGGGCATGAGCGGCTGACAACCGCCTTCAGATGCTGCCTGCTGTGTGAATGTGCACACAGCAGCCGGCTTCAGGCAGGTATTGGTGGCTGCAGTCACTGCGAGGGGGACCATGAGTGAGGAGCAGAATCACAGCCACTCACACCATGTGGCTGCCTGAGAAGCAGAACTGCAGCAGAAGAGATCTGTCACATGAAGACAATAGTGGAATAGCAGTGAGATTAAGAGCCTATCGATGGATTTTGTCCATCAATGAAAAGGTGCTCAATAGTAATGAAAGGACTGCAAGGCACCAGCAGAATGGACACAATGTTGTGTAAAAGATAGTGGCCAAAGTTGCTTTTACACATTTGCAGTTTTTACTTTTATGGCTTTGATTATTCACAGATTTGAGTAATATGTTCTCTATAGGAATCTTGGTCCTCCAGCACGATTCTGTTGGAAATTGATCATAGAGTTGTGATGGAGGACCTACAGATTCCTAGAGAAAATACTTCTCCAGGCATTTGTAGGTCCTCCAGCATGATTCTGTGGTCAATTTGCAGGGGAAGTTGACCACAGAATTGCACTGGAGGACCTAGAGATTCCTAGAGAAGTTTTCTCTCAGGAAAAAAATAGTTATTTTTTTTTTATTTGTAGCTTTTCCACTTTCACGGGACTCCTGTGCCCCTAATCCTAGTGAATGTAGAGGATCCACTGTATCCTGTTAAATTCTGCTTTTCTACCCTTGTGTGGTAAAGTTCATGGATGTGCATGTGTTATGTGCAATGAACATCATGCAAATCCATAGAATCATAGAATCATAGAGTTGGAAGAGACCACAAGGGCCATCCAGTCCAACCCCCTGCTATGCAGGAACTCCCAATCAAAGTATCCCTGACAGATGGCCATCCAGCCTCTGCTTAAAGACCTCCAAGGAAGGAGACTCCAATACTCTCCGAGGGAGTGTGTTCCACTGTCGAACCGCCCTTACTGTCAGGGATACTTTGCACATGAATAAAGGGATCAAGGCAGGGTGGGATGGAGAATGCACAAATCCCAGAATTCCATAGCACTGAGCCATGACAGTTAAAGTGGTGTCAAACTGCATTAATTCTGAAGTGCAGACGCAGCCCACCTGAGAATTCTATATACCCCCTAAACTTCAATTCACAGAAGAGCTATATAAAAGAGATGGAAAAAAATTGATGACATATGGAGTGAAGAACCATATGATGATAAATCCCATGTTTTAGAAAGTAATGTGGCACTCAGAGAAATCAGAAAGAATATATTACCAGGAATAGACAGCATCCCAATTGAACTGCTTCAGACCACACAAATTGAATCAATTGGTGTGTTAACTAAAATATGCTGAGAAATATGGGGAAAAAACCAAGTGGTCAACAGACTGGAAACATTCAATATTCATCACCATCCACAAAAAAGGAGACACAATAGACTGTAGAACTATAGGACCATAGCATTAATTTCCCACACACAAGCAAAATAGCAATAATAATAGCAGCTTCACTTAGGGGGGTTGCAGACTGCCAGAAATAGTGCAAATTGAGTCCACTTTGAGGGTTAGAGTTAGTGCTAGGGAATCATGGGAATTGTTTGTTTTTTTCTGAGACATTGAGCCTTCTCTGTCAGAGAGCTCTGGTGCCACAATAAAATACAGTTCCCATGATTCTCTAACTCTAACCCTAACCCTAAAAGTGGACTCAATTTGCACTATTTCTGGCAGTCTGCAACCCCTCTTATATACCGCTTAATACCACACTAAGCACTCCCTAAGTGGTTTACAATGTGTAAGTCTATTGCCCCCAACAGGCTGGGTACTCATTTTAGCCATCTCAGAAGGATGTAAGGCTGAGTCAACCCTGAGCCCCTGGCTGGGATTGAACTCACAACCTTGTGGTTTGTGAGTGAGTAGTTGCAGTACAGGCATTTAACTTTTGCACTACCAGGGCAAATTATGCTCAAAATTCTGAAACATGGACTCCAACCATACATGGAGAGAGAAATCCCAGATATTCAAGCAGCTTCAGGAAAGGAAGAGGCACTAGGGACCACACTGCAAACATACAATGGCTAATGGAGTGCACCAAAGAATTTTTTAAAAATCAGCATGTATTTTATAGACTATTTCAAAGTCTTTGACTGCATCAACCATGAAAGGCTGTGGAATGCCCTTAAAGACATGGGAGTGCAAACACATCTGATAGTCCTGATGAGGAATATCATCAGAGATTCACACAGAAGCTTCTGTGTGAGCAGAATACATAGACACAGAATGGTTCTCACTTAGCAAAGGGGTCAGGTAAGGCTGCATTTTATCACCTTATCTGTTCAACTTGTATGCAGAAAGTTGTATGCATATGAAGAGCAGGCTTAGAATCAATAAAGAAGGCAAAGTGAATATAGGAGGAAGGAACATCAACCATCTGTGTGAGTATGTGGATGACACCATATTACTAGTGGAAAGAATCATAGGCTTGGAATAATTACTAAAGAAAGCTGAAGAAGAAAGTGCAAAGGCAGGCTTAATGCTGATCATTTAAAAAATAAAACAAAAATAATGAGCATGGAAGAAATACATAAACTCAACCTAGATAATGAGGAAATCAACAATTGAAATTTTCCTGTACTTTGGATCAAACATTAAACAGAACAGGGACTGCAGTCAAGAAATCAGAGGAAGACTAAGGACGTTATCACACGTGGACCAGAAAGCGATAATAAAGTGGAAATGAGGCATTTCAAAAATAAACAGAAAATAAACCCTGATTCCGCAAATGGCTTTTGCACATAATTACCTTAATTGCGAATTTACAGTAAGCGCATTTAACGTTCACACACAAGAGAGAAAAGCCCATAAATGTACTAGAAATGAGCTTCTTGCACATGCGCAGATAGAGGAATGCTCTCTGGAACCATGGGAAAAGCAGGGAAATGCTTCCAAATTCGCATTTGCTTTTCACATTACGGTAAATGCGAAATTACCTTAATTGCGCATTTGCATTTCCTCCAAACAACCGAATTTCAAAAGATCTCGGTTAACACAAGTTTCTGTCCACTTTCTGTCCAGTTTCTGTGTGACGTCATGTGAAAACGCGAGGCACAAATCCAGTTTCTGTTTGGGATTTGTGTGGATTAACCAGCAGATTTGCCCCCGTTTGATAACGTCCTAAGAATGGGGAGGACAGCCATGAAAGAGCTAGAAAAGATCCTAAAGAGTAAAGATATTCAACTGAACACTAAAGTTAGAATTGTCCAAGCCATTTTATTCTCCATCACCATGTACGGCTATGAGAGATGGATAGTAAAGAAAGCAGAGAAGAAGAAAATCCACTCATTTGAGATAATGAGGTGCTGGAGGAAAGTGCTGAGGATACCATGAACAGCCAAAAAGACAAACAAATGGATCCTAGAACAGATCAAGCCTGAACTCTCCCTGGAAGACAAGATGATTAAGGTGAGACTCGTACTTTGGCTGCATCATGAGAAGGCAGGACTCACTCAAAAAGACAATAATGCTGGGAAAGGTTGGAGGTAGTAGAAAGAGAGGAAGGCCACATGCCAGATGGCTAGACTCAATTAAGGAGACCATGCAGGTCTTCTGCAAAACCTGAGCAACATGGCTGAGAATAGGAAGACATGGATTTGTCTCATTTACAGGGTTGCCATGAGTTGAAGCTGACTCAAATGCACCTAACAACAATAGGAACAAACTGCAAATCCCAGGAAACCACAGTATGGAGCCATGGTAGATAAAATAGAATCATGGCACTTTAACTGTGTGGTGTGAAAGGGCCACCGATTTTTACATGTGGCTGATGGAATAGGGTGGGTGCATAATTTAGGGCACATGGAGCATATAGTGAGATGTTCCAGAGCTGGAAATAGAGTGAGGATGCACATTTCTGGCCAACCTGCATGAGGAATAAGAGGCAGAGAAAAGGGCTCAGAGGAAACCTTTCCTATAGGGAGAAAGACCAAAGGAAGTTTGTAAAAGCATAGAGCCTTGTGGCAAGAAGAGAACTAAAAATCAAGATCCATGAGCATTTGCTCGTTTTAATTTTTTAAAATTCTCTTGATCGATTCATGCATATTATGCAAGCACAGACAAAGCCTGTAGACGTCTTTTTCCCCACTTCAGCTATTGTCAGCATGTGAAGTTCCCCCTGCTGTCTGAGCCATTGTCAATATTTCTTTGAAGTGCAGAAGGAGCCATGTAAAGACATTTCTCTACCTGCAGCGGTTGGAATTATTTGCATTGATAATGAATGCTCACTTCTAGAAAAAATGGGGAAAACACCCTTGAAGCTGCTTTCATTCAAAGTGTCTCCTTGGCCTGTTCTTTTCATTTCTTCTCGCTTTCCCTTTGCTTGCTTCAGGAGAGCCTTCTTACAGGCCTCCTTGCACCTTGAGCCCTAGACTAGACTTTGCTGTCATTTGTCCTCAAGATGACTTTGAAATTGTGGTGACCCTATGAATGAGAGTCCTCCAAGGGTGCATCTACACTGTCAAAATAATGCAGTTTGATGCCATTTTAACTGCCATGGCTCCCTCCTACAGAATCCTGGGATTGGTAGTTTGGCAAGGCACCAGCATTCTTTGGCAGAGAAGGCCAAAGAACTTGTAAAACTGCAAATCACAGGATTCTCTAGGATGGACTTAAAGTGATGTCAAACTGCAGAATTAATGCAGTCTGACACCACTTGAACTGAAATGGCTCAATGTGCTAGAATTCTGGGATTTGTAATTTTGTGAGATATTTAGCCTCCTGTATCAGAGAGCTCTGGTGCCACAACAAACTAGAAATCCCAGGATTCCATA
>CM034703.1:2485700-2504629 GCA_020142125.1 Phrynosoma platyrhinos
GTGTGGATTAACCAGCAGATTTGCCCCCATGTGATAACGTCCTAAGATGAACTTATCATGGAATTTTCTTGGGAAGATTCATTCAGAAGAGATTTGCCATTGCTTTCCTCTGCAGCTGAGCAAAAGTGTGACTTGCCCAAGGCCACCCAGTGGGTTTCCATTTCTGAATGGCGATTCGAACTCTGATCTCCTGGAGTACTAACCTAATACTCAAACCACTACTTCACACTGCCTCTCATGACCCCCCCCAGATGTATCCAGAGAAGGTTTGATATGGCCTGCCTTTGAGGCTGAGAGAGTGTGACTTGCTGAAGGTCAGCCAGAAGTTTTCCATGGCTGGGCTGGAATTTGAATTGTGGTCTTCCAGAATGGAGATGGAATCTGGTGCAAATAAAAGCTATTCATGTCGAAGCCTCTCCTTATATTTCTGATTGTTGTTAGCAGTTAGAAGAGCCAGTTAGTTGATGATGGGTTCAGAATGCTGTGCTAATGCTTAATACACTTTTTCTCGAGATTCCTACATGCTTGCTAACTCTACAGCTTTGATTTCCCCCCTCCCTCTTTGGCTGCATTTTATCACCCTACTTGTTCAACTTATATTCAGTGAATATCATATGACAAGCAGGTTTAGCCTCAGAAGAAGAAGCGAAAACAGGAGGAAGGAGCATCAACAATCCTAGATATGCCGATGACATCATACTACTAGCGGAAAACATCATGGACTTGGAAAAATTACTAAGGAAGGTCAAAGATGAAATTGCAAAGGCAAGCTTAAAGCTGATCATAAATAAAATAAAAATAATGACCATGGAGGAAATACATAAACTCAACCTAGATAATGAGAAAATCAAAATAAAGAGCTCCCATACCTAGGATCAAAGATTGATCAGAATGGAGACTGCAGTCAAGAAATGAGAAGAGGACTAGGAATGGGAAGGGCAGCTATGAAAGAGCTGTACAAGACCCTAAAGAGTAAAGATATACAAATGAACATTAATTTAGAATTATCCAAGCCATTATATTCCCCATCACCATGTATGGAGGCAAAGGTTGGACAGTAAAGAAAGTGGATAGGAAGACTGCCAACTCATTTGAGATGTGGTGCTGGAGAAGAATGGTGAGGATGCTGTGGATGGCCAAAAAGACAAAGAAATGGATCGCTGAACACATCAAACCAGAGCTCTCCCTGGATGCCAGGATGAGTCAACTGAGGCTGTTGTATTTGGCCACATCATGAGAAGGCATTGGAAAAGACAAGAATGCTAGGAACAGTGGAGGATGCAGAAAGAGGGAAAGACCCAATACCAGACGGATGGACTCAATCATGGAGGTCACGGTCCTGGATTTGCAGGACCTGAGCAGAGCAGTGGCGGACAGAGGTCTTGGAGATGTTTCATCCACAGGGTCACCATGTGCTGGGGACAATTCGAGGGCAATTAACAACAACCTGATTCAGAATACCTTCCCTTTAGCATGACTCTATCTTAGTTTGGCCTTGTGGCCAACCTTTGAGTTTTTCCCTCAGCATCCTGCTTTGTATCAAGAGGGAGCATCCGTGAATGTTGCAGCATTTCCAGTTACATGCCAAATCTGAAAAAATTTGCATGGAATATAGTTGGAATGAGGGGATGGGTGTCCTCTGTCTCTCTCCAACTTCAGGGTACTTTGAATGAACTCCAGCCACTACAACTTGAAAGGACAACTACCGCTATTGTCTTGTATTTTCCAGACATCTTTATTTCCACCATTCAGCTCTGGTGATTGTCTAGTTATTCTTTCTTTCTTTTGTTTTGTTTTGGAGAGAGAAAAATGTTACGTGTGAGAGATATTGCAAAATCTATTCGAGGCGGTATTTGAGGTTCTTTGTTCACCCAGAATTGTGTCTCGTCTATTGCAATCTATTGTTTTATCTGCTGTAATAAGTTTAGTCCAACAGAAGATGTAATCAGCGTCCTCAAGAAAACTGGGGTCAGAACTATATTTGCAGTTAGGAGATGGTTCTGAATGAATTCCTTCGCACATTTGGCTCTGCTTAGCCAGCAGTAAACAATTTTTTTTTTAACCTGATTGTGTTTGTAGAGAAACTCTGTGTTGAAAAAGACAAGACACAAAGCCATTCAGTGTTCTGCCTTTTCTGCTCTTTGACTGCAGATAGTTGTGGATTTTTTTTTCTCACACACCTGTAATCTTTGTCATATATATATTTTAATCGGTAACAATTACGCAGCCACAGACAACACAATTAAACCTTTGGATTGTGCTTTAAATTGGCCTGATCTGGTCATTTCATGGATGAGGCAACATTTCAAAGTGCTCCATTCATTTCTGGATATGGCTTATGCAAGGCATTGGATTTTCATGCATAGATAGGTCACTGTGTCCATCTGTTGCAGCAAAACCAAGAGAAATGAAACATGGAAGAACTATACAGTTCATTAAAATGGCATGTATTTTCAGGTATATACGCCTCTAAATCAAGTATCTGACAATGTGGTCCTGCTTGTTTTTTTTGCTAAATTTTCATGTTTTGTTTTTTTTAAAAGCAATACTATGATGTCCCTGGCTAGAAAAATTGATCACTACAGTTTGGAGAGAACGTCTGAAGTGAATCCCCTGACTGCTTCCAAGGTTATCCAGGTGATGAATTCATTTGGAAGAACATACAATCACAGACTTGGACCCTAAAGATCATTTAGCCTGATCCTCTTTCTAGTGCAGCTAAAGCACGCCTGAGAGAAGCTTGAAGACAAAATTTCAGTTCTTCCTTTAATCAGAATCCCCTTCTTATTTATTTATTTTTAAAAATATTTTTATCCTGCTTTTCTGTCATGAGCTCTCAAGGCACCAAAGAGATAATGCAATATAAACAATTTAAGCAAGTTCAAATTGAAGTCATAAATTGGCTTTAAAGGGCAAAAAGAATATCTTAAAACCATGCATATGCTCAAAAGCAAACTGAAGCTCCAGTGCAGGTCTTGACACAGCTCAAAAAGAACCAAATATTAACAGTTCTTAGGTTTTCAAGAGGAGGATGTTCCACAAAGGAGGTGCTACAGTCAAGAAGGCCCTCTCCCATGTTTTCCACCATTCATATTCCTCCCATTGGTGGAACATGGAAGAGCATGCCTCTGGCAGGTCCCAATCCACAAGTAAGCATATATACCACCTTTGGTTCTGGCCCTTCCATCTGGAGAAGCATCTTCTACCTAACACCCCTTCAGACCTATTGCATCTCCATCTTTTCTTCTGCTAACTAAATAAATCCTCCTCCTCTGCCAGCCTCCTAGGTTTTGTGTTGCAGACCCCTTAGCCAACTTGGTTATTCTCCAATGATATAATGGGATGTTTTCAATGTGTTGTGCATTTTGTGTTTACATGTGTACCATTTGGTTAGTTCTGAATGGTAAAAATGCTCTAGACCAGAAATGAGGGAGGTGTTATGCGTGGGCCACACTTAGTGGCCCCTGAAGAACTCAGGAACCCCATTTTTAAAAAAAAATCTGGTAGGGAAAAATGGCATGAAAGGGATCTTGTAGCACCTTTGAGAGTTTGGGAGATGTGGGGTGGAAATAGACTCAGGTCTACGAAAGCTCATGCTACCAGTTTCTATCTTTTAGCTAGTCTCAAAGGTGCTACAAAATCCCTTAAATACTGATTTTCCAGAGTAACATGGCTATGCCTTCAAAAAATATGGCAGTTGGACTCCCTTGGCCCAACTGCACTTCTTCCAAAGACTCACAAACAAACAAATATACAAACAATAAACATAGAAGTTGGTGGTGCTTTGGTTGATTTCCAAAACTGGAAGTGATGCTTGCCTTGGGATTGGTTGTACGACCTGTTGTTGTTGTTGTTGCGTGCCTTCAAGTAATTTTCATCTTATGGCAACCTTAAGACAGATCTTTTATGGGGTGTTCTGGGGTTGAAAATGTGTGACTCTCCCAAGACCACCAATGGTTTCCCATGGTGAGCATGGTGGGTTCAAACCCTAAGGCAACCTTATCATAGAATCTTCTTGTAGAGGGGGTTTGCCCTTTCCTCCCTCTGAGGCTGAGAGAATGTGACTTGCCCAAGGTCATCCAATGGGTTTCCATGGCTGAGGAGGGATTTAAACCCTGTTCTCCAGAGTCATAATCCAACATTCAAACCACTACACCACATTGACTCTCACAAAGGGAGAGGGAATAGGTTTCTGACAACTCTGAAGTTCCCTACCCCTACTCCTAGTATAATTTTGGTCTAGATATATTAGGATACTATTTTTTAAAACAAGAATTCACAGCAGCTCCAGAGGCCCTGTCTATGGAATCTGAGAAACCTCAGTCTGGAAGACCTTGAACCTTGAAATGTCCCCAGCTTGAGATTACAGCTCCCTCCTTGAACCTGAGCAGCTGGTGGCAGATGTAGCTGGTGAGGAATTTCAAGAAAATGGGTCCCCACCTCAGCCAGAATTGAGGGGGGGGGGAACAGACACTGAGGAGGCACCCCATCTTTTGCAACACATCAACAGGAACGTGGGCAGCATCAAAGGAGGCAACACCTCTAGCAGAGGCTTAAATAAGCAACATTGATCCATGGCACAATCCAGTCCCTGTTCAGCATAAAAAAAAATTCCCTCCTACGGTGGTAGATTCTTCCTTGAATACATGAGTGAATGATCCCTACCAAGATCAGAGGGTCTTGATTCACAAGGCTTTCTACCTGGAGATAAGTGATCATGCACAGACTGGCAAAGTCCTCATCTCCAGTGGGCAGAATGCATAATTTCCCTCATAGAAGATTCACCGTAGCATCAAGAGCAAGTCATCACAGACTCACTGCTCAAGAGTGGACTTCCATATTAACTGGGGCAAAATTCAAACAGAATAGACAATGCCTCCCCATGGAGACACTTTTGCACACTCAATGGCAACAGTGTTCAAGGGAGGTAAGAGGAAGAGGAAGTACCTGAATCTTCCCTCTAAAGTTCCTTATTCATGTGCATTAGGAATGGAAACAATTGTCATTGTTATAAATTTCTTGGCTAAAAAATGGGAGCTTCCCAACCTTTGAAAAACCCTTTTAGGAAAAAGTGCACATCAACCAGGCCTTTGCACAGTTTTCTCCAGGTAGTCACACATCCTGAATTTTTCCAGGGAATTTGTTCTGCATTTTAAAAATATGCAGTTTTTCTGTGGAAATAAAAATGGCACAGGAGACATGACTTCTCTGCAAATCCCACTTTTTCTCATAAACAAAATCTTGTTGCTGCACAGATTCCCCTACAGAAGACATTGGATATTTCTCCCTATGGTTGGACATATTTTGTCCAATGAGGAAGATCTATATTCAGAGGAAATCAATGGGAAAGAAGAAACCCTTAAAGTAAACAAAGTTTGGCTACCAAATCCTGCAAAATAGGAAAATCAGAACTCAGCAAATGCAAATAAGAAACCTCCCAGGGTCAGGGGTGTTCCCAGCAGACAATGATTACCAATTAGCAGACACTAATCCTCTTTTGCATATCCTCCCACCCTGAGGGTCTGCCTTCAACAACAGAACAATACACAGCTTACATGGGAATCACTCCTCCCTACCCAGGGTTTCACAGTATATATATACCCACTCTCTTCCATTCCAGCATTCTCTGAAAAGATGCCAGCCACAGAGGCTGGCGAAATGTCAGAAAGAAACTCTTCTAGAACATGGACATACAGCCTGAAAAACCCACAAAAAACTAAAGAGTCTGTGGTTGTAAAATGGACAATGGCATCTCAGACAGTCTTCTATCTTCAGCAGATAACTTTCCAGAATAGAGTGTGAAGCTGAGAATCAGAGAGTTGGAGGAGAACCCAAGCACCATCCAATCAAATCCCCTTCTGCCATGCAGGAAGATACAGTGAAATCCCTCCCTGTGACCAATGGCCATCCAGCCTCTGTTTAAAATATTGTTGAACAGCTCTTACCCTCAGGAGGTTCTTCCTAATGTTGAGATGGAATATCTTTTCCTGTAGTTTGCATCCATTGTTCTGGGTCCTATTCTCTGGAGCAGCAAAAAACAAGCTTGCTCCATCCTCAATATGACATCCTTTCAAATATTTAAACATGGCTATCATGTCCTCTCTTAACTCTCTCTTCTCCAAACACGTCCAGCTCCCTAAGCCACTCCTCATAGGGCTTTTTGGCTTCCAGACCTTTCACCATTTTGGTTACCATCCTGTAGTCATGCTCCAGCTTGTCCGCATCCTTCTTGAATTGTGCTGCTGGATATAGGATTCAAGGTGAGGCTTGACCAAAGAAGAATAGAGTGGTTTCCATGGGACATTTGTTTGTCTATAAATTGGATGAAGGGGAACCATGTTCCCAAAAGAAGATGCATATGTACATTCACTTATAGATTCAGTTATTCAATGGAGCATATTCACTAGCAAAGTGGCTCTGCAGAACCACTGCATAACTTCATGAGCGTAAAGTTAGGTTTTGTCTCCTCACTGTGGGATGTTGTCCCATGGATGTCTTATTTTAAAAACTTCTCACTCCACTGGCTGGCCTGCTTCATCCACCGAACTTTGTTATCCTCATCAACTGGCAGGTTCCACCATGCGCAGAAACATTGGCAATCCCTCTGGGTTCTGCTTTAGTAAAAAACGTGTGGCTGAGACAACTGGCAGCCCTTCCCCAGAGGCTAAAGGCAGCCTGGCTGAGTTTGGCAGCTCTTCTCCTTCAGAGGAGATTATTTGGAGTTTGTTGGCGGTGCATTTAGAGCATCTCTCACTCTTTCCCTGGATCTTTCCATGGGCCTCCTTTCTGCTCGAGTAGGTAAAAGCTGTCCATCAAAGCAGATGAAGAAAGCTCTACTGTTAAGACCATGTTCCCTGGAATAGAAAAATACCTTCCATCATATTCTGGGCCAATATGTCAGGTGGTTCTAAAGGATAAAGTATCTGACAATGTCGATTCCCCTGTGGTGAGAGAAGGAAGAGCTAGGCTGCATACAGACAGTGTAAGCAGGAAGCTATTTCCTCTCAAAGTTACTTTTAAAAAATGAGAATCAAATCTCTTTTGTGCTCTACAGAGAACACTCCAGCTTAGCAGCTGGAATATATTTTTGCTCAAGCGGTCTTTATTTCCAGCCAGGATGTGTTTCATTTTGATGCTTGTCCTATACGTTTAAGTCCTTTAGGCCAGGGTTGTTGGGGATGTGTGTGGAAGAGAGTGTCAGACATCTCTTTATTTCCTTGACAAGGCCAAGATGAACAAAATACAACTAGAGACTATTGACACATGGAAGGGGGATTCTGTGAAATTAAGAACAAACAGATTCTGTGCGGACTTGGAGGGGGGAAAACTGGAGTCAAGTTGGTAAGATGGAAGAACATCTGGGTAAAGAGTCAGTGATGCCTTTGAATTACTGGACTATTAGCAGAAGAAGGAACCAGTTTGGCATTGCAATCCTTTGTTGCTCAACATGAAGATCACGATAAGAAGTTTCATGTAGAGTTGAAATGAAATGGAGAAGGATCATGCCAGAAAGGATGTGTTGTTGGCCAATTATGAAACCTATTCAAGTAACAGGTTGCTTATTTTAAGAGAAAACACTGAATTTTTTTAGCTTTTTGCTTGGGGAATGATGCGACAGAGTTCAGACTCTCCGCCATTTGGAGTATTTCCCTTGCACCTTCAAAATCTCCATTTTGTCTGGGAAGGAGAGATGAACTCCAATGGCTTAGAAACTTTTATCTCTTTGTTGTTGTTATTGCTGGTGTTGTTGTTACTTGCCATCAAGTTGACTTCCACTTATAGGGACTTTCTGAATGAGAGCCATCCAACAGCCATGGTCACCAACTGTCCCACTCAGGTCCTGCAAACTCAGGGCAGCCCAGGCTTCCTTGATTGAATCAATCTATCTGTAATGAGATTGATCTATTTTCTAACTGCTTCCACTTTATCCAGCATTATCATTTTTTCAAGTGAGTAATGTCCTCTCATGCTATGACCAAAATATGATAGCTTTAGTTTAGTCATTTGGACTTTTACTGAGAGTTCAGGCTTGCCCTAAGATCCATCATTTGTCTTTTTTGTAGTCCATAGTATCTGTAGAAATCTTCTCCAGCACCACATCTCAAATGTGTTGATTTTATTACCATCTTTCTTCACCATGCAGCTTTACATAGAAATACATACATACATACATACATAGATACATACCCATACCTCAAAATCAGCATACTATAGTTTTTCATTTCTTATGTTCCATTCGTCATTTTATCAAAGAACCCCAACCCCATCATGAGAGAATCATAAATTTCTGTTAAATTATCAATAGCCAAATTAGTAGAATTAATTACAGTATAATGACAAATCTCAGGTTGTTGTTCTTTGGACACATCATGAGAAGGCATGAATTGTTGGAAAAGACAATAATGTTAAGAAAGGAGGAGTGAAGTAGAAAGAGAGGAAGGCCACATGCTAGATGGAGGGACTCTATTAAAGAGATCATGAGTATGAGTTTGCAGGAGTTGGGCAGAACAGTGGAGGACATGGGATCTTGGAGATGTCTCATCAGTAGGGTTGCCATGGGTTGAAATTGACTCAAGGACAGTTAATAATAACAAAAAACATTACAGAGCCAGTGTAGTGTAGTGGTTTGAGTGCTGGACTATGACTCTGGAGACCAGAGTTGGATTCCCCAACTTGGCCAATAAATCCACTAGGTGACCTTGGGCAAGTGACATGCTCTCAGCCTCAGGGGAAGACAATGGTAAACCTCCTCTGAACAAATCATGCCAAGAAAATGATAGGTTCACCTTGATAGGGTTGCCATGAGTTGGAAATGACTTGAAAGCACACACCATGCAATAGCACACCCATTACATTAAGTTGTGCAAGTTCTTGGAGCACAGGTTCACACCTTTTAAGGTACAAAGGTAATAAACAACGAGAAAGAATATTCAGAAATATTCCAAAAATGGTTGAAAAATATGTGATTTGTGTGTCAAGAAACCTTGATGAGAAGAATCCTGGACTGACAAGAAACTTTACAGTTCAGGACATTTCCCCCGCAGAATTTGCATATTGTTCTTTTGCACAGAAAACAGCATTTTCTTTGCATAAAATAATATTTCTACACAGAAACGTTTTCAGCACAGAAACCCCCCCCTTTTTTTTCTTTTTTTCTTTTTTTCTTTTTTTTGCACAACCATGCATAAATTTTGTACAGAATCAGTCCTAAATAGCAAATAGACTTTGAACACTGCATGGTTTGTGTTTTGTTTTTAAAGACTTTCCTGCAGTGGGAAGAAAATTGCTAAAATTACCTGTTGCTTCCTTTGAGAAGAAAATTAGTGAAGAATTGCATACTGAAAAGGCAAGTTTCCATTCTTTTTGTAGTTTGAGCTCATTAAATGATGAAGAAGGAATATCCTCGCATGGTGTAAGAGCAGCATTGTGCTGCTGGCACCCTGGTGCACTTGAAGGCTGAAGCAACAATGAAATGAAAGAGAACATGTTTGCATCACTGTTCAACAGCTTCTAATATATAGAGATATTTGTTGGCCATCTGTATCCATGGATTCAACCATTCATGGCTTGAAAATATTGCCTCCACCCCAACCACCCCCCACAAAAAAAGAATAATCCAAAAGCAAACCTTGATTAAGCCATTTCATATAAAGGCTATCATTTTACTACCCTTTTGTATATTATGGTTCATGTCATATAAGGGACATCATTTTATTGTAGATCATGGAGTACCCATGGGGGTCCCAGATAACAAAGGCCCACTATACTTTCCAGAAATTGCAAAGTAAAAGTTATTTTTTAAAAAAGGTATTGGCTGGCATTCAGCATGGCAGTTATGGATTAGTAACCTGGATTTAAGGATCCATAACTGCTCTGTGTTTAGTAAGATTACATAGTCCTATGTAAACTATGTAAAAGCCATGTCCAGCCATCCTTAACATCCAGCAGCCAGACTGGTGAAGGAGGTCTCTTCATCTGCCAATTGGGGCACAAGAAGGATGGTTTTTCCAACTCAACTCCATTCCACCATTCATGAAGACATAAAGTATTCCCTGTGACAGATGACCATCCACCTCTGTTTGAAAACCTCCAAAGAAGAAGCCTCCACCATCCTTTTAGGCAGCTGCATCTTCCACGGTCAAACAGCTCTTACCATCAGAGGGTTCTTCCTGATGTTTAGATGGAATCTCTCTCTCTCTCTTTTTTTTTTTTTTTTTGTAGCTTGAATCCATTGTTCTGCATCCTTGTCTCTGGAGCAGCAAAGAAACAAGCTGGTTCCATTCATGCTTATTCTGAGCAAAATTCATACATTGGTTTGGGACCAAAAAAAAAATCTTCTGTGCAGAATATAATATTTCTATGCATGGATAATGTTTTATGTCTAGGCATTGCTGTTTCATGCACACAAAATGCTGTTTCGTGTGCAAAACAGCCAGGTCTGAATTTTATGCAGTATAAGTTCTGAATTGTGTCTAGGCTTTGGAAAATGTGTGGTTTTCAAAGACTTTCCTCACCTCAGGAAGAAAATTGCTAAAATTATTATTTTCTTCCTCCAAGAATAACTTTAGTGAAAATTATACACCTACAACAACTGGACTAAGTTAAACCTTGCATCAAAGGAACGGGGCAGGAAAAGTATCGAGAATTCCTCCTCTGACATGGAACAAGAATGAGTCTCCTTCACAGGGAGACTAGGCAATCTCATTGAGGGGCAAAAAATGCTGCCAAGCTGGAAAGTGTCTGGAAGAAGTTGACCAAGATGGTGCAGCAACTGGAAACCCTGTGAGGCATAGCTGAGGTATTTGGGGATTTTTCGCCTGGAGAAGAAAATATAGAGAACTAACATGAGGTAAGCTGCTTCCATACTGCAGACTTAATCCAGTTTGACACCACTTTAACTGTCGTGGTTCATTGCTACAGAATTCTGTAGGTGTAAATGTTGTGCATGCAATTGTATGGTTTTGAGTGTTGTGTAACTATTTCTCAGTGACTTCAGGATCCCACTCGATTCACTGGGATTCTGGAAACAGCAAACACATTCACTGATGTACAATTCATTGTGCAGTGCTGATATTCAGCAGAAAGGAGCTGTACCACAATGACGACTTAACTACACAAATGGAGATTTACACTACACAAGCACAATCTAGCATCTTGGCTGGTATCTTTGCTGTATCTGAATCCTCAAAGAGCTTGCCCTTCTCCAGCTGCCTTCTGGAGGTTTTCAAAAACAATCCTTTTTAAATGCATTTCCTTTTTTAAAACACACACACACAGAGAGACTCTTAATTGTTAGCAAAAGGAATACATTAAGCTGGCCTAGATTCTGTTCCTCCCAATGAAACCAGTGCATGGGAATTCATTATTATTACATTATTTATTTAATTAATTAAATCATTTAAAAGGAAACAGGGAAGAGGAAAAACAAAATAGAAAACAAGACTCCAGCTTCATGACCTTGCTGGCATAAGCTTGGCAGGCAGAGTTTGACATGGCAGCCAGAGGGTCTTCTCACACATCACCCCCCACATTGACCACCAGAAGAAGCCCCTTCTTAGTAGTGCCTTCATGAGTGCTTGGCATGCCAGTGGGGCAGGAAATCCACTCCAGAATGCATTCAAATTACAAAGGAGCTATCCAAGGTGCTGATCCTATTTTGTAATAGCATTCAGCACCAAGGATAGCTACAGTGGAGATGAGTTGTGGCTGCTGGCTCCCATGTTAGTGAGGCAAGAAATTTGCTCCAGGATTTTGAAGGGTGGAGTTAATGGAGCTACCTATGGTCTCCATAAAACCTTTGTGGGAGATGAGGTTCAGTCCACTTGATGGCTCCTCAAAACTTTAGCCTAAAATCCAGAGCAGTTCAACTGCCTCAATAGCAGGGGGACACTAGTCACTGAATGACCCCATCTATTGAGCATCCTTCCAAGAATGCCTTACAACCATAAGAGCACCAATTAGATATCAGGCTAAGGTCTTTCTCATCCAGCAGGTATTCCATCTTTGCTGTCCATTTCTGTCTTTGTTTTTAGTTTTTAAGTTATGTTTCTACATTAGGAATGCCCTTCAGCACTCTACACTGGGCAAACAGGCCAGTCCTTGCACCAGAGGAAAAATGGACATTAATCAGACATTAGGAATGGAAATACACAAAAACCAATTGCAGAATGCTTTCGTCTTCCAGGGTATTCCATCTTGGACCTCAGAATAGTGGTCCTTGAACAAAACCAAAGAACAAAAAATCAAAAACAAAAACCCTACAAAGGAAGATTAACAGGAAAAAGAAATGTATTGGAGTATATCAACAAACTGCAGCCCATCAGCAGTGGGTTGAACAGAGACAATGGTTTTCTGGCACACTACAACATATTATAAACCTAGCTAGCTCCCAGCCTCATGGGGTCTCTCTCTTCTTTTTGGCTCCCACACTACATCCAAAGTCATTCATATAGTTACCTACTCACCTTGGCTTAATCCCGGCTCAGCCAAGGAAACCTACTGGGTGATCTTGGGCAAGTCACACTCTCTCAGCCTCAGAGGATGACCATGGCAACCCTCCCTCTGAAGAATCCTGCTAAGAAAGCCCCATGATAGGTTCACCTTAGGGTTGTCATAAGCTGGAAACAGCTTGAAGATACATAACAACAAAAACAACACTTTAGCTTTAGGCATGATCCTTGACTTGTCCCCCAAAGACTATCTTTAAAACTGAACTTGTCACCTCATCTCCATACCCACTAAGTTTTGATTTTCTATGGATATTCACACACAAAGACTGCTATGCAGGTCTTTCCCTGGACTTTCCACTCCATCACATGCATCTGGGTAAGTAGACTGAAGTCTATGAAAGCTCATGCTACCAACTTCTGTCTTTCAGTCAGACTCAAAGGTGCTACAAGATCCTTTTGCATATTGATTTCTAGATATATTTCTTGATTTCTTGATATATTTTTAATGTTTTGACACTGTTTGGACTGACTTTTTCTGCTGTAACATACTACTTTGATTGGGTGCATGTATCTCCATATAGGCATAGTTCAGTTAGCAAAGCATCTGACAGTAAAGCTCCTTTTTTACAACATGTTTCTATCCTGCATCCAATGTCCAATCTAGCTGGGGGGGGGTATTTTAGCATCATCAGCATTGGAAGAATGGTAAAGAAACATTAACTTTTGATGTCATGTTGTGACTGTGTGTGTAGTAAACAATCCAACAAAGCTTGAGCTGGGAAGCTGAAGACTTCTGTTTTAGCTGATGTTCCTGTAACCATGTGTGCCTGCCTACAAAAGGCATTGGAAACAGCAGCTGCCCCTAAAGTCCCTTATTGGGTGTATGTGAACAGTAAAAAAGAGAGAAAAGGGGAAAGCACAAAAATCTACCTCAGCAACTACCCAAGCATTTTAAAAAGAAAACATGGATCTATAAGTTTAGCCACTACAATGGGAATTGTAAGAAATGTGGAGGCTGGTGAAAGAAAAAGTTAACTTTTGATGCATTTTGTAATCACCACCATCATCATATTTCTTACCCACCTCCCCAAGGCTTGAGGCAGGGTACAATATAGTTAAAAATACAATAAATATGGTGTACTCCACATTTGTGCCTTTGACTTTGGTGGATTTGATTATTTGTGCTTTGGATTAATATGTTCTCTCTAGGAACCTCTAGATCCTCCAGTGCGACTCTGCCAGAAGTTGACCATAGAGTTGTGCTGGAGAACTTAGAGGTTCCTAAGGAAAACCCTTCCCTGGGCACTTGTAGGTCCTCCAGCATGATTCTGCGATCAACATTTGGCAGGTGTTGACTACAGAGTTGAAACGGAGGGCCTGGAAATTCCCAGAGAGATGCTCTTTCAGGTAAAAAAAGAAGAGTGGTTTTTTATTTGTGGTTTTTCCACATTCACGGGGTCCTTCACCCCTTACCCCAGTGTGGAGGAACCACTGTAGTGGTTTGCGCATAGGACTAGGACCCTGCAGAATGAGGATTGATTCCTCACTCAGCCATGGAGACCCACTGGGTGACATTGGATGAGTCACACCCTCTCAACAACAAACACATAAATCAAAACACATAAACATAGGATTAAATCATCTAGATTAAAATATCCCAATTTAAAACTCATTGTTTAAAATCAACTAGGTAGACCTGCTGGGAGAGATAGGTCCTCATACAGCATTTTTCGCTGTTGCATCTCATTCCACAATCTAGGGATGGCCAACAGAAATGTCCTCTGGGTGACAGTTGCCAGTTTAGTCCTGGTTGGTTGAAGCAAATATTCCCCAGAGGATCTAAATATATAGGCTGAATTATATAGGAGGTGGTAACCCTATAGGTTACCTGAACCCAACCCATGTAGGCCTTTGAAGGTAATAACCAACACTTTGTACCTCAAGTGGTCTCCAAAAGGATCCAAATGTAAGTAAGAGTTACCTGACCTGTTTGTATCCTTTCACATGTCCATATTTTTTAGTTTTGAATAAAAAGTTTGCTTAAACATGTTGAAGGGCTCTTCATTTTTGTGGTATAGGAACCAGTCCCTATTATTTCAATGTGATGAACATAGAATCATAGAGCTGGAAAAGACCACAAGGGCCACCCAGTCCAACCCCCTGCTGTACAGAAATACACAATCACAATGTGATTTCTGCCTTTGGTACCAAATTTTCTGTTGCAGAAATATAGTCCATTGTGAGGGATTCTCTCTCTAGGGTGGTCCCACAGTTCTGGGCTCCTATTACTCACCTGGCCCTTTT
Source organism: Phrynosoma platyrhinos (assembly GCA_020142125.1). NCBI lineage: Eukaryota > Metazoa > Chordata > Lepidosauria > Squamata > Phrynosomatidae > Phrynosoma > Phrynosoma platyrhinos. The sequence continues at coordinate 2,500,454 of CM034703.1, forward strand.
ACTCTACTCTTTTACTCCACTATTCTGGACCAGTGGCTAGTGAGTTCTCTGGCTTTTTTCCCAGATTTAGTGTAAGTCTGCATTACAGAGCCATAAATCTATTGATATCTTACACCTGGGTAAGGTCCCTTAAAGAAGCAGTTGGACATCTTTGTCCAATATTGTATTCAGTTCACAGTTGCAAAAACAAACTTGCACATGTGGTGCCCTTGTGCATGGAGATGCGCATGTGCATTTGGCATTGTGATTCACTAGCCCGGTGCCATTGCATAATTCTGTGAGCATAAAGTTATAGTCTCATTCTGTGATGTATAATCTTGGCCACAAACAGAGAAACAGACTCTTGATGCCCACTTGGTTGCTCAGACTTGCTGAGTATTGAACAAGTCCTGGCACAGTGCCACCAACCCAGGTTCCATTTGCAGAACAGACCGGCAGTGTGCCATGAATAGAGCATGAGAAGAAATCGTGTTCAGCAAAACTGGCTGTGAGGTATCTACACTTCTCCAGCCGAGGAGGAAGCTGCCAAGAAAAGAGGAGAAAGATTGCATTAAATCTTATTTGTCTTTAAACAAAGTGTTCTAATTGCTAGCAGAGGAATTGCAAGCAAATTGAGGAAGGAAGGGGGGGGTGAGGAACGGAGAAGCAATTTCAAAGCCAAGCAGATTGCAGGAGGAGGGTGCATGGTATTAGGCCAAAGAAAGATGTGTAAGGAACACATTGGCAGGCTGAGAAAATTGCTCCCTTGTAGGAGGATTTAATACATACAAGACTTTCACCATTGCAGAATGCAGGGCTGCTTGTTTGAATGTCAAATGGGGGAAGGCACTTGAGATTATGCTAAGGTTGCAGGCAAAGCCATGGGTGCAATATCGGAACCACAGAAACTGCTGTGCGTGAATGGTGTGTTGTTTACACTGCACTTTGTACTTCCAAATGTGCATTCCGAGTGCTTTCCTATTACTTTTAGATGTTGCTTCTTCCTCTGAGCCTTTGGGGGATAAGGGGATTAAAGATCTAAATAAACAGAAAAATAACACTCATGCAAATTATATCATTATGCAGTATGCACTGGGGGCTGTGGTTGTTGTTGTTTTTTTTAAAAAATATTTTCTGTTAAGTAGTCAGTTTCCATTTAGGACTGGTTATCATTAATGCAGCACTAGCTAACCACAAATTGGGTACCACAGCAAAAAACGCTAACCTAGTACCCTGGGAGGATGGCAAAAACAGGGTTTGATAATAAATATGATGAAAGATTATTCAGGTAACAGGAGAGGCGGAGGTAAGGAGAAGCCAGACATTGTCAACCAAGAGTCCAATGGGAACTTCCACGGGTTGAGTTCATCCCATCTATATTCTTCCTAGATTTTAAAGATGTGTTCAAGGTGCTGAATCCTAGCTTCAGAACCCTGGACAGCTCATTTAATGTGAGGTGGGACTGGAGAAGATTTGTCACACCCTGACCTGGGAGAGACCAAGGCCATTGGGGAAGGCAGATTTCATTCAGATTGGATGAAAATTCAAACTGAATTCACCACCCTATTGACCTGGAAGCCACCGGCAGTCCCTGGCAAGGTATTCAACCCATTTGGAGGCATAACTTTCAGGATCATGGATAGTTCTTTTAAAGTTCAGAATGAGACTCCAAAATAAATTCACTACCCTATTGACTTAGGCTGCATCTACACTGCAGAAATAATTCAGTTCAGCACCACTTTGATAGCCATGGCTCAATGGTATGGAATGTCTCAAGATCTCTCTTGAGTCCAGTTTAACTGGCGCGGCTCAGCAGTTCATGGATTCCATGACAGACATGAGCCTATCCCAACTGGTTTCCAGGCCAACACATTCTGTGGGTCATATCCTCGATGCGGACTTTAGTATGGAACAGGCATATCTGTGGGCAGAGGTAATAAATACCACTGCACTGTCATGGACAGATCATTTCCTGGTCAAGGGTGGACTAAAAGCCATAGTCCATCCCACCCAGGGTGGAGGACCTGTTAGAATGGTCCACCCTCAGAGGTTAATGGAGCCAATTGGACTCCAGAAACCCTTGGAGGGTTCCTTGGTTGGCAATGCCGACGATTCTGTCGAAGCCCTGGTTAATACCTGGAACATCAATCTTACCAGGGCTATCGACACAATCGCTCCCAAGCGTCCTTTCCAACCTGCTCCAAATCGTCAACACTGGTTCACAGATGAACTTAGAAAGATGAAGCAGATTGGACAACGACTAGAGCACACCTGGCGGAAAACCTAACTCTTATCTGACAAGACTCGTCATAACAAATTTCTTCATTCCTAACAAGAGGCAATACATGCAGTGAGGAAATCTTTCTCCTTTGTACATATCGTGTCTGCAGAATCCCGTCCAACAGAACTGTTTAGGATGGTGAGGGAGCTGACACAGGTTCCCCCTGTGCAGAACCCTTTACTTAACCCAACAACAGCCTGTTGTGACATTTTTAACAACTATTTTGCAGATAAAATCTCTCAGATAAGAGCATACTTGGATGCTGAGATTACAGCAGAATTGACCAGTAAACCCGTTTTTGAGATTAAACTGGGTCAGTTTGAGTCGGTGAGTATTGACGACGTGGACAAAATCCTGGGAAAAGTGAAGAAGAAGGTGTGCTCCCTTGATCCCTGCCCATCTTGGCTGGTTGTCCAGGGGGGTAATGCCTTGATGGTTTTTCTTAAAAAGGTCATCAATGCATCCCTTAGGGAAGGAATTGTTACAACATGTTTAAAGGAAGCAGTTGTTGGACTGCTCCTGAAGAAACCTTCCCTGGACCCCCTGGATCTGAAAAATTATAGATTGGTTTCTCATCTACCATTTTTGAGCAAGGTGATCGAGTGAGCTGCCGCCTTTCAACTTCAAGTGATCATGGATGAAATCGATTTTCTAGATCCATTTCAAACCAGCTTCAGACAGGATATTGGGTGGAGACTGACATGGTCTTACTGGCAGATTACCTGAGCCTAAGCATTGGCAGGGGAAGCATGACCCAGTTGGTGCTTTTAGGCCTCTCAGCGGCTTTTGATATGATAGACCATGACATTCTCTTGGAACGCCTGAGAGAGTTAGGAATGTGAGGCACTGTACTTCAGTGGTTCCGTTCCTTCCTCTCTGGCAAATTCCAGAGGGTGTCGCTCAGGGACAGTTGCCCTTCAAAAACAGAGGTTAAATGTGGCGTCCCTCAGGGTGCCATCCTGTGATGCTGTTTGATATCTATATGAAGCTGCTTGGGAGATCATCCGTAGACATGGGGCAGGGTGTTATCAATATGCCGATGACCCCCAAATATATTTCTCCATGTCTCGGTCAGCAGCCATGACGGCAGATGGCAGTTCTTCCCTCAATCAGTGTCTCAAGGCGGTAATTGACTGGATGAGAAAAAAAGGACTGAAGCTGAATCCAGATAAAATGGTAGGTACTCACAGTAAGGGCCCCCAAACCAGGTATTGGGTCACAACCTCTAGTCCTGAATGGGGTTACACTCTCCGCTAAGGACTGTGTTCGCAGTTTGGGGGTGGTCCTAGACTCATCGTTTCACATGACAGATCAGGTGAATGCGACAGTCAGGAGCGCCTGTTATCAGCTTCAGCTGATACACCAGCTGCACCCCTTCCTGAAAGTAAGGGACCTCAAAACTGTGGTATATGCACTGGTAATCTCATGACTCGACTTCTGCAATGCACTCTACATGGGGCTACCCTTATACCTAGTCCGGAAACTACAATTGGTACAAAACATGGCAGCCAGATTGATCACCAGGAAATCTAAGAGTGATCATATTACACCTGTTCTGAAATCTCTCCACTGGCTGCCTATTGGTTTCCGAGCACAGTATAATGTATTGGTGATTACCTTTAAAGCCCTACATGGCTTGGGTCCAACCTATCTAAGAGATCACCTTCTTCCATATAATCCGCCCCGCATCCTCAAGTCCTCTGGGAGGAATTTACTGCAACCAATAAAAACTAGATTAGTAGTAACCTCCCAGAGGATGTTTTTTGCCACCGCTCCCAGACTGTGGAAAGCCTTGCCATAAGAGATCCATCAAATAACCAACTTGGATAGCTTTAAAAAGGCTATCAAGACGGATCTCTTCCTGCAGGCCTTCCCGGAATGGACTACTCCATGTGAACTGTGCTTCTCCCCAATAT
>CM034703.1:2702625-2717307 GCA_020142125.1 Phrynosoma platyrhinos
TTACTTTTCGCTTCGTGGCCAGCGTTTGATAAGGTCCTTTGGCAGATAAAGGAATGTCAAACTGCATTATTTCTGCAGAGCAGATTACACCTTAGTCTCAAAGGTGCTACAAGGTCCCTTTGTACACTGATGCACACTTAGGAGTTTATCACACGGGGAAAATCTCATGCAGAAACGGGGTTTTAAATTAGAAAAAAAAAGTAAAAGCGGGTGTTTCTTCAGACAACATCGCTGTTAAAAGGAGGTTAATCCAAATGGAAATTAGACAAAAACTGCTTCTTTTTTATCTAGACACTATACTTCTATTAATTCAGCCTAGCATCACATTGGCAATTTTAGCTGCTGTGTCACACTGTTAAATCATGTTCAACCTTTGGTCTTCTAGGACTCCTAGATCCCTTTCACATGTAGAAGATTATCGCATCATGATTATCGCCGCTCAAAGGGGTGCTCCTTGTGCCTCTTTTTGAAGCCAGGAGTTTTCCGGCTTGAAAAAAACGACCACCAGAGCACCCCTCTGAGCAGCAATAGAACCGAGCTGCACCCAAGTGGCAATTTCAGTGGCTAAATGTGTCTGATAATATCAGGATGCCACCTGCTTCTAATTTTAAGCCAGGTCAGGTAAACCAGTTCGAATCATTATGAGATAATCTCCGTAGTCTTGTTAAACCAGGTGTCCCCCATTCTATATCTATGCATTTCATTTTTTCTACCTAAGTGCAGTACCTTACATTTCTCCCTGTTGAAATTCATTTTGTTAGTTTTGGCCCAGCTTTCTCATCTATTAATTTAACTCTTCATCGAATCTTAAGAGTTTGAAGTGACCACAAGGACTATCTTGTCCAACCCCCTGCCATGCAGGAAAATACAACAAAAGTACTCCTCCAAGATGGGCATCCAACCTCTGTTTTCAAAAAACTGAATAAGAAGAGTCCATCTCTCCAGCAGTTTATTCCATTGTCAGTAAGCTCTTAGAATCAAGAAGTTCTTCCAAATGAGAATCCCTTTTCTTGTCATTTTAGTCCATTGGTTCCTGTTGTAATTCAGCAGTGTCTTCAATATATCATTTGATATATTGGGATTATAGGAATGGTATGGATGTAAGGACAGGCAACAGAATAGCATAGCTTCCCAAATAAGAATTCTGCCACCTCATGAACTTTTCCTTCAGATCCCCATTTATTTATTTATTTATTTATTAGCATTGCAATAACTCAATTTAATTGAGTACTTATATTGAACATTTAGAAACAGAGTTTGGGCATCCAAAGAAAAGTGGCAGGTGAAGTGAACAAGGGAATACAAACACAGAAACCTTTTCTGGAACCATTTTCAGTGTCCCACTCTCTGCAATCCAAGGATACAAAGGGCTAGGGCAGGGGTAGGCACCCTTTCCCCTTTAAGGGCCGAGGGACTTCAGCTCCCAGAAGCCTCAGCCATGTTGGCCAATAGTCCCATGTTGGCCAATAGCTCCTGGCATTCTGGGAGCTGAAGTCCCTCGGCCCTTAAAGGGGAAATGTTGCCTACCCCTGGACTAGGGGATAGCCCAGTGTGTGGGTGTCATCTGTAGGCTTATGGCTTCCCCATGAATTTCAGAAGGTTTTCTTAGGCAAGAAATTCTCAAAAGTGGTTCTGCCAGTTCCTTCCTCTGAATTATAGCCTACAGTACCTAGTATCTGTTGGCAGTTTCCCATCCAAGACCTAACCAGGGCTGACCCTGCTTAGCTTCCGAGAACAGGTGGGATCTGATGCCTTTAGGGTGTTTTGACCCTTGTAATGCTCCATCAAAAAGAAAAAAAAAGCCAGACATATGCAAAGTGTGAACATGGTACTGTGCAGTTGGAGCATCACAGTCCATTTATTTCATATAGGGTCTCACCCAACAAGCTTTTTGTTTGTTGTTTACTGCCCTCGAGTCAATCCCGACTCATGGTGACCCTATGGATGAGACATCTCCAAGAAGACCCTCTGTCCTCCACTACTCTGCTTAGATCCTGCAAAGTCACACCTGTGACCTCTTTAATAGAGTCCATCCATCTGGCATGTGGCCTTCCTCTCTTCCTCCTTCCCTCCACTTTCTCCAGCATTATTGTCTTTTCCAATGTGTCTTCGTGATATGTCCAAAGTATGACAGCCTCAGTTTGGTCATCTTGGCTTCCAGGGAGGTTTCTGGCTTTATCTGCTCTAGGAACCTTTTGTTATCCTTTTGGCTGTCCATGGGATCCTCAGCGCTCTTCTCCAGCCCCACATTCTCTCAAATGCACTGATTTTTTTCCCTATCATCTTTCTTAACTGTCCAGCTCTCACATCCATCTATGGGAATAGGGAATATGATGGCTTGTGCAATTCTAACAATTCTGCTGAGTTGTATATCTTTGCATTTTAGGATCTTTCCTAGTTCTTTCATAGCCATCCTCCTCATTTTTAGTTTTCTTTTGATTTCCTGACTGCAGTCTCCATTTCTATCAATGTTTGATCCCAAGTATGAGAATTCTTTTACTCTTTCTATTTCTTCATTTTCTAGGTTGAACTTGTGAAAGTCCAACAAGCTTAGTGAGGGTGAATGTGGTTTACATGACCAGTGGAAGATGGTGCTTTGGAGAGTGATGGAGTCTCCTTCTTATGGACAGGAGAGTGCTGTGATTGTGTCTTTGTGCATGGCAGAAGGAGATTGGACTGGATAAACATGGGAAGGATCTCTTCCAATGCTGTGGTTCTATGATTCTATGAAAGATAAGCATCAGACCACAAGCCTGTCTAATCCAACTTTGCCATAGCAGCCAAGTGGATGCCAATGGAAAGCCTATAAGCACAACACAAGGGGGATAGAAACCCCTTTCACTCATTTCCCATAGCAATTGGTATTACTTTCCCAATCCTCCCCACATATCCAGAATAAAGAATTAGTGTACCTTCTGTTCATTTCTTTTATGGCTGGGTTCATAAGCTTTACTGCCACCATGTCCCAGCTGCTGATAATCTGTAACATTTTTCTTCTGCCTATATTCATGGAAAACAGAATAGAAAAGCATCCACACACAGCTTAGGGACTTCTCCCCTTCCTCTTGATCTATGTTCCAGCTTGGTCCACATTTTCTAAACTCCCCGAAGCATTGTTGAAAAGGTGGTCCCATGGCGCAGTCACATGAAAAATATGTGCTCTGTTTTAGATCAATCCCATTAGACAAAAAACACAATTCAAAGGCAGATTTGATGGCTTAGCATTCCAAATACTGAAATGCATGTGCTTGTGTGCACATGAATGAATGAAACACATTAGCCAGGTGTGAATCTTACACAAATGTTCACATGATTATTTTATGCACAGCTGACACTGATGGTCTGAGAGATGATTTGAATGAAATGAAAATATGGCCAAGATTCTGCCATCATGAAGATGTTGGGCCAAAACACACTGCAGAAATCATCCAGTTTGAGACTGCTTTAACTGCCCTGGCTCAGTGTTAGGAAATTCTGGGAAGTGTAGATTGTTGTGGCACCAGAGCTCTCAGACAGAGAAGGCTTAAATGTCTCACAAAACTACAGTTCCCAGGATTCCCTAGCGCTGAGCCAGGGCAGTTAAAGCAGTCTCAAACTGAATTTCTGCAGTGTGTTTTGGACCATTATTCCACAACTTTTTCTTGTTGTAAATGACTTGAAGGCACACAGCAACAACAAAAACTTGTTGTAAATGACTTGAAGGCACACAGCAACAACCAAGTTGACTTTGCCTTATGGTGACCCTATGAATGAGAGACCTCCAAGTCCCCCATCCTCAACTGCCCTGCTGAGGTCTTGCAAACTCAGGGCAGCCATTGTGGCTTCTTTCATGGAGTCTCTCCATCTGAAAGGTGGTTTTCCTCTTTTCCCATTGCTTTTTTCCTTTCCCAGCATGCATGTCTTTTCTAGGGAGTCCTGTCTTCTCATGAAAAGATCCTGCAAAGAATTATACTGCAAAGTCTTCCAATAGACTTTCAAAACACTTTTAATTTGCTCATAGGAAACACAAACATCCATTCAAAAGCACTGGGGGGGGGAATCACACTGGAACCTCAGGATCTCCACGTAAGCAAGATTAAGTAACAACTAAATTGATAAAAATATTGAATTTGTGAAAGAAGTGTCTGTGGCACAACATTTTTATTGTGCTTTTTAAATCCCGCACTCCTGAAATAGAGTAAAACTAGCTACAATACTGGAAAAAAAGTTTGTCATTGCAAGCCTATGCTATCAGAACTGATAAAAGTAACTTCTTTTTTTATTACAGCTTCTGGGATCCTGCTCACTGGTCTTCCTCAATGTCCCACCAGTGGGAACATTACACTGTGTGAGGACATGAGAGAGGGCCCTCTCCATTGTGTCACTCTGGTTGCATGTCCTTCCCTTGGAGGCCAGATTGGCACCAATGCTGGTTTCATTCCAACACCAAGTTAAAGCTTAACTTTATATGAAATCTTTTGGACTTAATGAGCTCACCCAATATATACATATTGGGGTCCTGAGAGGGCACTCACAAATTGTATTCAATGGGGAAATTAATGTAGCTGAATAGGAAGTAGCGAGAAGGCTTCAATAACATAAAGCTGGGATCTAAGCCTTTCTATACCAGTTCCAAACCCAGAGAACTCCAGGGACAGTTTCCAAATTAATTTTAGTTTATTTAAAAGGGGGAATTAACACACACGCAAGCACACTCGTTCACTCACACACGAGAACTGACAATGCAAAGATAGTAGACAATAGTGAATTACAGAGTGGCTAAGAGGTAATAAATACTATACTGATCTGCATAGCTCCAATTGTGGGGTTACTAGGATGAAGATGGCTCAGTAGCCACCTGCAATACATGGGGTGGATGACTACTGAGGTGTCAAGTCAAAATCAAATAGAGGTTCTGCCTTGTTTCAGACTAGACCAATTTGTTAGTGCCTAAGCATGTGTATTTATAGTGGGGAATGGGTCCTGGGACAGTGTTTCAGGAGTTAAATGGTTTTGTCATGCCCTGCCTGGATGAGGATGAGGAGGACAAGGATGAGCCAGAACCTCCTTGGGGTCCGGAACAGGGGAACCCCAGCCCGGCCCCAGCAGCTCTGCTTTGCCAGCTCCAGCAGAGCCTCCAGCAGTGTCTGTGGCCTTCCAAGAGACTCCGCAGCCAAGTGCCCTGGCAGCAGAACCTTCAGACATGGAGGAGGATCAAGAGTGTGCCTACCTTCAGCAGAAAGGGCAGGCCTTTGGTGCTCAAGGAGGCTTTATGAAAAATGGCGAGGTAATCAGCCCCACCTGAGATCCTGCAGCTCGGGGATTTAAACAGGTGCAGAAGCGTTGCCTCAGTGCCAGAGGTTATCTGAGCTCCTAGCAAAAGCCTCAGTCTCTGGCTTCCCTTGTTCCTTGGCCTAAACCTTTGACCCTCGTATTGCTGACTAATCTTGGACTACCAGAACCCTTGACCCTCAGACCGCTGACTTGGATGACTGGAACCCTTGACCTTCATTAAATGACTTTCCCAGGGGAGAAGAATGGAGTACAATATAAGGAGATGACTGACAATCAGTATGAATGTCCTCAGACAAAAAGAGTTCTGTTCTCAGACAGGAAAACCCTTTCTCCACCCTTTCTCCATTGTATGCAAACCATTTCCAAGTCCAGCTCTCCACCACCACTATACTCAGCGAAGGGATACTGATCTCATTCTGGCTAAGTGCCTTGGCTTCTTCCATGATGAGTCATCCAGATTTCCTAATATGGTGTGGCTGGTTTCCATCGCTGCAGATCCCCCTTTTGGCTATCTGCCTAAAAAATCCCCTCTTGATATTGATTTGATATCAAGGACACTGCAGGGTGACTGAAGGCTGGATCCTGGGGTAACAGTAGACATGGTTTTATACTGGTGCAACTTTAATTTTAAATTATAATTTTAGTTTTAATTTTTTTATTTAAATTATTTCATGCTATCCATCAGTCCCATTAGACACCATAGAAATGTCAAACCAAGTTGTGAAAAAAGTTGTGACAGAGCAAATCTGAAGTCATTCATCGATTTAGAACACCAAATTCATATAGAATCAGCATGTGTGTTGTTTTTTTAAGAAAAAGTTTTTATGGCCCTCAGCTTTGCAGCCCTTTGTAATAAGTGCTCATGGCACTCTACAGAAAGATACTTGAGCAAAAGATGTCATGAGCAATCACACTGATTATCATCCTGAATGCCAACTGCTAGACTAAAATTTTCTTCCTTTCCTGCAGCCCCAAGTATCTTCAGTAATATAAGGAAATACTAATACCATAGAATGATGGAAATAAAAGAGCCATGGAGGAGTAAGGGATCTGTCACTAACTACTTATTGGGTGTGTGTGTTGTGTGTCTTTGGGTCATTTCTGATTTATGGAGACCCTAAGGCAAATCTACCATAGGGTTTTCTTGGCAAGAGTTCAGAGGTTTGCCATTGCCTTCCCCTGAGACTGATGAGTGTGTGCGACTAGCCCAAAACTACTTATTTCGAGAGTACCAATGCTTTGTGAAATATAGATATAATGCAATTTGACATCACTTTAAGTGCTGTGGCTCCATCCAATGAAATACTGGGATTTGTAGTTTTACAAGGTCTAGCTTTCTCTGCCAAAGAGGGTCAGTGCTTCACCAAAGTACAAATCCCAGGATTCCTTAGGATGGAGCCACGACAGTTAAAGTGGTAATGAACCACATGATTTCTACAGTGTAGATGCACCTAAATGCAAAATTAGTACAGTTTGACACCACTTTTAACTGCCCTTGCTCAATGCTATGGAATCCTGGGATTGGTAGTTTGTTGTGCCACCAGAGTTCTCTGACAGAGAAGACAAAATATCTCATAAAATATCTCCCAGATTGCCATAGAATTGAGCCATGGTGGTTAAAGTGCTGTCATACTGCATAATCCTACAATGCAGATGCAGGCAGAGACAAAGATTATGTGGCTGAATCTTTCACTTTCTCCAAAACCCTAGCGTTAAAAGGACAAGCTCCTAAAAAGAGGAACTGCAAACCAAACAAAAGTTTGGAACAACTCAAAGAGCCCCTCACTTCAGAATTGTCTGCATGCTACACAGGTGCCACTAAGATTATTGTGTGCATGTCCAATAATTTATGATTTGCTATTCTCTTCTTTCTCAGTAAGACAGTCTGGCTGCCAACATTGTATTGTCAGACCTATCAATGTAATAATAGCCTTTGCATTGATTAAAATGCCTTTGTGGTTTCTCCTGATTGGCACCACTGGAGGTGTAATGACCATCGGTAGGAGACGTTTTCATTATTTCATTTTAATATTCCAGTTCAAGTCTTGGACTTCTTATGCCATTGTTCTCATACATTCAAACCCCCTGTAGTTTTGACTTTCTTGCAATGTGTGGGGGCCATTTAATATCTCCTCTCTCTGTGGTCCCTTTTTCTAATTCCAATCAGGTTAGAGGGGGAAAAAAGTGTGTGTGGGGGGAGGAAACAGTTCTCCTCTACAGTAAGTGTTTGTTGTTGTTGTTGTTGTTGTTGTTGTTGTGTGCCTTCAAGTCATTTCTGACTTGTGGCAGCACAAAAGCAAACCCCTTCACAGGGTTTTCATGGCACGATTTGTTCAAAGGGGGTTTGCTTTGCCTTCATCTGAGGCTGAGAGTGTGCAACTTGCAGAAGGTCACCCCATGGGCTTTCATGGCTGAGCAGGGATTCAAAGCCTAGTCTCCAGTGTCATGGCCCAATGCTCAAACCACCATGCCATGCTTGCTTTAAAGGACATGGCACTGATTCTGGGTACCTCCATGTCAAGGTTGCAGTCCAATATCCCCCTGGAGCCATGTTTCTCAGTTTCTCATACTCTTTTTCAAAGATTCCTGGAGGACATTGGTTGACCACTATGGAGAACAGGGCGTTGGGCCAGAAAGGTTCCTCTGATGTGTTAGCTTTGTCTTGGCTTGTAGCCAGGATTTCTGACCACCATCTCCTCCCATAATGAGCTTGCCCACTTTCTGAGAACCTCAGTGGAGTCTCCCCATTGCATGTCCCATTGCCCCAAGAAGCTAGGCTGGTGAGTACACATGATAGGGCTTTTGCTCTCATGGCACCATGATTGTAGAACTCCCTCCAAAGGGATGCCTGGCTGGTTCCATCCTTCTTGAATCTTTAGTGCCCACTCAGAACTATACTATGCCATTGTGTTTGGCCTTCAGCTTTTAAAATTAGCTTTAAAAATAGTTTTCCATCTGTTTTTAAATAATGTGTACATGTGTCTGGGTACATGGGTGCATAGTGTTTGGAGCGTTGGACTACAACTCTGTAGACCAGGGTTTGATTCCCAGCTCAGCCATGAAACCCACTGGATTCCCTTGGGCAAGTCACATGCAATGGAAAACCTCCTCCAAACAAATCTTGCCAAGAAAACCCCACGATAGGTTGCCATAAGTCAGAAACAACTTGAAGGCACACAACAACAAGAAACAACAAGAGGCCCTGGAAGGCAGAAAAGCAATGCATGTATACTTTTAACAAATGAAAAATAAGAGCACCAGAGGTGGTTAATGTCCTACACATGTGCGCTCTTGTCTGGTGCAGAACATCCACATTCAATTCAAGGTTGCAGACACAGAACTGCAGCCCTAGTCCCATCGTGCATTCAGATACACATTGTACATGTGCACCCAGCTGTGCATTCAGTCAACCATTTGGTGTCTCATTTCAATTACACAATCTTGCCATTCAGCACAAGGGTTGTGGAGCACAATTAATGTGTCACAAACCCAAAGGTGATAAAAAAAAACATACAGAGAAGTTATAGTACATCATATCCCTTTTCAATATATTACACAATATATTAAAATAATGCTAGGGATGGAGAACAGCGTGAGAATACAAACTTAACTGAAATGATTCAGTATCTAATAAAAAGAATCCCTAGAGTTAAATACCTGGTATAGCTGTCACTTTTGCTGGTCACATCCATTTCAGATTTTAGCTTTCACTTTGACTTAATAAGCAAATCCAATTTGAAACGTGACAAATTTGTCTTTATGTGAAAAGAACATAATTAATTTGTCCTGATCTGTACTCCTGGGATGTTTTCCTAAGATGTGCTGCGAAGCTTTCTGCACTTAGCCAAAAATGCAAGACATCAAAGAATCCCATAAAGACAAATTCTTTCATTATAAGGAGTCCCATTATGGTGGCCTTCTAATTTTGCAAGGGGCAGCTACCATTAGCGTTGCTGCCTTTGCAATGTTCCAGTACATCCCACCTTATGTTTTAACACTTTTGTTTCAAGGTTGTGTTGTAACACACTCCGTTTGGGTCAATGGATGCCTGAGTTGATAAACAGAGAATGGCAACCTCTGAGTGCCACTATTTTTTTATTATTCAACACACATGTTAAAAATGAACATACACCACAAGACAAGAAAAAAAATCTATTACAGATACAACAATACTAATAAAGTTAAACATGTAACATAAAATAATAATGCCACACAACTCAAACAAATCAGTTAATTGATGTTTTCTCTCTATATATCTCTGTATATCTTTGTTATACATATATTATATCCATTATATATATATATATATATATATATATATACTTTAAATAGCTATCTGTATGTACAACCACAGTAGTCCCACCTATCAGTATTAACATTTAACATTCTTAACCTACACAGCCCATATTCTCTCATTTCAAACCAGCTTCAGGACAGGATTTGGAGTTGAGACTGCCATGGTCGCTTTGACCAATGATTTCTGCCTGGGCATAAACAGGGGTATTGTGACCCTGCTGGTGCTCTTGGATCTCTCTGCAGCTTTTGACACCATAGATCATGCCATCCTCTTGGATCGCCTGAGAGAGTTAGGAATTGGAGGCACTGCTTTGCAGTGGTTCCGTTCCTTCCTCTCAGGCAGATCCCAGAGGGTGAGGCTCGGGGACAGTTGCTCTATGAGAATAGAGCTTCATTGTGGCATCCCCCAGGGTGTCATCCCGTCCCCGATGCTATTCAACATCTATATGAAGCCGCTGGGAGAGACCATTCGGAGGCATGGAGCGAGGTGTCATCAGTATGCTTCTCCATGACCAGAACATCAGCTCAGACTTCAGATGGTGTCTCTCCTCATAATGACTGTCTCAGAGCGGTAATGGATTGGATGAGGAAGAACAGATTGAAGCTTAATCCAGACAAAACGGAGGTACTGACAATCACGGGCCCGAAACCAGATTTGGGAATACAGTCTCCAGTCCTGGATGGAGTCACACTCTCCTCTAAGGACTGTGTTCGCAGCTTGGGGGTACTCCTTGACTCGTCGCTTCACATGACTAGTCAGGTGAATGCGGCGGTCAGGAGTGCCTGTTATCAGCTTCAGCTGATATGCCAACTGTGCCCTTATCTGGATATGAGGGATCTGGAAACTGTAGTACATGCTCTGATAACCTCACATTTGGATTGCTGCCATGCACTCTACATGGGGATACCCTTGTGCCTAACCCGAAAACTGCAACTAGTACAAAACATGGCAGCAAGGCTAATTACGGGAACATCTAGGAGAGAGCACATAACTCCTGTGCTTAAATCCCTCCACTGCCTGCCAATTAGTTTCCAGGCACAGTACAAGGTGTTGTTTTTGACCTTTAAAGCTCTACATGGCTTGGGTCTATCTTATCTCAGAGACCGCCTCTCCCCATATGACCCCCCACATGCACTCCGGTCCTCTGGGAGGAATCTACTGCAGCCCATGAAGACCAGGCTTTTGCAGACCTCCCAGAGGGCCTTCTCTGCGACTGCTCCCAGACTATGGAATGGCTGCCAGACGAGATCCGTCTTATCACCACCCTTGCTGCTTTTAAGAAAGCAGTAAAGATGGACCTCTTCTGGCAGGCCTTCCCAGAATAACTTCCTGGCAACGAAATGGAGGCTTATTACCTCCCCTCTAACCTTAACTTTAACATGCCCTTAAGCGGCCATTGAACATAAGTTCAATCTGTTTTATCTGTATTGTGTCCTGATTCATTTTAATTCTATTTGAATTTAATTCAGTTTAAGGGGTGGGAGGGTTAGGGTGTGGGATCTAGGAATGTTTTAACTGTTCTTGTTTTAACAATGTTGTATGCCGCCCTGATTGCCGAGCAGAGGGGCGGGTTATAAATAAAAATTTATTATTATTATTATCATTCATATTACTGTACTCTGTAACCTTCTAGATATCATCCTTAACTCCTTCCTTTCTTCCCTCACATTCTTCCCTTCGGGTCCTTCCTTTCACTTCAATAGTGCCTTCATATATTCTTTGTCTACTTACTCGTAATCTTCTCCTCACATACTCTTAATTTCTCATCTACATGGTTTTACCTTCATTAAAACTTTAATCTCCTTTCTTGTTAATCCCAGTAGAATGGAAGCTTCAATGAGAGTTAATAATAGTATCATAGAATCATACAATCCTAGAGTTGGAAGAGAGCACAAGGACCATCCAGTCCAACTCCCTGCCATGCAGGTACTCAAAATCAAAGCATCAATAGATGGCCATCCAGACCTCCAAAGATGAAGACTCCACCACTCTCTAAGGGAGAGTGTTCCACTGTCGAACTGCTCCGACTGTCAGGAAGTTCCTCCTAATGTTGAGGTGGAATCTCTTTTCCTGGAGCTTGCATCCATTGTTCTGGGCCCTATTCTCTGGAGCAGCAGAAAAGAAATTTGCTCCCTCCTCAATATGACATCCCTTCAAATATTTAAACAGAGCTATCATATCACTTCTTAACCATCTCTTCTCCAGGCTAAACTCCCAAAGTTGCTCTTCATAGGGCTTTATGGTTTTCAGACCCTTCACCTTTTTGGTCGCCCTCCTCTGGACACACTCCAACTTCTCAACATCCTTGTTGAATTGTGATACCAAAAACTGGACACAGGATTATTCCAGGTGAGGCCTAACCAAAGCAAAATAGAACGGCACTATTACTTCCCTAGATCTAAATGCGGCATCACACTGTTGACTCATGTTCAACTTGTGGTCTACTAGGACTCCTAGATCCCTTTCACACATAGTCGCATTAAGCCAGGCGTCCCCAATCCTATATCTATGCATTTCATTTTTTCTATCTAAGTGCAGTACTTTACATTTCTTATTGTTAAAATTCATTTTATTAGTTTTGATCCATCTATCTAATCTATTAAGGTTATTATGGATTTGATCCTGTCCTCTGGGGTATTAGCTGTGACTCCTAATTTGGTGTCATCTGCACATTTGATAAGCATGCCCTCTATTCAGTAGATCAATATGTCAATAAATAAATAAAATACAGACAAGCAAATACATCTTCCTATCCCATTGATCCAGGTGCTTTTCATAACTTTACATATCTCTGCTTAAATACCATGTTATTTGAGTAAATTACCTTTAAGTTAAACATTCACACTAAATTATTGCATTAAATCTTTCTTAGCAGGTTGTTAAAAATGGTAGTAAAACTCTATTGCTTTAATACTATAATTAATTTCTGCTTTAAGTCAGCTAAGTTACAGATTACTAGTCGAAAAGACCAATATAGCTTTGATTTCCATCTCATTTAAATATTTCTCAGATTATAACTATGGTACTAGTTCTATTAATCAAAAAGTACTGACAAAATACCACTACACTGACATTGCTAGATGGCCCTTCTAGACCCTTCCAACTCTTAAATTCTATGTTTCTTTAATTCCAGGTCACCCATACTATCTGGTGAGTCATCTCTGCCAATTTTAATCAGCACACATTGTCTGAGATTCTTCTGGGATCAAATGGCATGAATCACTACAGGTGAAGTTACAAAGTGACTGTGCTACACAATCCTTGTATTGAATGGAAATGTTGCACAAATAACTACACAACCAAATGTGCAACTGAATGCATAACTGCATGCTTAGTTAATAATCCTGAATAATAATCCCAGGCACCAAAAGACAGCCATCCTGCGTATCCCTGATTTGGCTGTAGTTATTGTTATTTTTTTATTTGTGTTATTGTTTTAACTGTGTTTTAAATTTCAAATTGTCACTGTTTAATAGTATTTTAAGAGGGGGTGCGAGCATGGGATATGAATGTATATTTTAATATTGTAAGCTGCCCTGGTTGCATTACGCAGAGGGGCAGAATAAAAATAAATTTAATAATAATAATAATAATTTTATTTATAACCCGCTTCTGCCTGAAGGATCGAGGCATGTAACAATCATAAAATACAACAATACAACTATAAAACATGATAAAATAACATGATCCCCTTACTCCCAATTTAAAATTAACAGAGCATTATAAAATACATTCAATGAATAAAATTAACTAAATTAAGCATAATTAAAATGAGGCGTCATAGGACAAACAAGGGCATTATAAATGCTAAATTCCAATCAAAAGAATTATACACACACACACACACACACACACACACACACACATATTTTTTCCAGGCTGAAAAAAAAAATTGCATGCTCAGTTGACTGTGCAGCTGAATGTACAATGGAATGCACAATTAAATGCACAAGTAAATGCACAACTGAATGCAAATCTGCATGCAGAATACAACTGTACATGCGTCCACAGCTTTGAAATGAATGGAGTCATTCTGCATTGAATAAATATCTGACCATTTCTGTAGGGAAACTTATGTACGAGACACCAGCAGGATTCTAGCCCTTGCTTGGTAATGACAGATGACAGCACATAACAGCATGAACAAGAGACAGCTTGCTGTGACAGTTTGAGTGTTGGACTAGGGGTGCCTCTATACTATAGAAATATTGCAGTTTTACACTGCTTAAACTGCTATGACCCCATCTTCCAGAATCCTGGGGTTTGTAGTTTTCATGAGGCACAGCATTCTTTGGCACAAAGATGGCTAAAAACCTTGCAAAACTACAACTCACAGGTGTTGTAGGTGAAGATGCCAGCCACAGAGGCAGGCAAAACATCAGGAATAGATTCTTCTAGAACATGGCCTCACAGCCTGAAAAAACCCACAAAAACCTATAACTCACAGGGTTCCATAGGATGGAGTTAAAGTACGTAAAGGGATTCGAACTGCATTATTTCTACAGTGTAGATGCAACCTAGGACTCTGGGAGGCCAGAGTTTGAATCTCTTTTCAGCCACTTAAACCCACTAGGTGGCCTTGAGCAACCCACAGCTTCTCATCCTGAATCCACATGGCAAAATTAATGCAGGATGACACTGCTTTAACTGCAATGGCTCAATGCTCTGGGATTTGTAGTTTTGTAACAAATTTAGCCTGCTCTGTCAGAGAGCCCCTGTCACAGCAAACTGCGAATCCCAGGATCCCGTGGGATGGAGCCATGGCAGTTAAGGTGGTGTCGCACTGCATTAATTCTGCAGTGTATCAGCAGCCTAGGACTGGCATGAAAAAAAAAAGCCATGTTCTTCAGATACCATGGGAAACCAGAAAGGGCAAAAGAACTGGTCTTAGATCAAATCAAGTCTGAACCATCCCCAGAAGCCAAGATGGCTAAACTGAGTCTTCTGTGCTTTCTGCATATCATAAGATGATGAGAATCTCTGGAAAAGGCGATAGCGTTCAGGAAAGTGGAAGGCAGTAGGAAAAGAGGGAGACCACAGATGGAATGACTCAACCGAGAAAGTTACAGGCTCCATGAATTTGCAAGGCTGTCTTTGGTCAGGCTCCACCT
>CM034703.1:2755155-2765271 GCA_020142125.1 Phrynosoma platyrhinos
AAAAAAAAAAAGGAAAGGAAAACAGCCTGAATAGTGAGTAGAAAAGGGGGAGAATTGGGGCCACTGATGCTACATGACTGTTGGTATGTCAGAATGTCAGCATGTTTCCAAGGAAAGGTTGGGGATTGGGGGTCTCCACCAACTGTTTCAGTGTCTTTGAAAGTTTGTGGCTAGAATTCAAAGGTATAGCCATGTTAGGGGAGATGCAGACAGGCGGGCCTGGGCCACCCCGGAAAACAGAGGATCGAGGCTGAAGCTTCTAGACACGTCAGCTCCAATCCTCTCTTTCGCTGCCTGGGAAAGGAGTACCAAATGCCACTCTTTTCACAGGCAGTGAAAAGGGCGCCCGAAGAGCCACCACACAGCTCTTTTGCACCTCTTACAGCACAGCGTGTAAAAACGATGCTCCAGGAACACGTCCTAATAGCGCACGCCATGTGTAGCAGCGTGTGCTGTGATGACGTCCTCGGGAAGGGGTTGGGGCACCCGGCATGTGGCTGCCCCTCCCCTTCCCTGACTCCAAGATGGCACAAAGCACCGTCTGTAGAGGCCCTTAGTCTGGAAAATCAATATGCAAAGAAATCTTGTAGCACCTTTGACACTAAATGAAAGAAAGAAGTTGGTAATATGAGCTTTCATAGACTTCAGCCTACTTCATCAGATGCATGTTACGCATCTTGCATCTGAGGAAGCAGGGTGAAGTCTACAAAAGCTCATGCTACCAACTTCTTTCTTTCAGTTAGTGTCAAAGGTGCTACAGGATCCCTTTTGCATTTAAAAGTTTGGGGAATTGCTTAGCTCAAGGACATTTTGCAAAAGGCTGGGTAACCTGAGGACTGATTCCACCTGTGTATACCAGTACAAGCATGAGAGAACTCCAGGTTTGGGGTGAATAAAGAAGGTTTTAATGTGAAACCAACACACAAACATACACACACATAATGGTAATTCAAACAGACACAGCGTTCAGAGCCAACCGAAATGGAAATATGGAAACTGAATAGTGGAGTCTGAAGGGTGCAGAGGGATGATAATTACCTGTCCAAAGAGTAGACGACAGAAAGTGAGGGTGGCTCACATGAATTTGAGTGTGAGACAGGGTGTGAAAGGGTCTCTCTATGCACACGGACCAAAGACTGGGAGCCAACTGTGTGCAAGATGAGGATGCCGGCTGTGTGCGTGGAGGCTAGGTTTTAGAACCAATATTTATACCTGATAACTAACCTCTGGGGGTGCTTGATGACATCTAGAAATATAACAAAGACCTGATAGTCTTCCCAGGAATTGAAAATGAGATTCCAGACTGGTTGATGGCTTTAACTTTAGAGTAACAAAGACAATGATTGGATGAGGACAATCCCAGATTATGGGCATAGGGAATCATAGAATCATAGAATCATAGAGTTGGAAGAGACCACAAGGGCTATCCAGTCCAATCCCCTGCCATGCTGGAAACATGGCAGGGGACAAAAGGAACCTCCTCGGTCTCTTGCTTCAAGAGGAAATGCAAAAGGGCCTGGGATGAGTAAGTAGCAATTGGTACACCTTTTTTAGCTTTGTTTGCAGCAGTTCCTGGGTCATACACATGTCCTCAGGTCTTCAATCCTTTCTCATAGAAAATCTACCTTGTGTTCCAAAAGTCATCAAGACCTCTTAAGAACATACTAGCTCCAGATTACTTTGGACAGGCCTCACCTAGTATACTGTGTCCAGTCCTGAACACCACAATTCAAGAAGGATGTTGACAAGCTGGAGCATGTTCAGATGAAGATGACCAAAATGGTGGAACGTCTGGAAACCATAAAGGCCCACGAAGATCAACTTAGAGAGCTGGGAATGTTTTAACCTGCAGAAAAGAAGCTTAAGAGGTGATATGATAGTCCTGTTTAAGTATTTGAAGGGATGTCATATTGAGGAGGGAGGAAGCTTGTTTTCTGCAGCTCCAGAGAATAGGACCCAGACAAGGGGGTTCAAACAACAGGAAAAGAGATTCCACCTCAACATTCAGAAGAACTTCTTGACTGTAAGAACTGTTTGACAGTGGAGGATGCTCCCTCAGAGAGTGGTGGAGTCTCCTTCTTTGGAGGTTTTCAAGCAGAGACTGGATGACCATCTGTCCTAGAGAGGGCTTTGATGGTGTCTTCCTGCATGTCAGAGGGTTAGACCTTGTGGTCTCTTCCAACTCTATCATTCTATGATTCTATGTGAAAATATGAAAATATGGAGAGTCCCAAATATAAAGCAGGATATGTAAGGTGTGTGAGGAAGTGAAAGGGACCTATCGCACCCAAGACCATAATGGGAAAGCAGCAATGTTGGGAGCCATTTGATGGGATTTCCCATCAATGAAAAGATATGTTCTACCAGGGCTTGAAATGCAAAGCAGCAAAGGGAGAGGTACGTTGAGATGTGATAAGTAGGACCAAAGGCACTATTATCCACCTTTAATTCTGATTTAAAAGCCTCGTATGATAATCTCCCAGATCCCTGACAGAAAAGACTACAAGGAGGCATTCATTTCTCTGTGGGATGGTTGAGAATATAATAAAGAGTCACTACAGCTCCCCCATTCTTCCATGAAGCCACCAGCCCCACATCTCTCCAGCTGTCCTGGTAGATTTGCAGTCCCAAAGCCAGGCTTTTTCTCTTTAACATCTGCTGTGAGGCAAGGCAACTCAAGAAATAGATGAGTTTGCTGGTTTTACCATCTTGGAATAATTCAATATAATCTAGCAGGGAGAGAGAGAAAAAGAGAAAGAGAAAGAGAAGAAAAGTTTTTAAAAAGCAAGTGGGGTGGAAAAAAAAGAAAGCCTTTGAAAGGAGGAAAGGAATCAAACATTTCTAAACACATCCCCTTGCCTGAGCCAAACCAAACAGGAATGATTCATTGACTTGTCTTCACCCTTCACTTTTCATCTAACCAGCAACAAAAACCACCCCAATGGGCCGTCAAAGCTGTCTTGCGGTCTCCGGATCCCACAGTGGGAAAGGCAGAGAGAGAGAGAAAATAATGCTTCTTTTCTAACAGCACTTTCTTATTAGGATAAACAGTATTTTTTAAAAGTGGGCTCAGAAAGAGGGAGGGAGAGAATTGGAGAGCCATGAGGCTGCATTCTGTGCCTCTCTGTTGCTTTCTGGACAAAGTTTCAGCTCCCACTGTGTTGGTTTGGTGAAGCTGGAGATATTACTGGAGATGAAAACTTCTGGATCCAGGGTGATCAAAGTGCAACCTGTGGACCATATGTGGCCTTTAAGACTCCTAGGTGCAACCCCTTAAGGACTCCAGAACCCTGCCAAAGTTAGATTTTTGGGGAGAGGAAAATATATGGTGATTTTTGTTGTTGTTGTTGTTGTTGTTGGCCCAAAGCAAGCTACAGTGTGCCTCCAAACCCTCCGACACCCCCAAACCTCCCAAAAACATGTGTGGGGAGAAAAATTGCCTGCAAATCAGCCAAAATGGTGGCTGGAAGTGACTAACATCACTTTGGACATGCCAAAATTTGCCTCTGTGGCCTGTTGGGTAGGCACAGGCTGAGAAAATGGCCTTGACCCTGTGCAATTGGCCATACCTGTTCTAGATAGTGGGTGTCCTCACTTATCTCAGTCTTCCCTCCTTGTCTTGCTTTCTTTCTGCCAGCCAAGCAGCTCCCTGTGAGAGCTTGCCCAGCATGCCGACATTTCTGCTGAGGTGAGATCAGAGCACCAAGACTCTTTGTTGGTTGCATGTCTGGGTACCCATTGCCTTCTTCAGCAGAAATGATGGCACGCTGAGCAGGCTTTGCATGGAGATCCTACCCACAAAGAAATAACAGCAGTGGCTCCAAAAATTGGCCATCCCCTTTCCCTGCGCTGCTCAATGTGAAGAAAGGGGATGGTGCAGCTCTTGGCATGTGGAAAATGGATCAGGCCAAATCAGACCCAGTTCAGCTCTTCACATGCCAAAAGAACCTGAGGTCCCTCTGGGGTTTCTGAAAAACACTGTGCTTTTCCCTGACTTTGGTTAGTTTGGAACAAAGCTGGGTTAAAGGACAAAAACCACAGCATCTCCCCAGAAGTAGCTGTATGTTGTAAGGACTGCAGAAACTTTGGGGTGAGTTTGGCATGTTTTGGTTTGTTGTTGGTGTTTGCTATCAAATCAACTTTGAACCCTATGAACAAGAAATCTGCAAGAACCTTTCCTGTTCTGTGGTGAACCCCATGTGGGCAAGAGGGCTGCTGGCCCTCTCCACTGCTGCAATGCCAGCCTCCTCATGAGAACAGCACTGCCACAGCGAGGTCAGGAGCAGTGCGCTCAGTGCAACCGATTCTGTGTGGATTTTAAAATAATTAATTATGTTGATTTTATATATTGCTTGATTTAATAATTTTTTAAGGGGGGGTGGGGGGGTTTCTGTATTATGTTTTATGTATATTGTGTTTTATATGATGTAAGCCGCCCTGATTGGTTACCCATTGGGCGGGGTATAAATAAAATTTTATTATTATTATTATTATTATTCTCACCAAACAGTGGAAGGAGGGCCTGACTGAGAGTCACCCCTCTTCTGGGATGTCACCCAGTGTGGGCTACATTCCCTGAACCACCTAATGATGCCACTGATCCTGCTTAAACTCAGCTAACTCAGGGCTATCAGGACTCTCCCTTGGTCAACTCTATGCACCTGCTGCTACCACACTGCAGAATTAATGCCTCTTGAAACTGCTTTAACTGTCATGGCTCCATCCTACAGAATCCTGAAATTTATAGTTTGTTGTGACACCAGAGCTCTCTGACAGAGAAGGCTAAATATCTCACAAAGCTACAAATCCCAAAGTTCTATACCATCAAGCCATGGCAGATAACACAGTGTCAATCTTCATTAATTCTGCATCATCATCATCATCATCATCATCATTTCTTGTCTGCCACTCCCCATGAATTGAGGTAGGGAACAACAATAATTAACATGGAAACATCAATTTAAAAGACATTAAGGCATACATCAATTTAAAAGGGCAAATAAGATGTATACATATTAAAGCAATCCACATTTAAAATTCATCATTAAAAATTCACAATTTAAAAATCCTATGGAAAAGCCTGCCAGAACAACCTGGTCTTTAATGCAGGCTCGATCTCCTTCTTTCCCTATTGCTTCCCACTTTACCAAACATTATCATCTTTTCTAATGATTCACATCAACTCATGATGTATCCAAAGTACAATAGCCTCAGTTTAGTCATCTTGACTTCTAGAATGAATTCAGGCTTGATTCACTTGTTAGCCATACTGAATGTCTTCCCAAATTTTGGTGTGTGTATACACTTTCCTTGACATGGCCCTAAGTGGATCCAGATGCTCTGAGCCACCATGTATCCAAAAGCCTGAGACCACGTACACAGGACAAGCAGATAGAGGTCAAGGGGAGGGGGGTTAGGAGTCGCACTTTGAAAAGGATTTCACACTTCCAGAAGACAGGAAGGCTAAAGTAATTTACAACCAGGATGTTCTGCCACCAAGCTGGAATCCTAATTTACAATTCATTCTCACCTCTGACATCACTATCTTGAGTGATCTCCTTTCATATAGATCTGGCCTCTTTGATGTACCTTTGCTTCAGGCTAATTTTTGCCTATTTAAGGACCCCAAAATCCTTTGTTCTCTGAGCTAGTATGGAGTGCAAGGGGGATTTTATGTCTCTCTCTAGATTCCTTGCTAGTCTCCACTCATGCTGCCCCCAAATGCCGCTCTGTGAGTGGCTGAGTAATATCTTCATCATGAGACTGCATCTAAAGGAGCAACCAAGTTTTGGTAATTATCTTGTTAATGAAGTCTTTCCTATTAGCTCTTGTGTGTATGTGCATGTGTGTGCCTGCATTGTTGTGTGTTTTTCCCTTAATAAAATACAATTTGTTTGAAGAATTTTGTCTCTGCTAATTCCCTATCCTCTCACCCTCCATAAAAGTTGGGAAGATCTCAGGCTGAAGTAACCTAGCCAAATTAATTGAGCTAATTAAAAATTCCCCTAGGTCCAGGTTATGTAACATGCTTTAACACCCATCCATATGTTTGGTGTTTAGCATGGGACCTGCATGTTTGTAAGTGGACTTGCATGTGGGAAACAGAGCTAGATAGTTTCACAATGTTCATATTCACCTAAGAGCTGCTGTGATATTACAATGTGCAGGCATCTGTTGCGCAATGGCAGTCAGTTGAGTGACTGATGCACCATGTCCCCAGTGTGCAATAGACACTCCTGGTACACATCTGGACACCAGCTAGAAAGTGCTAGTTCACCACATGAGTTGCTCAATGAGGATAAGAAAAGCTTGATGCTCATTCAAAGTGTCCAACACAAACTAGAAGAGCCCAGTTTTCATCACAAGTGTCTGAAGCTAACCAGAAGCACCCAGTGAGCATCAGAAACACCCAATGATTATTGGAATACTCTTGTTGGTACCTACATGCACATCTTCACAATTCACTAATAAGTTTCCATTGCATTTCTGCAGCACAGCTACAGATTCATAAGGTTCTGAATCATAGACCATGATTCAGAATCTTAGCCTTTGTCTTTTTAGCAGAGCAGTCCATGGTATCTGCAGAACTCTCCTCCAGCATCACATGGAGGAGGCCCAAGTGGTGATTATTTTCTTCTTCTCAGCTTTCACAACCATACACAGAAATCACAAATACTATGGCCAGGATGATTCTGGCTTTGCCATTTAGTGATATGTCTTTACACTTGAGGGTATAGTTGTTATGCATTTATATGTTTAATGGCCTCAATTTCTTGGAATAGTTGACTAGAATTAAATCCCTGTTCATCCATGAAGAAACAAGGTGATCTTGGACAACTCCCTTTCCATTACTACTACACTTTACAGGGTTGTTGTGAAGGTAAAACAGGCTAGTTCCTCCTCCCCATTCCCTGGAAATACTGCCCATAGCTTCTTAAAGGGATGGTTGATTATGCATGGGAAAATAGAGTGAATATAGAAAAGGAGAGCTTCAGCATTGTTACTAAGAATGGGAGACAGCTGCAGAGTTGCCACACACAGTGATAAACTGAGCAATTGTGAAGCCAGGCACATGTAATTACATCCCCTTTAGCATGTTCCAACTTTCAATGGCTTCTTGTAACATTCATAACTGCTTAACAAGACAGCCACTGGCAAATTAACTAAACATCAATTAGCAGGGAATGTGGTCGTCACATCCATCCCGTTAAACTCATAGCTAATTATCCCGATGTACCTCCTATGTATTAATTGCAATCTAATTGTTTCCCATATCTGGTTGGCATAATTTAAACTTAAAGAGCAACAGAAGAACCAGGTAATGTATCCATCATGCTATGGAGATCATCTGCATCACCTCCTGAATTACTCTCAGACATCCTGGACTTTTTAGGAACATAAAGATGTAACAAGAACCATGTTGGATCAGACCAAAGGCCTTTCTAATCCAATATTTTGTTCCCAGAATGGCCAATTAGTCATCCCAATAGGAAGGCCACCAACAGAACCATTCTCCAGCAAATGATATACACAGGCATATGGTATTTTATATTGGAAGTGACATATAGCCATACTGACTAGTAGCCACTGATGGCCCTGTCCTCCATGAATAAGTCCAACCTGTGGCAGTGAGTTCCACAGTTTAAGTCCATGCACACTCTGTCCTACATTCCCCACCTCTCAGCTTCAGTGATTCATCACACTGAGTTATGGGATTATGAGAGAGGGAGAAATGCTTCCTTCTTACATTTCCAGCTAGCCTGAATTAGAAAGTCGCATTAAAATACATCATGATCTCAACCAATTGCAGAGCTGTAAAATGGAAGGTGGTAAGGGCACGTGTGAAGCATTGTGCTTTGCATAGGAAAAGAAGTAGAGAATGATTTCAAAGCAGACAGACATGAAACTTTGATATAATGAAAGTTAAGCAGAGTTTTTAATTCTGATCCATGTCTGGATGTGGGAGATTGTTTGGGAGACCACAGTTTCCCTATCTGTCTCTCTACTACCCCAGAGACTAGGGCCATGTCTAATGGTTTTAAATTATAGGAGGATAGATTTCACTTGAATATCAGAAGGAATGTCTTGCTAGTAAGAATGGTTCAGCAATGTAACCATTACCTAGGAATGTGGTGGGTTCTCTTTCTTTGGATATCTTCAAAAAGAAGCTGGACAGCTACTTGCTACCAGGTATGCTTTAGTGCAGTGGTCCCCAAACTTTTTCAGGCTACCACCCCCTTCCTCTTGGGTGACAACCCTAGCACTCCCCATGCCTATTTCTTGGTATTAGATCCACTATTCCACAGTGTGTGGGGGGGGAGGGGGAAGAGAGAATGTATCCTAAACAAGGGAAGCTGCTGCTTTTGGGTAGTTTTGCATGTGAAATTAATGAAATCCTGCTTGCCATGCAACCCCACTGGGTTACCCTGGGCAAGTCACACTCTCCCAGCCACAAGGGAAGGCAATGGCAAATCCCCTCTGAAGATAATATTTCAAGAAAACCCCATGATAGGTTCTTCTTAGGGTCATTGTGAGTCAAAACAATTTGAAAGCACACAACAACAGCAATTGTTGCTAGCCTGCCCAAGTTCCAGGGAGCCCAGAGTTTGTATTTACTGGAAGGAAGGTGAGGCTGGGGGATAGCTTGGGAAAGTGAAAGAAGGAGACGCTTTTATGGAAGGAACAGTGCTGCCCAAATGGGCTGCCTGGTGAAGAGGGTGGGTGGGCAGACAAGCAAGCAAGCTCAACAGGATTTCCACCTGAGGAAGGAAGGACTCTGTCGCTGCCTGGGCAGCCCATGCCAAAAAATGTCCCTTCAGCCCTACTACTACTACTACTACAGGCTTTACCCAGCAAGGGGACTGAGAGGGCAATAAAAGTGGGGGGAAGGAACAGGAAACCCCAGGAGTCACAAGAGTATTGACAGTATCCAATGCAAGGGGGAACAGAAGAAGAGCCTGCCCCCTTCCCTTCCCTTTTGCCCTGGCTAGCTGGCTTGAGCTAGTTAGCCAAGGCAAAAGGGAAAGAAGGGTGCATGTCTGCCCCCTCCCTTCCCTTTTGTCTTGGAATCAACTAGTGTCTTTCTTACCCAAAGATGCTTTCCTCCTTGGGTTCCTTGAAGGGGGAAGCTGAGCAGTTTCTGGGCAAAGGTGGATGTGGCAAGTATTTTGGTGACCAAAGAGGATAGGGAGCAAGAGAAGGGGAAGGACAGGGTCCTTTTGCTCTTTTCCAGGGTAAGGCAAAGTTGGAGGGGTCATCCTAGGTCTCTTGCCTCTCAGCCTGGACAGAAACAGCTTGTTTCCTGCACAGCTTTCCATTCGGCCTCCCTCTGTCCTGTCCCAGAATGCTGTACGAAAGAATTTTCTTGCAACTAGGGTCGCCATAATTCTCTTCCACCAAACTTCAGATGCAAGCCTATGAGAGCTTATGTTACAAATTTTTAATATAGTTAGGGTCTTTGCAGACTGCCAGAAATAGTTCAAATTGAGTCCACTTTTAGGCTTAGGGTTAGGGTTAGGGAATCATGGGAACTGTATTTTATTGTGGCACCAGAGCTCTCTGACAGAGAAGGCGCAATGTCTCAGAAAAAAACAATTCCCATGGTTCCCTAGCACTAACCCTAACCCTAAAAGTGGACTCAATTTGCACTATTTCTGGCAGTCTGCAAAGGCCATTAGTCTCAAAGGTGCTACAAGATCCCTTCACATACTGATATTCCAGACTAAGGGCATCTACAGACCGGCCCAAAGGGCAGGTCTGGAGGTAGAGATGGGGAGGGGCAGCCGTATGCAGCCACCCCAACCCCACGCCAAGGGCATCCTGATGCCGTGCACCATTATGCATGGCGCACAGCATCAGGACGTCCTTTTGGCACAGTGTTTTGACACACTGCGCCGGAAAGGGCGCTAAAGAGCAGTGCATCGGCTCTTGGGGTGGCCTTTTGCCATTCATTTCTGGGCAGCAAAAGAGAGGATCGGGACCACAGCATGCAGCAGCCTCAGCCCCGATCCACCACTCCCTGGGGCAGCTCTCCACCGCCCCTTTGGGCCAGTGTGCATCAGCCCTAACATGACTTAGGACATTATCACACGTGGGCCAGAAAGCGATAATAAAGTG
>CM034703.1:2773271-2797339 GCA_020142125.1 Phrynosoma platyrhinos
TCATCCCCTGAGTCCTCTGAGTCGTCCTCCAGGCAGGGCATGACAATACCCAGGAACACTATCAGAACTTTGCTACAGTAGAAGATATCACCAAGCACCCCCAGAGGCAAGATTTCAGGTATAAATATCAGTCTCAAATCTAGTTCTGTGTGTGCGTACAGAGTTTTCTTTGATCACTGTGGGCCTTTACAGACTGCCAGAAATAATGCAACTTGAGGCCATTTTAACTGTCCTGGCTCAGTGTTAGGGAATCATGGGAATTGTGTTTTTTTCTGGGACTTTGAGCCTTCTCTGTCAGAGCGCTCTAGTGCCACAATAAACTACAGTTCCCATGATTCTTTAGCACTGAGGCAGGACAGTTAAAGTGGCCTCAAGCTGCATTATTTTTGGCAGTCTGTAAAGGCCCTGTGTCTCCCTTAGACCTCATCTGAGCTACATCTGGCTTTCCATGGTCTACTCTTCAGGACAGGTAAATATCACCCCCTCTTCAACCCTCAATCTCCACTATCCAGTTTCTATGCTTCTATTTTGGTCAGCTCTGAATGGTGTGTCTGTTTGCATTGCTATCATGTGTGTGTTTGATTTCACAATGAAACCTTCTTTATTTCATTAAATCTGGAGTTCTCTCACATTAGTACTGCTATATACAGGAGAAAATGATCCCCAAGTTCCCCATCCTCTCGAAAATTGTTCTTGAGCTAATCAAATTCCTCAACTCTTAAGAGAAGCTGATATAATTGGTAGGGACCCCCCCCCTCCTCTGAGTAACAACATCTACATGCATATGCATATTCCAGAGAGTATGATCTTAAAAGTGGGCTCAAATGACAAGGAAGAACATTATAACATAATCTTTGGGGAAACTTCCTGATTGTAAGAGCTGTTGGTCAGTACAAATGGATTCCCTCAGAAGGTATTATTAGATTCTCCTTCATAGGAAGTTTTCAAAATGAAGCTGAACAGCCACATAGCAGGGTCCAACATGTGTTAGTTGTGGATTTCATCACTGGCAGGAGTTTGGATGAGATAGCTCTTGACTCTATGAATCTGTGGCCTTAGTCCTATTGGTAGAATTCAAAGACATAGCCATGTTAGTTTGGAAAATCAGTGTACAAAGGGATCTTGTTGCACCTTTGAGACTGTGGGGAATAAGTTGTAACATAGGCTTTTGCAGATTTGGTCTACTTCGGAGGAAGTAGGCTGAAGTCTATGAAAGCTCATGCTATCACTTTTTTTTCTTTCTTTTTCAGTTCTTAAAGGGGTGACAAGATACTTTTGCACACTTTAGTCCTATTGGTTAGGCCCAACTAGACTAGACCCACTGAATCAATTCTTGAACTGGTCCTCAGCTTAAACAATCTATGAATACATGGTTTGAATTTACCGCTCAAAAGAACTAATAAAGGTTTTAGTTATGAAATTGCAAGCTGCCTATTTATCTTACATTGCTGCAGTCAAGGCTCAAGGGATTTGACACTTTCCCTAGAGAATTCTGGTGAAGAGTGACTTCATTGAATCAGTCTTCATCTTTTCCCCCAAAAAAGGGGTCTAACACCCCAGGAATCTATGCTTAATCCAACATAATTATCATTAGTAACAGAAAACTGTAAAAATGTGCAGTGCCTAATAGTGCAGTAGCTCATACCATCAAGACCAAAAGTGAGTTTTGACTGGCAAATGCTGTCCAAGGTCTCAGAGACATCCCTGTGACCTGAGATCATTTTAAGCAAAGATGCAGGGATTGGAATGGGGCCCCATTCTGTATGCCAGGCATGCGCTGAGCAGCTGAGCCATGGCCCTCTCCTCACATCAAGGTAATTATACCCTGACACTCGTTACATCCTTTGATAAGCTGAGCAGCCTGTGCTCATTAAGCCTCTTGCTTTGTGACAATTATTCATGTAACCTTTTTCTGCATCACTGCCAATCTTGATTTTTTAAAAAAAAAGTTTTAAAAAGTTCTGATTTCACTGAAAGTTCTCCTTAAAAGTATCTCATGGCATCCATGTTGAAAAGCACTTCAAAACATCACCTGCTCTGAAATAGCCCCCCTTTTACCCTCCCACACCCATCCTCAATGTTTTAAAAGATGCCAAGTTGCCTTGACCAATGTTGCATTAAACTAGCTGCTTTTTACAGTCAGGGAGAAATCTTTATTTCAGCCAGATAAAATCTACATGGCCAAATGTGAACTGAAGTGATGTACATGGACAGAAGCACTTGAAATGATTGTTGCTTTTGCTGTTGTTATGTGCCAACAAGTTGGCTCCAACTTACAACTATCGTATGAATGAGAGACCACCAAAAGCCCCTTTTACTCAGGTTTAGCAAACACAGGGCTGTGGCTTCTTCATAGAATCATAGAATCATAGAATCTTAGGGCTAGAAAGGGCCACAAAGGCCATACAGTCCAAACCTCCACCAAGCAGGAATACATAACTACAGCACTCCTGAAAGATGTCTCTCCAACCTTTGTCAAAAGATGGAGGGTCCACCACACTCAGAGACAACCGGTTCCACTGTTGAAGAACTCCTCCAGTAAAGAAAGTTCTTATAGAATCATAGAACTGGAGGAGCTCCCTAGGCCATCAAGTCCAATGCTCAATGCAGGAGATCCAACAGGTACCTGCCCAGCCTCTTTTTGAAGATATCCAGAGACAGCACTTAAAAGAAATGGGTGAACCTGTACTCAGAACAAGAGACTATTTCTTGAATTGTAGTTAATGCACCAGACAATTAACAATCAAAAACCCCAGTGAACAGACAGGTCTTTGCCTAATGGCAGAAGGAAAACATTGTCTGCAATTCTATTGCAGATAATTCCAGTCTGGGAGCAGACACAGAGAAGGCTCCCTCCCATGTCCATACCAATATCTCTGTGAAGGTGGTGGTGGGGAGAGAAAGCCCTTCTAAGGATTTTAGAAATTCAGGAAGGGTTATATTGAGAGGTGAGGTCTTTTGATCCCTGTCCCACTTTCTCCCAATGATGCCACTTAAATGGAGGAGGAAGAGCTTTGTGTTAGGAGCATTATTTTAGAAGCATGAGAGATGTTTATCTAATGCCAAAGGAACAGCCTCCATGTCAAGACCTCACCTGGAATACTGTGTCCAGTACTGGGCACCACAATTTAAAAAGGATATTGACAAGCTAGAGCATGTCCAGAGGAGGGCGGCCAAAATGGTGAAAGGTCTGGAAACCCAAGCCCTCTGAGGAACAACTTGGGGAACTGGATATGTTTAGCCTGGAGAAGAGAAGGTTAAGGGGTGCATGATAGCCCTGTTTAAATATTTGAAGGGATGTCATATTGAGGGTGGAGCAAGCTATTTTTCTGTTGCTCCAAAGACCAGGACATGGAGCAATGGAAAAGAGATTCCAGCTCAAAATTAGGAAGAACTTCCTGACGGTAAGAGCTGTTCATCAGTGGGATATACTGCCTTGGAGGGTGGTGGAGTCTTCTTCTTTGGAGGTCTTTAAACAGAGTCCAGATGGATATCTGTCACTGGGAGTGCTTTGATGATGTCTGATCTCATGGCGGAATGGGGTTGGACTAGATGGACCTTGGGGTCCCTTCTAACTCTGTGATTCTATGATTCCATTATAGTGCATATATCAGTTGGTTATATATGTGCTCAGCTACATGCAAAAACATCTGCCACCTCTCTTGTGGAAAACAGATGATTAGTGTGGAATCGGGGGAAGCTGGCAGCTGTTGTCCAGCATCAGAATAAATTTCAAAAGGGGCAGGTAGTTTAAAAGGGCTGAGAAACAATGGCTTAACCCTTTGCCTGATTTGTTTCTACAGTCGAGGGTCTCTTCTAAACTCTCTCTCTCTCCTTGTCTCTTGGCTTTTCAGAGTCATTCATCCATCCATCAATATCTTCTCTTTAGATGAAGCTGTTAAGGTGCGAACCATTGCTGCATACAAAGAGGCTGCATAACCAAGGCTCTGGTAATCATCAACACCGCCACATGCCCTGCTAACTTGATACCTGGAGAGTTTTTTTCACAATACAGCAAGGTGTTGATTGCCAACAACACCTTCCACTAACAAATAGAAAACCTTTTATGCTGGGTCAGGGGAGAGATGAAAAAAGAACACACAACACACTTGAGTAACCAACAAGGTGTAAAGATGGTTTATTAAATGGGCCCACTGGTTGTAGTGCCAGTTATAGTCGATGGTGGGAAAATTAGAATTGCGCTGACGTATGATTCCACCAAAACCACTCAACCTTCCCTCACTCATCCCACTATCTAGAGAGCAATTTTTCTATGAAACAACCATGGAAGACTGTCTTATTGATCTGGGGGTAGGGGGACTGTTTCTCTTCTGATCGGCCAACGGTAACAAGGCAATCATGTGCAAGTTTTATTTGTTCACTCTCAGCATCTGCTCTGGGGGATCGTTCTCATCCAGGAGCTGACGTCAGACAAAAAGCCTTCCCCCTCTTCTCATTCTGTTTCTGTTTATCCTCTGCAGGACAACAAAACACTGACATTTATTCCTGATATGCCTTGATCGAGAGCCAGTGCAATGATTTGAGGGTTGAATAGAACTCCGGGAGACTTGCGTTCCAATCCCCACTTTGCTGTGGAGTCACTGCAACTCTCCCTTCACAACCATTCTGTGCCTAGTAGAAGAGCTGGGGGAGATGACAAACATCTGGTTATGTGTGAAGTTGAAGGCTTTCATGGCCAGCATCCATAGTTTTTTGTAGGTTTTTCAGGCTGTGTGACCATGTTCTAGAAGAGTTTCATTCTGACGTTTCTCCAGCAGAGAAGATGCCAGCCACAGAACCTGGTGAAACCTCAGAATGAAACTCTTCTAGAACATGGTCACACAGCCATAAAAACCTATAAAAAACTAAATCTGGTTATGTCTCTGTAGCCAGAAGCAAAATGATGACATCATCCACAGAAGTCATCTGGAGGATTCATCTGGTTCTGGAGGACCACATCAGTCTCAGAGGATTATGTCATCATTTTGTGTTTGGCTACAGGAATGTTTTGTGTCTGACTATGGGCAGGGGAATTCTCCAGTCTCCCACCACTCCCACCAGGTACAGAATGGCTTTGAGGGGGTGGTCTGCAGCAATTCTGTAGTATGTCCAAGTGGGAGCTTTGGTCAGTGGAGAGGGAGCAAGGGAATATCAACCTCTATATTGACCCAAAAAAAGGGACATACATAGGTGTCAGACTGACTTACATCTGTGGATACCGCTAACAGGACACCTGGCTTAACAGCAGTGTACACAAAAAGGATCTAGGAGCCTTATGGACCACAAGCTGAAGGTGAATTAGCAGTGTGATGCAGCAGTTCAATGCAATTCTAGGCTGCATGAACAGGAATATAGTGTCTAGATTGAGAGTAGAAGTAATCGCTTTTCCTGCTTTGGTCAGACCTCACCTCCAATACTAATTCTGGGCACCACAATCCAAGAAGGACAGGATGAAGTGCCTCCAGAGAAGGGTGACCAAAATGGTGAAAGGTCTTGAAATCAAAAGCCTTATGAGAAGCCTCTTAGGCAGCTGGGTATGTTTAGCCTAAAGAAGAGAAGGTTAATGGATCTAGACATATTTACATATTGGAAGGGATGTCATGTTGAGGATGCAGCAAGCTTGTTTTCTGCTGCTCCAGAGACTAGGAGATGGATTCAAGCTACAGGAAAAGATTAATGGATTTAAGTTACAGGAAAAGATATTCCACCTCAACATTAGGAAGACCTTCCTGACAGTAAGAGATGTTCGACAATGGAAGATACTGCTGCCTTTGAGAGTGGTGGAGTCTCCTTCTTTGGAGGTCTTTAACCAGAGGCTAAATGGCCATCTGTCCCAGGTAGGACTTGGATTGTATATTCCTGCATGGCAGGGGATTTGACTGGATGGTCCTTGTGGTCTCTTCCAACTGTAGGATTCTATGATCCTAGGATACCAGCCAATCAATGTCTTTCAGATAACTATAACCATTTGTAAGCCATTTTGAGAGCAAAATTGGCCCCAAATTTGGACATGTGCTTGGTTTTAAATCCCTTTACACTATTTGAACCCAGTTTAGCCTCCCTTCTTTTAACGTGTTGAATTGTTTAATGTGTATTTTTTCCTTTTAACTTTTTAAAAATTCTTCATATTGCTTGAGTTGGTCAAGCTGATTTTATATTGTATGCAACACTGAGATCTTTTGATGGATGGTAGGATATACGTATTTTGATGAATAATGTAAAATAAAAAGGGCTATTTTTCATAAAAGTAGGGGCCACTGTTGAAGGAACTGCAGAGGGGATGGGAGGGAGAGAGTCTATTCCTTCTCCTGGGTTTGTCAGGAGTCTTTTTAATTTCTTCCAATAACCTTCAGAGCAGCAGCCTAACTGGATGTGGGATTACTATTTCGCTTGCAAAGCTACACATGTTTAGAGCCTTTAAAGTGTTTTTAAAGCTATCAACAAATTGAAGTAGTTTAGAGGAGAAGCCCAGAGATGAAAATAATTCCACTATCACTCCTCTTGAGTCATGCTGTTGTATGCTTCCTGAGTCAACTCCAATATCTAAAGGCGCCTTGCCTTTCTAAAAAAGCCAGTGGTTGAAGTTGGAAATGTTCCTCTCTTTTTGGATTACATCTCCCAGACTTCCCCCCATCCAGCATAGTCATTATTTGGGGGATAGGGCCCCCCAACGCCTTGGGTAGCTACTGTAATGTTCAGTCTGAAATCCTCAAAGCAGATTCGAGTGCTCTATGTACATTGGTCCCTTGGTATCCACTGGGGGTCAGTTCCAGGATGCCTCTTGGAGTCCAAAATTCATGGATGTTTGAATCCCATTAAATATAACAGATAGTAAGATCGTGTCCCTTATATAAAATGACAAAATCAAGGTTTATTTTTTGGAATTTATATATTTTTAAAATATTTTCCAGTTATGGATGCTTGAATCCGTGGATAAAGAATCTGTGGATACAGAAGACTGACTATACATGGTCATGGGAACCACAAGCTGCCTTATATGCAGTGATGGGGAAAGTTTGGTTTTTTTTACTACAGCTCCCAGAATCCCCCTGGATGCATGATTTGTGGCTGTGGGATTAACTGCCCCAGGCTCTGGGTAGAACTCAGTTTAGTTTTAATGTTCATATTCTCACCAAAGGGCACTGTTGGCTTCCATATCAGTGGAGTAATGAATCCACTCTGGGTTTTATTCTGAACTGTAAAAGAACTGCTGAATTCTAGCCTCAAAATGGGTTTACTCTTACCCTAAAAGGTAGGTGTCCCCACCAGCCATAACAGAGGACACACTGCAAATGCTGAAAGGGTTTTCTCCTTAATTTCAACAAAATGGACAAATGAAAGGAATAATTTAAATGGCAATCCAGCCAAGGGTTTGTTGCTAGTAAAGTATAATTTTAAGCACTGTCTTGCTCAGAGTTCTATAAGTATATTGCAAGCTGGCAATATACTTTTAAGGGCGATAAGGGCATCAGAATCTACAGCCGTGTACATAATAAACGATTAATGTTTTTAGCTTTTATTTTTGCAATGTCCTACATAACATTGTAATGTCATGAATGTCTTATATTTTGTGATGCCTTGTCCTCTTTTGTGGCGATGACATCTGGTCACCCTGCCTGCTGTGATCCTCACTCCTCGCACTCCCCTATTGATGCTCCTGACTCCTAGAGGTGTCTGAGGACACACAGCAGTTTAGGTCCCAAAAGGCTTGTGAAAGGAGTTATCCCTCAAGAGGGCTGGAGACAGCCAAGATGCCCAAGAGCCAGAATGTGCTTTGAATAACCCTTGGGAGAGTTCTTACCAAGACAGGTAACATCAGGAAAGATCTGCTTCTTCTTGGAGGGGCTTTGATCCTTTGCAGAGTGCCAGCATTTCCTTGCTCCCTTTAGAGCTTTTGCAAAGCCTTCAACATCAATCTTTGCCGCTCGCTTCCCCCCCACCCCTTTAAACCCTTCTTGTTAATCTGTAAAACTGCATGTGCTTAAGTGGCAATTTCTTCCCGTACCTCTCCTCCTCCTGACAGCAATTTCTATTTTTTGGCTTAGTTTGTGCTCTCTGGCTCTGTCGGTTTACTTATTGCAGGGTTTCTAGGACAAGGGCACTGGGCCATGACTCAGACCAGAGTGCAAAAAGGCAGGAGAGATTGCAAACACAATGAGAGATGGCCCATTTGGAATGCTGGCTGGAAATGAACAACATCCTTGCAGTTCCTTTTGGAGATGACAGCCCTGGATATGCAGGAAGACGCCAGGGGTGTATTCACACTGCAGAATTAAAGCAGTTTGACACCACATTACCAGCCATGACTCTATTTTACATAATCCTGGGATTTGTAGTTTTGTGAGGTGCGTAGTATAGGGGTTCAAGTGTTGGATTACAGTTCTGGAGCCCAGAGTTCAATTCACAGTTCAGCCACTGGGTGACCTTGGCAAACCTCCGCTGAACAAATCTTGCTAAGAAAGCCCCATGATGGGGCTGTCTTAGGATGTTATCACGCTGCATTAATTCTGCAGTGCAGATTCATCTATAAGGACATTATCACATGGGGGCAAATCTGCTGGTTAATCCACACAAATCCCAAATAGAAACTGGATTTGTGCACCTCGTTTTCACACGACGTCACACAGAAAATGGACAGAAAGTGGACAGAAACTTGTGTTAACCGCGATCTTTTGAAATTCGGTTGTTTGGAGGAAATGCAAATGCGCAATTAAGTCAATTTCGCATTTACCGTAATGTGAAAAGCAAATGCGTATTTGGGAGCATTTCCCTGCTTTTTCTCATGATTCCAGCGAGCATTCCTCTATCTGCGCATGTGCAAGAAGCTCATTTCTAGTACATTTACGGACTTTTCTCACTTGTGTGTGAACGTTAAATGCGCTTACTGTCATTTCGCAATTAAGGTAATGACATTTGCGGAATTAAGGTTTATTTTCTGTTTATTTTCGGAATGCCTCATATCCACTTTATTATCGCTTTCTGGCCCACGTGTGAGAACGTCCTTAGGGTTGCCATAAGTCAGAAACAACTTGAAGGCACACAACAATCACAGCAACAGAGTGGTCAGACCTTTCTGACAGACTAGACAGAATGCCTCCCCAAACTACAAATCCCAGGATTCTACAGGATGCAGCCATGACAGTTAAAGTGGTGTCAAAGCTGCATGTCTGAGTTCAAGAGTTGCCCTCAAGATACCAGAATTATTCAGATTAGAACAGGTTACAAGTAAAAGAACTGATTTCTTGAATCTAACCAGCCTCTTTAAAGAAAGAAAATAAAAGGGGGGGGGGGGAGAAAATACCCTTACCATTCTTTTATGCAAACAGTACCACAAATATTGAGAGCCAGATTGGCATAGTTGTTTAAGCGTTGGACTACAACTCTGGAGCCCAAGGTTCAAACCCCCGCTCAGCCATGGTAAACTACTGAGTGACCTTAGACAAGTCACTCTCTCTCTCAGCCTCAGAGGAAGGGCAAAACAAAGCCTCGCTGAACAAATCTTGCCAAGAAAACCCTGTGAAAGGGTTGCCAAATTCTAAATGAACCCCACATTCTAAAAAGTGAGGTGAAAACTGCAATAAGAGAAATAGCGAAAACAAATCACCAGGAACAGATGATATTCCATTTGAACTGCTGCAATCCACATTGACAAAGTCAACTCTGGTGCTAACCAACATATGTCAACAGATATGGAAAACAAAACGACGGCCAACAGATTGGAAGCAATCAATATACATTCCCATCCACAAAAAAAGGAGACACAAGAGACTGTAGCAACTATAGAACCATAGAACTAATCTCCCACACAAGCAAACTTATGCTCAAAGTTCTGCGACATAGACTCCAACCATACATGGAAAGAGAAATCCCAGAGGTCCAAGCAGGGTTCAGGAAAGGAAGAGGTACCAGGGATCACATTGCAAATATACAATGGCTAATGGAGTGTTGCAGGGAGTTCCAAAAGAAAATCAGCATGTGCTTTATAGACTACAGCAAAGCCTTTGACTGCATAAGGCTATGAAATGCCCTTAAAGGCATGGGAATGCCAACACATCTGATAATCCTTATGAGAAATCTGTACTCAGGACAAGAGGCTACTGTCAGAACAGAACATGGAGAAACAGAATGGTTCCCAATTGGCAAAGGGGTCGGACAAGGCTGCATCCTATCACCCTACCTGTTCAACTTATATGCCAAACATATTGTAAGGAAAGCAGGCTTGGACACAGAAGAGGGAGGAGTGAAAATAGGAGGAAGGAATACCAATAATCTAAGATATACAGATGACACTATAATACTAGCAGAAAACCTCACAGACCTAGAACAACTACTAAGGAAGATCCAAGAAGAAAGTGCAAAGGCAGGCTTAATGCTGAACATAAAGAAAACAAAAATAATGGCCACCGAGGACCTTCACAAGTCCACAGAGGAGTCTGCTCTTGAAGACTGCTTCAGGAATGTGGAGGAGGAATTTTACTGTCTACAGGTAGAGTTTAGCTGCTAGGAAAGCCATGTAGGTAGGCAGGAGGTATTGCAGAATACCTCAGAGACTACAAATGGTATCTGAAAACTGATCGGGTTGTGAAGTCTTTCCTACAGCAAGGAGAAAATTACTAAAATTCTTCATTGCTTCCTTTGAGAAGAAAGTTAATGAAGAATTACACCATGTACAACAATATGAAAAAAACAACAATATGAAAAACACAACAATGCACAATGCAGAATGATGCACCATGGCACCACATATGTAATTCTTCTTTCATATATTTCAGTTGAATATATCCATTATACATTGGACAAAATATCCATCTACACAGAAAACAATGTGTTTGTGTTTGTCCAAAAAAATCCCAAAAGGAAAAAAAAAAAGAAAAAAAAATGTGAAATCCTCATGTGGGAAAAAAACTCTCAGAATTTCACCCAGCATATAGAAAATTCTTGAAATTCTTTACTTTTCATGTGCGAATGAGATAAGCAAAGATCTGCACCTATAAAGTCAATGCCTGCATAACCTAGTGAGGCACTTTCCCAGACAGATGATGATCAGTCAATCCGCTGGGCCATGGAATCACTTCCCGTCAGCCAGGACAAGACTAGATCTGGTGGCTCTTTCTGTGGTTTATGTCTTCATCTGGGTGTGAAAGGGACACGGGGGCACGAAAAGGTGCGGCTTCATTCCACAAGCCCCAATCAAACATCCATTGTTATAAGTCACTTATTTTTGCTGGGCAATGTGTCTCTCTTCTCCCATTATCTTCCTTGACTGAGCTGCACATCACAGATGTTACCGGGGCACTTTGATGAATATTTCCTTTTCATCATTTCTCTACCAGTGCAGAAGGTCAGCAGGATAACTAAATCATCATTTGGCTATTTGTCTGGAATGGCAATTTGTGAAGTCTGATTATTTTTTTAAAAGGATCATTTTGTAGGATGCATAAGCTGGGAAATATGAAGAGGGTTCAAATCAACCATCTCTCTCTCCCTCTAGCCCTCTCTCATTTCCTCAGATGACCTCTGAGGGGTATAGAGGCCCAAAAAGGCACAAAAACATAGGGAGAATGCCTCCCTCAAAGGCATTTGAGGGCAAAAATACTTTTGATTTTTATTTATTTATTTCGGCAGAGGTCAGTGCAGTGAGGAGTGCAGACCTCCACAATCTCCTGAGGGACCAATGTGGCCCCTCTAGCCTTTTAGAGTTGCTCATCCCTGCCCTAAAGGCATAAACCAATGAAAGAAAGTGAGTGGAGGAAAGAAAGAATATACCATATGCGTGAAAATTAAGATTTCATGTGTTAGGTAAATGAGTAACACATTTGTTGCTATTTGCCAACAAGTCAATTTTGACTTATGGTAGCCCTATGAATGAAAGACTATCAAGATCCCTGTTTGTTCACTACCCAATTCAGGTCCTGCAAATTCGGGGCAGCATCCTTGATATAATCCATCTACCTACAATGCAGTGATTCCCAGACTCTGGTCCTTCAGGTGTTTTGGACTTCAGCTCATAGAAGCCCCAGCCATCTTGGCCAATGGTCTGAGATTCCAGGAGCTAAAGTCCAAAACATCTGGAGGATTAAGGTTTGAGAACCACTGCTTTAGTAGGTAAAGGATACATAAGACAAAACACTTGCCTGTAAAGAAACTGATGGAATTGTATTCTAGTCTGTTCACATTCATAATTGCATCCTTATTTCTGATGGTCTTAGTGCATAAGTCTGGATCCTATTGGTATAACTTGGATCCATTGAATCAATAAGATTAATTTATATGTTGACTTACCAATCAACAATTGGTTTAATCAGAATGATCCAGTTGGGGCTTCATCATAAGGGACAGGCCCTAAAGGGCAACCTATGGAAAATCATCCAAAGCACCTGATGTGCATAATAGTACATTTCTTTCTGCTTTAAAAAAAAACTTTATTTTATCAGCTTTTTTTTTAAAAAATGTTCTATTAGTCATTTATGCTACATTTTGTTGAATGAATAGGTAATAACTGAAACACAGACACATCACTCCTTTTACATTTTTTGGCAATTTTTAACTGTGAGAGCCAGCACAATGTAGTGGTTTGAGTTGGACTATGTCTTTGGAGACCAGGGTCTGAATCCCTGTTCAGCCATGGAAACCCACTGGGTAACATTGGGTAAGTCACACCCTTTCAGCCCCTGAAAAATCCCATGATATGGTCATCTTACAGTTGCCATAAGTCAGAAACCCCTTGAAGGCACACAATAGATAGCAAATTTAGCTGCTCCATAAAAGAAACCTATCAGGTCTTTGGCTAGAATCCTGTTAGGATGCTGTGTGCTCATAAGTGGATTTGCATCTGTGGGAAATAGCATTGAGAAGATGCCCAATGTCTCTATCCAGTAGAGGGCTGCTGTTACTCAAATACACAGCAGAGCTGGCAAAGGAACTGATGCGCAATGAGACTGAAGTGAATAGGAACCAATGAGCTACAGTCCCTGATGCACATCAGGCCTAGGATACACATTGTGCACTCTTCCTGGTCTCCTGTTATGCATTTTCACAACTTAGTAATGAGGTTTCTTAATGTTTCTGCTACTTAGTCAAATGAATGCAAATTTATGTTGAGTGAAGGTCAAACAGGATTCTGGCCTTTGTTTTTAAGGGGGAGTCTACACTGGCCAGAAGCTCTGCCAAATTCCTCCTGTTACCTGGGCACTCCAGAGTGATGCCAGGTGGCTGTATACACGTTCATCCTGCTGTGCCACCATTGCTGGTGTGAGTCACTCCCTCTGAGGTTGAAAACAAGGTGCCCAGCATCAATCACAAGGCTGGGTGCCTCAGTGTGATCTCAGAGGGAGTAACTCGTGCCAGTGGTAGTGGCACTGGGTGGCACAGCAGGATGCACATGTAAACAGCTGCCCAGCATCACTCTGGAGTGTTCCAGATTTTCCTGGAAAATCTGGAGCAAACTGTGAAGTTTTAAAAAGCAATTTAAGGCAGGGGTGGCCCAGATTTGATGCAGAACGGGCCTTCCCAGGTGAAGACAGTCTGTATTTGAATCAGGGCTTTGGCCCTGCATCATGTCGACAGGACAACATGAGGACAACATAAGAAACCAATATAAATGGCCTATGTAGACAGACATGCCCTCAGAGTTCATTAACTCCCTGGAACATATGTAATAGTCCCACCTTGGGCTTTTCAGAAAGACGTTGATTAGCAATTTTGGAGACCTTCAAAACTGATAAGCAAAATTAATGAACAGACTCATATTTGTTGAAATACAACTTAATCCCAATGGAATGGAATGTCACTTGTTACTGTTTCAGTGTTAACTTATTTGATAAATTAAACTTAAAACCATTATTTGCTAGGCTTTTTAGTTGCAATTGCACAACATGGGAAATTTTAATTTCTGTAAAGGTGTCATACGAATACATAGGCCTAAATCCTAACATTAGCCAACAAATCATTTGAATTTATCTATGTGTCAACTTACCATTCATCAGCTGATTTAGTGGCTCTACTCTATGCAAAACTAACAGGACTCCAGACCTGTTTTTAAATGCAAATTCACTATCCACCAGTTTTATATATAGTATGAAGACTGAACTAGTTGGCCCTTGGGATCCCCTCCAACTCTGTGATTTTCCAAAACATCCTCCATCATTGCACACCAATCCTATCAATAACTGGCATATTTTAAGTGCTTTTCTAGTACACCTCTCTTCTTTTCCTCTGGGTAGCAAAGATTAACCACAGTCAAGGTGGATGCGTGATGAAGACACTTGTAAGACTCCAGCTGAGGGACTTTGTAGATTATGCTGCAAGGCTGGAAACAGCTTTTCCCCATCCTGTTATCAAAGCCCCAGCATCTCCCATTTCTCCAAAGACAAGAAAGTCATCAAACAACACAGATATTCCCAAAGCTCAGATGCCATCTGGCAGCTTCTAAATGTGTCTGCTGCAATAATCTCATTAATGCAAAGGTGGGGAAGGAAAGACTGTCAGCAATAAAGCATGGCCATGCTCATCCTGTGAGCAACACAGAGAGACATCACAATTGCACTAATAATAACAAGGGGGTACAAATAGACTCCTGGGTGAGAGTAAGGTGTAGGGGTTTGAGTGTTGGACTATGACTCTGGAGAGCAGGGTTCAATTTCCAGCGCAGCCATGAAACCCATTGGGTGACCTTGACCATGTCACACACTCACAGCTTCAGGGGAAGGCAATAGCAAACTTCCTCTGAACAAAACTTCAAGAAATCCTCATGATAGGGTTGCCAGATGTTGGAAATGACTTGAAGGCACATAACAACAACAACAAACAAACATGGACTCCAGAGAGAGAAAGAAGGACCTTGGGTCTTTGCAGTGCCAAAACTGGAGCATCGCTTTGATTTCCTTAATTTTCCAGGTGAGAAACTGACATTCCAACAAGTCTTCTGTGAAAGCACTGAGCCAAAATAAAAGCTAAAAGAAGTGAAACATGATCAGTAGTTTTACTGGAGCTGACTCCAGAAGTTTTAAACCAGAAGAGGTTTTTAAGAGGAACATTGCCAGACTGGGAAAGCTAGCCAAAAAATTAGAGACATCACGGAAGTCAAATAACTAGCTGTTGTAGAGCAAAAGTGAGCAAAGTGTGTCCTGTGGGTGGCATGGAGTGCTTGGGGTTCAAGTGTGTGGCCCTTAGAGTTTCCCTGAAGCCCCCTAAAGCAACCAGACCTTCCCAAAAATGTTATAAAAGATTTTTCGGTGATTTTATTTTACCCAACCCCCAAATAGCTCAAAATCACAGCAAACGGAACCGTTCCCTGCTTCCAACCCCATACATACCAGCACTTTCCCTGTGATGTCCAGCCTGGACTGTTTAAATCCTCCCCTACATTTTCCTTCATTTTTATTCAATCTTTAGTATATCTGAGCATAGGAATGTTTCACTGTATTAGTTTGTGGGAGGAGCTGTAGGAATCCCCTGCATTTTTCTAGTTTTTGGTTTGCCCCTTCCTAGCAAGCTCTGCTTCAGCTTGGGATTTTTCGTTTTCTTAGGCAGGCTTGGCTTTATCTGTTTGGTGGCAAACAGGCACAGACAGAGGGAAAGGGCATTTCTTACACCATTTA
This sequence comes from Phrynosoma platyrhinos, assembly GCA_020142125.1. NCBI lineage: Eukaryota > Metazoa > Chordata > Lepidosauria > Squamata > Phrynosomatidae > Phrynosoma > Phrynosoma platyrhinos. The sequence goes on from CM034703.1 coordinate 2,788,871, forward strand.
GCCAGTTTACTTACCACATTTAGCCAATTTAGTTGCCATTTAGCTAGAATAGTTACCAAAAGCAGTTAATTAAATTAGTTATCAACAACATAGAAGTCAAGAGCACCAGAAGCTGAAAGACCCTGCACCAGCTTCATTGAGTAGGATATCAAACCAAGATCAAACCCAGAGAGATGACAACCTTGAAGACTGCTGAAACCTAAACTCTAAAGTACCTTTTATTTTTAGCCTGTTAAAGCTGGGGAGGAAAAACACTTTTCTTTTGTTCTTCAAAATAAATTTTCCCCTTTTTGGACTTTACATTCAGCTTTGGAGCTTTTTTGGGTAAAAGAGTTTGATCTCACCAGGGTACTGGTGTTGCACACCCATATTTGCCACCCCCTTTAGTTGGGTGTGTCATCACACTCCCCCCCACCCACACACACACACAAAAGAAGCATCAAGACCTCAAGGTCTAAAGTGGAATTGGATTTGCTCAAAATCTAAATTGGAAGCAGCATGAAAATTGCCCCCACCCACTCTGTACGTCCTTGCCCTTGACTTATTTTGGATGTCTTCAGGTGTTTCTGCACCCTGCATAGTTATACAGTCTGATACCACCTGAAGTGCCATGGCTCCATCCTATGGAATCCTGAATACTTAGTTTGGAAGGGAATTACAAATGTTCTAGTGAACTTCTCAGAAGCACAGAACTCTAAATACCAGCCAGCCATGGGATGGAGCCATGGAAGTTGATGGCATCAAAGTGCTGTAACAATGCAGGATGAAAACAGCAAGGTCCTAGATTCAAACTAGTAGCCACCCTGCCCAACCATGACAGCATCAGTGCTTGGAAAAGTGACTTTTGAAGAATCCTCCAGCCAAAGTTTGGAAAAGCAAAGGGGGAGTCTATTTTTCATAGGAAATCACATGTTGACTAGTCCAATCTGTGTGTCTGTCTGTCTGACTCTTTCTTTCTCTATTTATTTTTCAGTGCTGAAGACCAAGTATTTTATTGGTAAAGCCTCTAACACACAGGGTTCTGAAATGATAGTTCATTACTTTATTTCCAAGAGCAGCTTCTATGTGTGGATAAAATTGATATTTAGCAGTAAATTAGATCCATGCACACACTAATTTGGTAAATGATAAAATAAATTGATTCAATTGAAACTGATTTTAAACATAAATAAAAGGACAACACATATTCATTAACGCATACAAACAAACTGCTATTGACTATTTAATATATATGAACTGTTCCAAAACACTCCCCTAAACAAATACTGAAAAAAGGAAAAGAAAAGAAATCAGTCTGTTCTATAATAGTGAGGGGTAGTGGAGACAGGGGAAGAAGAGAAAACACCAACACTATATGACTGACAAATACTGAACTGCCATGTGCAAAGCTTATTATACCTGAGGGCTAAACCTGAGGAGGACATTTGGGAACTTATTGACAGTTTTTCCCTGGCAATGACAAGGTAGGACAAGGTAGTGATGTGATGGAGAAAGTGTTGTGTGATAAATATCACCAAAGATATTGGGCCTATGCAGACAGCCCCTAAGGGGTGGCTCTGTGCCACCCCTGGGAGCACCAGATCAGGACCGCAGCAACCACACTTTTATAATAGTGAGGGGGAGTGGAGACAGGGTGCCCTGCTGTGCGTGCGCCATGCAGTTGGGCACATGGCGTGACGGCAGCGTCGGGGCAGAGTCAGGACAGCTGGCATGGGTTGCCCCGCCCCAACTCCACTCCCAGGTGGCCCTTTTGTCCAGTCTAATTGGCCCATTATTTTCCATCTTCAAAGCAGTTTAAAAGCCACATATGATAAAGTCCTATGCCTGGAATCCTGTTGTGGGTTTTCAGTGGTGTAAATGTCATTGCACTATTGGCTGGGGTTTCATGAAGATGACATTAGGATGGCATCATATTCAGTGTCATGAAATCCCTGTTACATTGATACAAATGGTTGGGTAACTGGTGCCCTTAACTGGGAGTTTCAGCAAGTACAGTCCTTAGTGGTGGGTGTGGTGTTGAAGTGGCTGGTGCACAATGAGAGGGCCCATGGTCATATGGTAAATTGTGCAATTAGTTGTCCCACAGCATAATCCAGCTTCTGCAACATATCTACATTGGTGGAACTTTATGCCACACAAGTAGTGAATAAGATTTTGATCTAAAATGTTCACTTACCTCCACATACTGTTTGCCAAGGCTGTGCATTGAGGAGATGGAGTGTAGCTTTATATTTATGAAGTTACTCAATGGTTATACAATATCACATTGTTGATAAAATCTTGTGACAAAGGTGTATGTGCAAGAATAGCCACGCCTCAATTTTAAAAAATGCCCACCCACTTCCATTAGGAACTTACACAAGTGTAAATCTCCCACAGGGCAAAAATTGTTTATCCAGATGTTTATGCTTCCACCAGCTTTCTGGGCAATTCTCTTTTGACAACGGAACAGATAAGTTCAGCAAAATGAAAGCCTTTGAGATGATGAAGTATTTCAGTATCAGACGAGGCATTAGAATTTAAAGATAGCCAAGTGAGTCTATAGAATTAATATAAAGAAAGGTTTTGTAGCATCTTTGAGACTAACGGGAGGGGGGGGAGACTTTTTTTTTCAGTTAGTCTCAAAGGTGCTACAAAATCTCTATATAAATGAGTCATTAATTATTCTCATAAAGGACTTTTTTAGTTGAATTATGCAAATGTTTCACCATTTTGCTCTAATTTTAGTACTCAGAAATAACATTTATAGATACTAAGATGACTTTCTTGAGATAGTAAAATATTCTATTAAAGTAGATGAGGTGGAGGCGATAAATTCATTAATAATAACCACAAGTGCTGATTTGCTAGATTGGCAAACTGTTATTAATGGTTATTAGTGAACTTATCATCATTAAGTACTGCATACTAAACTTTACAATGCTTTTATCGTGTTGATGTGTCATATATTGAAATACTAAGCGTTATCTAATGTTTGCTGGTAGATGGTCCGACAGCTGTGTTTTCCCTGGGGCCCTGATTTATCTCTCTACTCCTCTGAGTCAACACATTGCATCTGCTAAAAGGGGTCTACCACACAGCATTGATACCAAGGGATGTGAATAATTCTCATGCTGTGATTGACCTGGGTCAATCTGGAAGGTTGTAAAGCCCTGCCAGGTGTGACTCCATGGTGTCTCCATTCTAAATATGATCCAATATGTTCCTAGGCTGCATCGATAAGAAAGCATGTAATGCCTAGATCAAAGGGATTAATAGTGCTATTCTATTCTGTCTTCATCAGGCCTCGCCTGGAATCCTGCATCCAATTCTGGACACTACAATTCAAAAAGGATGTTGACAAGCTGGAGCATGTCCGGAGGAGGGCAACAAAAATGGTTAAAAGTCTGGAAACCATCAAGCCCACTGAAGAACATCTTAGGGAGCTGCTATATTTAGCTTGGAGAAGAGAAGGTTAAGGGGTGATATGATAACTGTGTTTAAATATTTGAAGGGATGTCATATTGAGGATAGAGCCAGCTTGTTTTCTGCTGCTCCAGAGACTAGGACCCAGAGCAGTAGATCCAAACAATAGGAAAAGAGATCCCACCTAAACATTAGGAAGAACTTCCAAGGGTAAGAGCTGTTTGACAGTGGAGCATGCTCCCTTGGAGTCCTTCTTTGGAGGTTTTTAAACAGAGTATTTTGATTGTGTATTTCTGTATGGCAAAATAGAGTTGGACTGGATGGCCCTGGGGGTCTCTTGCAACTCCTTGGTTCTATGACTCTATGATTAAATCACAGAAGCCACAGCTACTCTGTGTTGCAAGACCTGAACAGGGCTATTAATAACAACAGGGTCTCATGGAAGTCTCTTACTCATAACATCACCACACACTGCACCTGACCTGTTGGCAAACAACAATGTGAATCTGTGTACTCATTTCCCCACTAAAATGTTTTTGGATAACATCTTGTATAAGACACACACTCCTATTTCTGGATTGCAAATCACTCCAATCCTTAGGGAAGAATTCATTTCACATTCCACAAATCATATTTCACAAAGAACTGCTGAGCTCATTTTGTTACAAGGATGAAGGGGGGGATACATTTCAAAAATTTGTTCTGTCAAATAATCAGACAAATTTCCCCTATTAATTCAGTAATCTTTCTTCTTCTTTTTTTTTCTTTAAAAATGATTTAATGCAAAGAAAGCATGAATGAGCATTAACATGTTCCCATAGGCATACCTGAGTAAGAAACAGTACCTTTTCTTAGTGTGACTGAGTGATACATAAGTGGTACAAATTTTTAGGTTGTCCAGAACACTCTTCAGCAAATATGATATAAAAATTATAGAGAAATAATAGAAACAACAGCCTGACTCTCATTTGGACCCCCATGTAGAATAGATTCATTGAATCAATGGGATTTATTGATGGTCCAAAACACACTGCAGAAATAATCCAGTTTGAGACTGCTTTAACTGCCCTGGTTCAGTGCTAGGGAATCCTGGGAATTATAGTTTATTGTAGCGCTAGAGCTCTTTGACAGAGAAGGCTAAATGTCTCACAAAACTACAGTTCCCAGAATTTCCTAGCATTGAGCCAGGGCAGTTAAAGCAGTCTCAAACTGGATTATTTCTGCAGTGCATTTTGGTCCTCAGTTTTAATTCAGCATTCCATGTGATAGCCTTGTGGATCCCTCCTTCTCCCTGGGGAGAAGTGGGACCCACTGAGGGCACCTATCTTAACTGCCACCACCTATTGACTTGAATTCCCTTTGTATAGCAACGTAATGGGATGTTGCTGGGATTCTTCTGCACTCAGCTTCCATCTCTGATGTTTCAAAGACTTTCCTCCTCCCCTGCTCCAACCCTAGTAAGGAGATGAAACCAAGCAAAGACACATGAAAGGAGTGTAAGCAAAAAAAAATATTTTTAAAAGGAAAGGTTTTATTCTAAGCAAGAAATCTCCATTAGCAAAAGGTATCTCTCTTCATTGAAGGTCCACCCTCTCTTCAGTCAACTTAGGAAAGTTACAAGTTACAAATTACTTTGACGCAGTGATTCCCAATCTTTGGTCCTCCAGATGTTTTGGACTTCAGCTTCCAGAATTCCTGATGGTTGACCAAGCTGACCGGGGCTTCTTGGAGTTGAAGTCCAAAACACTTGGAAGATCAAAGTTTAAGAATCTCTGGTTTTAGATCAACGTCAGCCAAGTCAATAAAATAGCCTTAAGCCTTGACGCAAGCTGACTAAACAGTTCCCAGTTACTCATGATGCAGATGGGATTTGTAGTCCTTGATGTTCATGAGAGTAGCTCAGAATCTGGAGTTCTCTCTGGGATGGGACAGAGCCCCTTGTCTCAAAGCATCCCTGTTGTTTTACCCTATAAGAGACTCTCACCTCATGGACATCTGTGGCTTTTGTATTACTTCCCTTGGAGCATCTTGGACAGTTATCGCTCATGACTTGTGAACTGTTGTGAGGCTGACCCACAATAAATGCAACTTAACACTATCACCTGATTAATCTTTTGTTACCTAGAAAGAATACTATTCATCAGCTGTACTGTCCAGATAATAGGAGATGTCCCATTATCAAATCATTCAGTCATAGATTCAATGGGTCTGCTGTGCTTGAGATGACCCTGTATGTTTCAGGCCAACAAGTCCACAAATCTTTCCTGGTAGGCTGATCATTTGAGTTGCGTTGTGTTGTGTTGCGTTGTGTTGTGACTCAGACTGTGAGTCACGGCAACTCTGAACACAAAGGCTTAACCTATACCTTATTGAAGCTACAAAAGAACTGGAGAAAATCCTCAAGGTATATCATTAAATACCAAAGTATGAATCATCCATGTCATAGTATTTCTGAATGTATGGTTGTGAAAGCCTGACACTGAAGAAAGCTGACAGGAAGAAAATGAATTCATTTGAGATACGATGCTGGAGGAGAGTTTTACAATTACCATGGACTGCTTTTTTTAAAAAGACAGATGACTAGGTCCAAAAGCAAATCAACTCTGAATTCTCACTAGAAGTCAAGATTGAACTATCATATTGAACACATTGAACACTGAGAGTATCCTATTTTGGATATATCATGAAACCACATACTCCTTGGAAAGTATTCCCAGTCCTGTAGGAGTCCCAATAAAAGTTCTTAGGTGCTTTCAAATCAACTCTAGCTCATGGTGGCCGTATCTTAGGATTTCCTTGACAAGTTTTCTTCAGAGTAGTTTTGCCCTTACCGCTCTCTGAGGCTTCCAGTGGGTTTTCATGGCTGAGCATGAATTTGAACCCTGGTCTCCAAAAGTCCAACACTCAAACAGCTACACCCTGCTGGCTCCTTGTTACATACTGTGAAGATTACTCCAATGTGTGGCAACTATTTTGTGGGATTTCTTGGTAACATTTCTTCACAGGAGGTTCGCCATTGCTTTCCTCTGAGGCTGCTGAGAGAGTGTGACTTCATCAAGGACACCCGGTGGGTTTCCATGACTGAGCAGAGATAATCCTAGTTCAGCACTCAAACCATTGCATCACACTAGTTCTCAATGAAAGTAGACCCATTGAATCAGTCAGATTTACTCACATGTTGACTCACCATTTAATTGTGGATTCTTTGGGGTTGCAAAAGTTGAGACTATACCAACAAGATTCCAGGGACTGTTTAAAATGTGACTTTGGTTCACCCCAGTACTGCCCTACTGAGTAGTTCCAGGTACTAGTTACAACCATTACTTCCAGGCTCTACTTCGGGATAATTTCCCTTTTGCAATTCAACCACTTGGTTATTTTCCTTTTACAATTCAGCCGCTATTTCATACTACATATAGGGCCATCTCGGGGCCAGAAATTACAGTCGTCCTTGCCAGCTCGGTCTTTTCAGTTGCACTAATAAACTGAGCTGGAGTTGAGCTCCAAATTGGTCGTTTCCTTGAATGACTTTTCCGGAGAGCTGCCCGCTCTTGAAGCAAATTGCCACCCAGTGATAGAGGGAATAAAGTGCACAGTTTTGTGGCGGTGTGTGTGTGTTTGCAATTAACAGCCTTTCCAGAACACTATCTTTTTTTCATGCATTTAAAAGAGGAACATCTAAAATCCTATAGCCATTTTCAAGGTTCTCTTCTCCTTCCACCCTGCGCAGGGTTTTTCTTTCTTTCAATCTTTCTTTCTCTCTTTCCATTTTTTTTTTCCTGCTTGAAGCATTCCACTGAGCCTACTTGGGATTTAGTATCTGGCCTGCAACAAATAAAGGCTGAACAGAAGTGAGTTAATCTGGAGGTAGAGCAGTTCAGTAAATAAAAAGCAAAGGGAAGGGAGATGTGAGCCTCAGCAATACCTCTACAAAACCAACAAAGCTATTAGCAAGAAAATGTTGACTGTTCCGTCTTGTTTGTGCATGAGATTTAACAGCCTTCTTGTCAAAAAAGGAATCACTCTGAGCTGCTCTCTTAGGCTCCTTGTTATGCTCAGAAGCAGAGGAAAAGGGGTATATCAGAGGAATAACCACAGGGGAAAACAAAATGAGGGTGTTGCATCTAATAAGAATTATGCCCCCTCCCCATGATTTTTTTCCTTCAGTCCTCAAGTTTCTAGCATTGCAGAGTTTTAAAATTTCAGGTGAGCTGTCAGAAACATAGACACCCAAAGAAAAGGGTAGGGGTGGACAGAATATTTGAATATTTGAAAACAGAGGTGTCACAAGGGGTGCAAAGAGGTTGGGCCACACCAGGTGACATTTTGCAGGGGGTGAAGATCTTAGGGACGGTCACTCATCATCTGTCTCACACCCCTGCCACTGCCCCCCCCCCCCCGTCAGCCAAGACATCTCTGCAAAAGGGGCATGGAAGAGGAGGAAGATGCCACCATTGCATAGAGTTGCCCTTCACTCCCTTCCCTCTTGCTGCCCTAATCTTCTGCCCAGGCAGCCACCTGGCCTGCCTGTAGCACCCGCAGCACAAGACTCTGGCTTGGGTGCACTGCTGGCTTGGAATATGAGGCAGGCTGAATGACCACACGGTCCTGGTCTCGAGAAAGGCTGGTTTATTTAAGCATGCCAGATTTTAAAAAAAGACAGAGCATACTCTAGCTTCAGAAATGTTAGCATGTAAAAAGGAAAGAAACCAAGTGTACATAGGGCATAAAGGGGGTGGGAGTTGGGGTGGGTCGACAGCATGCAGTGCCAGGGCCCCCGTTGGCGCAGCATGCATACACTCTGCGCCAGGGGGCCCCAAACTACGGCCCGCGGGCTGAACCCAGCCCGTCGGGGCCTTTGAACCGGCCCACGGCCGGTCCTGCCGCCACCGCTACTGCACCGCTGCTGCGCACTGACGGGCGCCATTTTGTGTTCCAAAATGGCACCTGGAGTCATGCACATGTGCCCGGTGTCGCACGCACATGCGCACTACTCCGGCGCCATTTTTGCACAACGCCAGGTGCATGCGCACAACTCCGGATGCCATTTTGGAACACAAAATG
>CM034703.1:2848747-2859497 GCA_020142125.1 Phrynosoma platyrhinos
TCCATTAGCCACTGTATGTGTGCAATGTGGTCCCTAGTGCCTCTTCCTTTCCTTAATCTGGCTTGGACCTCTGGAATTTCTCTCTCCGTGTATGGTTGGAGTCTATGTTGCAGAACTTTGAGCATAAGTTTGCTTGCATGGGAGATCAGTGCTATGGTCCTATAGTTGCTGCAGTCTCTTATGTCTCCCTTTTTGTGGATGGGGGTGTATATTGCCCACTTCCAATCTGTTGGCCCTCATTTTGTTCTCCATATCTGTTGACATATGTTGGTCAGCACTAAAGCTCACTCTGTCAGTGTGTATTGCAGCAATTCAATTGGAATATCATCTGTTCCTGCCATACTCAAAAAAAAATACATGCTCAAACCTTCTTTGAAAGGCCAGAGTCCCACAAGGAAGAATACTCTAGTACTGATTAGTTCTTGTTGTTACAATAAAGACCTTTTCCTAATCCACTCTCAGATCTCTTCTAATCCACTTTCCTCCAAGGATGTGCAGACATCTGGACTAGGAGAGCCCCCTTGTGTCAGTTCGTCTAAAAGTAGGTGCTTTTCACGTCAGTGCACTTATGAACTCCTTCTATGACAAGGCTCATAATAACCCTCCAGCCCCAAAGCGGTTTCTAAATAACAGCTGCCTCAGCCGTTTCCCTCCCTCCCTGACAAGTGTTCTTGGCCAAGCCAATGTGAATTCATTTGGAGGGGCTGTTTTTGTGCGGCTTTAATAAAAACCCAGCCGTGTGACATGGCTGGCATTCTCTGTTGGCCACATAATTCTACATCAAATAAAGCTATCACAGCTGCCTGGCAACCTCCAGCCTCAGTCTTCTTAACCTCCTTGGTCTCCTGCGTTCCATTAATTCCAAAAGGCTGCGGGTGATTGTTGTCAGGAGACTATTGGTTCACTTAGATTGCGGTAGCCAATTGTCAGGGATTTAGAGAAAACATTGGCCCCAAAGGAGAACTTGGAGGGCCATGGACAACACACACACACACACAAAATCAGGTTTTGCCCCCAAGTGCCCTCTACCACATTTTTTGCCCACCCAGGCTATTTTAGTCCAAAGAGAAGCCATTGTTTTACATTAGGAACTGGAACTGACATCACATCACTTCTGGTGGCATTGGGCATGCTGTAACAGTTCATCTGGGAGGGTGGGAGGGTGAAAAATGGAACCTGCCCATTCCACAGTTGCCCACTTCTATCCTACATCTTGCTCACATTGTGTAAATCTACACTCATGTAGTTAAGCGGTGATTGTGCTAGACCCCCTTCTCTTGAATACCAGCACTGTGCGACAACTGCGTCTTTATGATTCTGCTCACTTATTGCCCCATGCACAATGGGGGATGCACAACAAGTATTTCTGAAATCACAGTGAATCAAGGGCAGTGAAGGCACATACAAAGAACCACACACCATCCAAGAATGTGCACCTCCCATGTGCAAAAGGTAACCTTGCGGAAAACCGCTTATGCATTTGTCAAGTGATTGTGGGCATTACACTACAGCCAAAATAATGCAACCATATGCGTAAGGGAAGTTGTGCATGTATAAACTCCGAGAGGATGCCAGCCTTTGGACCACATCCCATACCATGTCTGCAAAGGCTGGCATCCTGTTGTTGGCATAGGGAGGCATTTCAACTTAAGTCTGTAGTTGCATATTTTGGTGGTAAGTGAAGATGGTGGAACTGAGCTCCTCCATCTATGTTGACCCCTACACCCTTGATTTATTCTCTTTCTGCTGGGGACAGAGAAGCAGACAGCCACAGAGCAACAAAAACATCCTCCTAGGAGGATGCCCAGAGTCCTATGGGATGTCGTGGAGAAGGATGTCATTTTCCTGCTGGAGCACGAACAACAGAAAGCAACAAAAAGTAAGTTAAAAAGTTACTACTGGCCCTGACTGTGTGGACCTAGACTTGAGCTGCATTTACACCACGGGAATAATGCAGTTTGACACCACTTTAACTGCCCTGACTGCATGCAATGGAATTCTGGGATTTGTAGATTTTTAGATACTTAGCCTTCTCTGTCAGAGAGCTTCAGTGCCACAAACAAACAACAAATTCCAGGATGCCATACAACTGAGACATGGCAGTTAAAGCAGTGCGAAACTGTATTATTTCTGCAGTGTGGGTGCAGCCTTGGGAAGTTTGCAACAGTGCCACAGGAGCTTCCCATTCTGCCATCTCATGCCATTCTGCCATTGCTGTTAGAGCCAAGGAAATAAGGGCAATTGGCAGGAATAGTGGCACAGAATTGACCATGGGTTTCTTGAGTGGATTGGAGCTGTTCAGCAGCAGGAACTGGGCTCCATCCAGGGCTCTGGTTAAGAGGTAGGGCAAAACAAAGGTATTGCCCTCCAAAGAATAAGAATTCTGCCCCTCCAAGTGGATTTTTCCTTCCGTTCCCAATTTTCCAGCATTGCAGAGAGTGGAAATCATTCATTCTTAGAATTCTTATGTTTTCTTTCTCTGTAGTCCCTTGGCAATTCCACTCCCACCCTCCCATGGATGCCTAAATTATATTTCCAAATATTCAAATGAAACTGTAAGTTTGTGCAGCAAGATATCCATGGAGACTGATACAAACTTTTATCTGAGGAGGGAAGAATTCATATTTTGAGAGCAAAACCTTTATTTTGGGGGCCCACCCATAGGTATATCCCTGGCTCCGTCTCACAGAGATGCTGCTCTTTTAAGGAGGAAAGAAGGAAATATAAGTAATATTTCAGTAGGCATTCCTGGTCTGTTTATTCCTGGAATTAAGGCTGGATCTGCATTGCAGAAGTAATCCAGTTTGACACCATCTTAATTGCCATGGCTCAGTGCTATGCAATCCTGGGATTTGTAGTTTATTGCGGCATCCAAGCTCTCTGACAAAGAAGGCTAGATAGCTCACAAAACTACAAATCCCAGAATTCCATAGGATTGAGCCATGGTAGTTAAAGTGGTGTCAATCTGGATTATTTCTGCAGTTTGGATGCAGACTTTGATCCAGAGTATGTGCCATTGCTTGGCTCTTTCTCATGGGTAAGACACAGAGGAACTGCCAAATGGGATGTCTCCAGTGCATAAATTTAAGGTAGAGCTTGGAAAAATTATTTTCAGGTAGGATTGGCCGGTTTAAACCAGGTTGGTTTAATCCAGATTACTTTTTTAAAAAAAAAATATTATTCATAGAGACTACTTAGTTCAGTATGTAGTGGTATATAAATGTAGATGCTATTGCTATATATAGCTTGTCACTCACCTTTATTACAGTGGGTTCTTGATATCTGCTGGGGTTTGCTTTCAGGACCCCTCCATGGATACCAAAACCCATGGATGCTCAAGTCTCATTAAATATAATAGCATAGTAAAATGGTGTCTCTTATATAAAATGGCAAAATCAAGGTGTGCCTCTGGGAATTTATGTATTTTTAAAAATATTTTCAAGCTATGGATGGTTGAATCTGTGGATAAGGAATCCATGGATATGGAAGGCCAGCAGTGTATTTATTTTTAAGTCTGGCTGTTATTACTACACTCCAGCCCTCTTACTGAAAGAACAATGTTTGGATTCAAACATTTTAACTTTAACAGTTTATTGGCAGTTGTTCATTATATCCAGTATCCGGTGTCAGTTGCTTCTTTTTTCATCCCTCTATTTGATATTGGTAGAAATGCTATTCAAAAACAAATCCTTTCATTAATGCAAGTTCATCCAAAACAATTTGCTTTAAAAGAGCACTTTTAAAAAAAAAATCTATGATTAGCCTGGAGATGAGAAGATTACAAGGTGACATGACAGCCATGTTTCAACATTTGAAGCAATGTCATATTGAGGATGGAATAAACTTGTTTTCTGCTGCTCCAGAGACTAGGTCATGGAGCAATGGATTCAAGCTACAGGAAAAGAGATTTCACCTAAATACTAGAAAGAATGTCCTACAGTAATTGCTGTGCAGAGGATGATGGAGTCTCTTTCTTTGGAGGTTTTTAAGCAGAGGCTGGATGACCATCTGTCAGGGGTACTTAGATTGTGAGTTCCTGCATGGCAAAAGGAAGTTGGACTGGATGACCCTAGGGTCTCTTCCAACACTAGGATTCTGTGATATTACATAGTAGTGCTGAAAGTTTTTAAAACCCAAAAAATCTTGGACAAAAATCGTGACAACACTTCTGGGCACATCTGACTTATCGATGTGGAATAGCTGGGGGACTGCAGGAATGGAAATGCCAACTCTCTGCTGTTGCCCACCAAAGTGTTAAAGTCAGACAAAACACAGTGAAGTTATCTAGGACTCTTGCTGTGCAGGCCTTTATCTGCTTCCTACAAAGCCAACTGCCTGTTGCTTGCAGCTGGTCCCCTGGATCATAATCCAACACTGCCTCTGCTTCAAAACAGCATGCCTTAATGCACATTGTATTGAAATAAACTACCAGCAGAGAACAAATATGGGGGTAGAGACTGGTGGGTGGTGGTGAAGGAGAGATCCAAAGACTTAAGTCGCTTTTGCACAGTGGTTTCCAAGTGCCTCCATGTTTGGCTCATGCTGAAGTTCCCACATGGGAGTTGCATCGTTTGGTATGAAGCATAAGTCTTCCTTTTTGTGCAATTTCCTTTTCATCCTCCTCCTCCTCATCGTCTTCTTCTTGACAAAGGCAATTTGGAAGCAAACAATTTTCCAGTTATTAAAGGCAGTGAAGAGAGGGCATGAATGTGGCCAAGAGCTGGAGGGGGTAGGAAAATGGCTGGTACCAAGATTAAGGAGGTTTGTTTGCAAAGCAAGAAGAGAGGACTGAAAACGGTGGCAAGGGAGGGAGTGTACTAATGCATCTACAATTAATATGGAAAGAGCTGTCTGGCCCCCGCTTATTCCAGGCTGTGATTGTCAGTGAGTGAGGGGCCGACAACCATCCCAAAATCCCAGAGAAAAAAGAGAACGCCTTGCTGCTCCTCATCAACCACATCCCCATTAGCTAGGATTCAATTAGGGGGCTGCCTGTAATGAGATTTGCGCAAGGAGACAAGGCAGGCAGCAGAAACCACTGGCTCCATTCCGGCTGGCACAAATGGGCAATTTGGTGTCCCTGCAGATTCTGGAAGAGCCAAGGAGGCAGCCATGCCAACTCTCCTGATCTGGTGACACAGTAACACACATACACACACATCATTTTTCCAAGGCTGGTTGTGGGGGCACTTGACTTCTCTTCTGCACATGCCCTGGCACTTAATCCACCTTCTTTTGGTTTCACTCTGGAGAGATCTTTGGTGTTTGTACCAGCACCTTCCCTTGTACAGTTAGTTGGTACAGAACAAAACCAGGGCCGAATGAGTTTAAGAGCAGCATTCTTAAAGAGCTGGGCATAATAAATGATAAACAAAGATCTCAAACAGTCATGGTTGGGGAACCTCTTTCAGCCCAAGGGCCAGATGCAGTTCCAGAGAGCATCTTGAGGGCAGGGTGACAAGATTTCCTCCTTTTCCAAGGCATGTCCTGCAAGTCAACCTTCTGTCCAGGAGGAATTCCAAAATATCCTCCATTTTGAGCATAGCTAAGAAATTTTAACTTATACTTATATTTCTTTTTTTAGCTTTTATTTTGTAAAGTCCTACCTTTTTCTTTCATGTCCCATATTTTACGGTGCTTTGTCTTCCTTTGTGGTTATGGCAGCTGGTCACCCTGCTTGAGGGCCACATTCCACTGGTGGGCAAAGACAAAAGCAAAAGGAGAAGGGCAGAAAATACCATTGTGATGCCACTTTACCTGCTATGGCAACATCCTATGGAATGGTGGGGTTTGTCGTTTCTGGAGGCACTAGAGCTCTCTGGCTGAGAATCCTCAGTGCTCCTGCCTAAACTGCACACCTCAGGATTTCATAAGTTGGAGCCAGGGACCCATTCACACTACAGAGTTATAGCACTATTGTTCCATTTCAACTGCCACAGTTCCAGCCTATGCATGCACAGCGTTACCATATCCATTCGCAGTGCTACAAAATCCTGGTGTTGAATGGTGGCATTGTGCAATTGAATGCACCAGCAAATGTGCAACTGAGTGCATATCTGCATGGGCAATGGCACCCCATATCCAATGCCACTTCTACAACCTTGAACTGGTTGTTGAATGGAGCTCATGTCCAGGCTATGTGAAGGACCACATCTTCCCTTATGAGTCTGTCCAGTCTCTGATGTTCAGAGGATAGAATCATAGGACTCATTCCCACTTACACTTAACCCGGTTTGCTTTCGCTCTGGATCGGTGAATCGATTCCAGTCGATGCATTGTTCCCACTATGGAAGCAGGTCTTTTCTTTATTCGCTTCTTTTTTTGGCACAATTGTCATCCCTACTAGTTTGTGGCCCTTCAGAATGTCTGTCAATCATCTACATGTCATCAGTGATGCAACACATTCAAGAAAACAGGAGGGAGTAATGAATGCCATGGCCAGAATTCTCCCCTGGGTGTCATATGGAGGACTCTCCCCTGGGATGCATGCAGTGACGGATGTCATACAGAAGCCTCTCCCCTGGGATGCATGCAGCCATAGGTTTCATATGGAGGATTCTCCCCTGGGATGCATGCAGCAATGGGTGTCATATGGAGGACTTCCCCCTGGGATGCATGCAACAATGGGTGTCATGTGGAGGACTTTCCCCTGGGATGCATGCAGCCATGGGTGTCATATGGAGGACTGTCCCCTGGGATGCATGCAGCCATGGGTGTCATATGGAGGACTCTCCCCTGGGATGCATGCAGTGACGGGTGTCATATGGAGGGCTCTCCCTTGGGATGCATGCAGCCATGGGTGTCATATGGAGTACTTTCCCCTAGGATGCATGCAGCAACGGGTGTCATATGGTGGACTTTCCCCTGGTATGAATGCAGCCATAGGTGTCATATGGAGGGCTCTCCCTCAGGATGCATGCATTTTTTAAAAAAATGATAGTATATGTACTCCATTGTTACTTGTCTCGCTGAGCCACAGTCAGTTCACTTGCCTCACTCACCGCCTGCAAATAATTGCAATTACGATGGAGTACATATACTGTCAATTTATATATAGGTCACACTACTAAGCATAAAGGATGTGTTGGGGGGGATGGCAGATTTCCCAAAAAACTTGTGAGGGATGTGCCAACCCCCTGCCACAGTAATCTCTTCCCTTCAGTTTGATGCGACTCAGGTCCATCGTTCCCATTTGCTGAACATGCTTGCTAATTGCTTCTTTTCAAAAGGACCGGCAAAAAACTAGTGTCTGAAAAGAGCACATTTTTTTGCATTTGTCTCACTTCAAAGTGAGTTCAAACAATTGCAATCAAATTGTCTCCATTTGAAACCATTTCAAATGGGGACAAGGCATATTTAAAGCAATCCGCAAATTGATGTAGATCATCATGGAAATGAACCCATGGAATCCTAGAGTTAGAAGAAACCCGAGGGTCATCCAGTCCAACCCCATTCTGCCATGCAGGAACTCACAATCAAAGCACTACCTGTGACAGATGGCCATCCAGCCTCTCTTTAAAAACCTTCAAGGAAGGAGGCTCCACACCATTCAGCCTTAGAAGGACAAAAGGCAAACTACACTCTGAACAAGAAAACTCTATGATAGATTCACTTTAAGGCCACTCTAAGGACCTTATCACACGGGGTCTAAAGCAGAGTTAATCCAAAGGGTACCTGTAGCTAAAACGTATTATTTCCCCGTGTTTACACACGACGTTGCACCGAAACTCGACAGAACCCGAAGCTAATCCGTAGCGAATGGAGAGCTTTTGAAATTCGGTTTTTTGAGGAAGTACAAGTGAGCCTCCGGAATAGCTTCGCAATAGCCGCACAGGCGAAATGCTTATGATCACGCAATGCGTGTTGTGAAGCCTTTCCCCGGCCCGACCCATGGTTCCCCGTGCCGCTTCCCATGGATCTGTGGGGAAGCATCTTATGGCGCGCCCTTCCTGTTTGGATCGGGCAACAAACGGGACTGGAAAACATGGTCCTCTCTGGAAATTTATGGGATTTTGGAACTTGTGTGTGCACGGAGGATACGTTTCCAGGATCCGTGTCCCGGGAACAGCAATAAATGTGATATGACGGTAATTGCGTGTGGTGGGCATTTACAGCTCTTTCAGTTCATTTCGGTATAGAACGGAATTTACTCTTATTTTGGTTACTTTTCGCTTCGTGGCCAGGGTGTGATAAGGTCCAATGTTAGAAATGACTTGAAGGAACTTAACAACAACAGAAACTGAGAGAGTGTGACTTGCCCAATACTACCCAGTGGTTTTCCTTGGTTTAGCAGGGATTCGAACTCTGCTCTCCCAGAGTCCTAATCCAACCCTCAAACCGCTACACAATGCTGGCCTTAAAAGACAGGGTTTTCTTGACCAGATTTATTCAGAAGTAGTTTGCCACTATTTCCTTCCTCTGCAGCTGAGATAGTATGACTTGCCCAAGGTCAGCCAGTGGGTTTCTACGAACTGAGTGGAGATTTGAACCCTGCTCTCCCAAAGTCATAGACCAACACGCAACCCATTACATGATTCTGGCTCCTGCTTTTAACTATATGTGTTTTTATTGTAGTATTCTGCCTTTTGCGAGCCACCTTGGGAGAAAAGAGGAGTATAAAAAAAGTAATAGATGGAATGGAGACATCCAACTGCTTTCATAGGGGAATTTATGCACATGTAACACAACAAAATGATTAAGCAGGTACATTAGATTTCCCATTTCCAAATAACAACAACAACAATAATAAATAATTTCTTACTCGCCTCTCCCCATGGATCAAGACAGGGAACAGCAAGAGATTAGAATACAACACATAACATCAGAAGCTTATTGCTTGGCTTAATAATCCATTTTACCTCCCCCAGTTTAAATTTCAATTCAGTCTGCATCCTTATCACAAGGTTTTTGCTGCCTGGATTTTTTTATATAAAGACTAAATATAGATTTACACGAAACTTTGAAAATATATACATACAGAATAAAGCTGTATGTAGGTTAAGTTAAAGAAACGAAATTGAATTATCTCTAAACTCTGAAAATGAAGGAAATATCGAAGCTCAGGAAGTTCTCATTTGTTTGTATTGTTAGGTATGACGTGAATGTGTACATGTTTGGGTATTATGTATCGTCTTTTTGTTATTTATAATTGTGATTAATGTTTGTTTTTGTTCTGTGTTGCCGTTGTTTTGCCTTTTGTCACTTTTTATTATTATATGTATGATTTTATTCTAATGAAGATATATTTTTTAAAAAGAAGAAGAAGAAGAAGCGTTTTGCTGCCGAATTTGCTGTCTGGGTGCATATATCCCAGGTGCATCCCCACTTCCAGGAGTGCTCTGACAAATCTTCCATATCCTAAAAGAGCCGCGAGAAGCACTCCTGGAAATGGGGATGCACCCGCAATGTATTCGGGTGGCAAATTTGATGGCAAAAGCCTTCTGATAAGATCAGGATGCAGCCCAAATTGAAATTAAAACCAGGAGAGTTAAAACGGATTATTAAGCCAAGTGATAAGCTCCGTCAGTTAAAACTCATAACATCAGATAAAATACATAAATTGATTAAAACACATATAACATTGCTTTAAAAGAACATATACGTTTAATGCATATTAAAACAATCAACACCTAGTTTGAAATTCATAACTTGACAATTTATATTTACATATATATTTGCATAATTTAATGAAATACATCACATCATTACATTCCAGCAGAGTAAAGGTTCCTTCTCTGACTGCTTTCTGCTGGCAAACAGCCTGGATAATTTTCCCCCTTTAAAAAAAGAATATGCCAGGTGTCTCTAGCTAAAAACACTGAAGGAAAAAACCCATGGGAGGGGGGCAGCTTTGGAAATGTCACCCTGCCTCTATCTCTGCTGGGTCAGCATTCATCCACCCCAATGCATGCTCCTGGCCAGCAGATCTAGCATCTGGTCTGAGTTACTCCCTGTACCATCAAATGCACTGGCTGGGGCTTGTCAGAATGCCCCCAACCCTTCCCTGGAAAGACTGCAATATCTTGGTAGGTTGAAATCTAGCTAAATCTATGTAAGGTATTGCAACTAGGCAGGAAAAATCAAATGCATAGATATAAGATGGGGGACACCTGGCTTAAAGGGACTACATGTGAAAGGGATCTAGGAGTCCTAGTAGACCACAAGTTGAACATGAGTCAACAGTGTGATGCCGCAGCTAAAAAGGCCAATGCAATTTTAGGCTGCATTAGTAGAAGTATAGTATCTAGATCAAGGGAAGTAATAGTGCCACTCTATTCTGCTTTGGTCAGACCTCACCTGGAATATTGTGTCGAGTTCTGGGCAGCACAATTCAAGAAGGATGTTGAGAAGCTGGAGTGTGTCCAGAGGAAGGCAACTAAAATGGTGAAGGGTCTGGAAACCATATAGCCCAATGGGAATGACTTAGGGAACTGGGTATGTTTAGCCTGGAGAAGAGACACTTAAGAGGGGATATGATAGCCCTGTTTAAGTATTTGCAGGATGTCATATTGATGATGGAGCAAGCTTGTCTCTTGCTGCTCCAGAGAATAGGACACAGACCAACAGATTTAAACTATAGGAAAAGAGATTCCACCTAAATCTTAAGGAGAACTTCCTGACAGTAAGAGCGGTTTGACAGTAGAAGGTGCTGCCTCAGAGGGTGTTGGAGTCTCCTTCTTTGGAGATTTTTAAACAGAGTCTGATGGCCATCAAACTAGAGTACTTTTTCCTTCCCTTCCATTTCTTCTTT
>CM034703.1:2859597-2870597 GCA_020142125.1 Phrynosoma platyrhinos
CTTTTCTTTGGATTGCTTCTTGAGGTGAGAACCATCCCGACAATTTTGACATCACCCTCGCTTTATATTTATCCCATACTTTAAGTATTGATCTTCTTAAACAATGATTATTAAATTCTTTATTTGCTTTGACCTTCCCATAGCCTAGATAGGCATGCCAACCAAAGCAAGATCCATCTCCCTCTAATTCCAATAATTTCTCAGAGTTTAATGTCACCCATTTGGAGGTTTTTAAACAGAGTCTGAATGGCCATCAAACTAGAGTACTTTGATTGTGTCCTCCTGCATGGCAGAGGGGGGTTGTACTAGCAGTGGTGTTCCCACACCGGATGACACCTGATGTGGGGGGCAGGGCTTCTGGGGCATGGGACTTCTGACTCTGGACTTTCAGCAGGGTTTCAAGGGTGCCCCCCCTCCGAAAAGCCCCACCACAGGGCCTACGAGGCATGAAAAGTCCTGCCATGAAGCCTACAAGGCCCAAAACATCTTGCCACGGGGCCTACGAGACCCAAAAAGCCCCGCCCCAGGACCCAGGAGCCCCAAAAAGCCCCTATGCTGGACCTAGGAGCCACCGCATGAGCCAAAGCAGCACCCACATGGGGCAAAGAGCTGGCCTGATGTCATCCCACTTTTTGAGATGTCACCTGGTGCAACACACACACACACACACACACACACACACACCAGTGATGCTTCTAGATGGCCTTTGGAATCTCTTCCAACTTTTTGATTCTATGACACTAAGGATCTGAATCTATAAGTATTCAAGAAACTCATGGAGTGAGGAGTGGGGATAGGGGAGTGGGGAAGGCATTCCCCCCTCATTCTCTCTTTTCATTTTGCTGTGGCTCTTTGCTGAATCACGATGGAGAGAGGGCACCCCATGGGCCACATGTGGGCCACACTTGGACCACCATCTCCTTTGGGTTCTACCGCCGCCACTAGCTTACACTTTCTCGATTTTAAAAGCATATTTTTCCAAAGAGCATACCCCAAATTAGTCATTTGCCACTCTTTCAAGCTTCTTGGAGTGCAGACGTGCTTAAAATGTCTGCATCCATTCTGTTCAAATTTTGGTCTGTCAAGGTGTGGAACAGAAATTCATTTCTTTCAGTAAAATTGAATCCTTGATTCACCATGCCTGGTCTTCTTCTGGAGCATCACAGAACTCCTACTCTCGGGACAGCTGACTGGCTTATAAAACGGATTTCAGGGGTCGGATCAAGAGATGGAGTGTAGCCACAATGGCTATGATTCTGATTCAGGATCTCAGCCCTGTTGTGACCATCTTAAATAACTTAGGAGATTATCAAATATTAAATAACTTAGGGATAAAGTCAGGGAAGAAAAAGGAATACTCCTGGGATAATTGCACGATCTTGCTGAAGATTTTCAGATAACTTCGCACTTGTCCGAGACTTATCTCAGGAAGAACCAGGAATGCTCCAGAAACAAGCAATTTCTGGTACTTTCTCATGAATGGTTTGTTGCTGGAGCACTCCTGGTTCTTCATGGGAAATGTCCTGGATAAGTGCAATGTGTCTGAAAATCTTCTGCGCGATTGTGCAACTTTGCCAAGAGTATGCCTTTTATTCCCAACTTTATTCCAGGTCTGAAAATCTCCTTAGTATGATCTCCAAATGTGGTTTCTTCCCTACTCACCCCCCAGCTCCGGGCTTTGAATCAAAAGACTCTCTGCACCTTTAGCTTGGCAGAGATACATGCTTTGCATTTTCTTTTGAGAATGTTTTCTTTGCAAGATTTAATCATCAGTGGGGAAGTTTCCAAACCACCATCGCCAAAGGCCCTGACAAGTTCTACACATTATTGTCAAGGCAGGACGATTCTGATCGTGTCTCGGCAATTTGCCTCCTTTCTGAAACGTTGTCGCTCATTTGTGTGCCGAGCTGTTAGCAATTCATGTGTTGCCTTGGCATTTCTGCAGACAAAAGTCCCCTCCAACAACATGATGCTCCACTTCAGAAAGCTCATTCAAGTGGCAGGGAGTTTTTCTCTCTATTGGAATGCAGTGTACCTGAAAGAAAGAAACCTGCCCTGAGCTCATTCGAATCAAAGGGCTTTTATCCCTTTGTTTTGGATTGGTTTGAATTAATTCACTGAGCTCACATTTTAATCAGAGTCCCAAACATCAGCTTTAATTACTGTCATTTCATTAGTTCAGCCTAAAATGAACTGGTTGAACTAATTGCCACCGAAGTCTGACTTTAATGAAATTGTGAACAAAGCAAATTAATCAAAGCAGAGCTTCTCACCCAAGTTTCCAAGAGGTGTGAATTAAAAACTTAATATGGTGCCCTTTCTACCTAAAATTGAGGTGGGCGGTTAATTCACTGAGAGATGGGGGGAAACAACCCAGCATCTAGGAAGTGCCTCTGTGCCGCTTCACACATAGCAATTTCCTCTACACATGTCTTTTCTGAGTGAGAAATCTGCATTCTTGTTGCGTACCTTGCCAGCATGTGGGGGAACCACATGAATGACCTTTCCGACATAAAAGCTGGGAAAAGGTGGGACATGGACTTTTTTGCTTGAGGCGTGAAAATGTCTAAAGCTAACACCCAGCGACAGATGCCTGCATTAGAATTCACAAGAGTGGTAGAATAATGAGGACTTCCAGCTACTGTTTAGCCTTAAAAGCTTTTTAATAATATGTTTGCTTTTAGCATAAATTTAGGGTTGTTATCTGACTGAATGCAGGTTTTAGCATTCCTGCTTTGGCTTCCCACAGAAGGAGGGCGAGGAGACCAGGATTTTGAGAGGATTTACAGTTCCTGGAGCTAAATATATAAGGGGCCAGGGTTGGCATCCCATTGGTGTTTTGCACACATATGAGTTCCTTTAAGCATTTGGTTGTAATTTTTGGCCATGATGTCATGTGTGCATTCAGTTACAGCTGTATAAACAGAGTTCTATAAGTGTAACTCTTGCACTGTGGACATATATCCTTGGATAGTGTGTAACTACTCATCATTGTCTTCAATGTACCACTGGATTCACTTGGTCCTGTCTGCATAGGCCAAATAAAATAGCCTCCTTCCATCCTCTTGGCAGGGAATCCAGACAATACAAGGCCCAAACTATGGTTCTGGTGCAAACAGACAGGATGACATCCAGTCCATTCAACACCAGAACCAGGGAGTAACCCCCCCCACCTTTCTTGTTGTTGTTGTTGTTGTCGTATGCTTTCAAATCATTTCTGACTTATGGCAACCCTTACGTGGAACCTATCATGGGGTTTTCTTGGCAAGATTTGTTCAGAGGAGGTATGCCATTGCCATATTCTAAAGCTGAGAGAGCATGATTTGCCCAAGGTCACCAAGTGGGTTTCATGGCTGAGCGGGAAATCGAACCCTGGTCTCCAGAGTCTTAATGCAACACTCAAACCACTATGCCATGTTGGCTTCTATAAACCCCCTTACAATGCATATTTAAAACTTACACTTTACTCAGGATCATCCTGGAAGATCCAGAGCCCTCCATTCTGATACTGGACAGCTGTTTAAAATGCATCCTGCTAAAGCACCCAGCGCATCTGCCGCTGCCACCAGTTGCATGTGATGGAGGTTGGGAGCCACATTCTGACCTCAGAGCAAGCAATCTGTGGTCACAGCAGATACACCAGGCAGCTCAATGGGATACACATACAATCAACCACCTGATGCCTTTACAACAGAAGAGGGTCGGGCAACTCCAGGGATAGGACACAAAGCACCCCCAACAGATGGCCATCTAGTCTCTGTTTAAATATCCCCAAAGAAGGAGACTCCGGCACACTCCAAGGCAGTGTTTTCTACTTTTGAACAGCTCTTACTGTCAGGAAGGTCTTCCTAATTAAGGTGGACTCTCTTTTCCTGTAGAATCCACTAGTCTGGGTCTGGTTCTCTGGAGCAGCAGAAAACAAGCTTGTTCCATCCTCAATACGACACTCTTTCAAATACTGGAAAATGGCTCTGATGTCCCCTCTTAACCTTCTCTTCTCCAGGCTAAACATACCCAGCTCCCTAATCCACTCCACATAGGGCTTGGTAGTTTCCAGACCAGGGGTAGGCAACCTTTCCCCTTTAAGGGCCGAGGGACTTCAGCTCCCAGAATCCCAGGAGCTATTGGCCAACATGGGACTATTGGCCAACATGGCTGAGGCTTCTGGGAGCTGAAGTCCCGCGGCCCTTAAAGGGGAAAGGTTGCCTACCCCTGCTCTATGTCTATTGATGCAGCCTAGAATTTCATTGGCCTTTTTAGCGGCCACATCACACTGTTGGCTCATGTTCAATGTGTGATCTACTAGACTCCTAGATCCCTGTCACATGTACTATTGTCAAGCCAGCTGTCCCCCATCCTATATCTGTGCATTTCATTTTTTTTCTCCCTTACATTTTTCCGTGTTGAAGTTCATTTTGTTAGTTTGGCCCAGATAATCTATAACGGTAATTTTGAATTGTGATTCTCTCCTCTGGGGTATTAGCTACTCCTCTTAATTTGTTGTCATCTGCAAATTTGATAAGCAGGCCCTCTATTCCTTCATCCAAGTCATTGATAAAGATGTTGAATCTGGACATTATCACATGGGGGCAAATCTGCTGGTTAATCCAAACAAAACCCAAACAGAAATTGGATTAGTGCCCCGTGTTTTCACACGACGTCGCACAGAAACTGGACAGAAAGTGGACAGAAACTGGTGTTAACTGCGATCTTTTGAAATTCGGTTGTTTGGAGGAAATGCAAATGCGCAATTAAGGTAATTTCGCATTTATCGTAATGTGAAAAGCAAATGCGCATTTGGGAGTATTTCCCTGCTGTTGCCATGGTTCCAGCGAGCATTCTTCTATCTGCGCATGTGCAAGAAGCTCATTTCTAGTACATTTACGGGCTTTTTTTGCTTGTGTGTGGACGTTCAATGAGCTTACTGTAAATTCGCAATTAAGGTAATGACGTTTGCGGAATTAAGGTTTATTTTCCATTTATTTTTGGAATGCCTCATTTCCACTTTATTTTCTCTTTCTGGCCCACGTGTGATAACGTCCTATGATAGGTGGTGAGAGGTTCAATATGCTCTTCAAGAACTTCTGAACATGGACAATATTGTCATATTCAAAGACATAACCATGGACCTTATCACACGCTGGCCATGAAGCGAAAAGTAACCGAAATAAGAATGAATTCAGTTCTATACCAAAATGAACTGAATTTCGCCTGTGCGGCCATTGCGCAATGATTCCGAAAGCTCCCTTGTACTTCCCTGAAAAACCGAATGTCAAAAGATCTCAATTCATTACAGATTAGCTCCGGGTTCTGTCGAGTTTCGGTGCAACGTCGTGTGTAAACACGGAGAAACAATACGGATTAGCTCCGGGTTCTGTCGAGTTTCGGTGTAACGTCATGTGTAAACACGGGGAAATAATATGTATTAGCTACGGATACCCTTTGGATTAGGTCTGCTTTAGACCCCGTGTGATAAGGTCCCATGTTGGTCTATATCGTATACAAAAGGATTGTTGTAGAACCTTTGAAACTAACCGAAAGAAGTTTGCAGCATACATTTCATAGATTCAGTCTGCCTTCTCAGAAGCACAATGGTGCATGATCTCTGCTCTGGTTTGGCTGGAATCCACTTGGTGTCATATGCACAGAAAAGTTTATTTCCATATATGGCTGTACATGTAAGGTTGTTGTGCAAAAGATGTATTCAGTTCATGGTAGCGTAAGCGTAGTTCTACAACTGTGACCACTTAAAGTGTGCAGTTGCACATTCTTGGGATATTCATAAATACTCATAAGCACCTTCAATGCTTTGATTCACTGGGATTGTGCAAACAACCACTCTGCATTCCCCTTTGTACAAGGGGACAATCAGCAGGCACACTGGCAAATACACAATCACTTGTGCCATGCTGGTATTCAGCAAAAGTGGTGTAACACAACCACTGCGTAACTATAGGTATACCCACACTGCACAATTTTATCAGTTTCATGCCACTTCAGTTGCCCTGCCTCCATGCATCCTTGGAGTAGAAGTTTTCTATGATACTTAGGCAGCATCCACACTGTAGAAATAATGTAGTTTGACACCACTTTAAATGCTGTAGTTCCATCCTATGGAATCCTGGAATTTACAGTTTTGCACCGTCTTTAGCCTTCTCTGCCAAAGAGTGCTGGTACCTCATAAAACTACAAGTCTCAGGATTCTATAGGATGGAACCATGGCAGTTAAAGTAATGTCAAACTGCATTATTTCGACAGTGTAGATCAGTGGTAGGCAACCTTTTTGAGCCGGGGGCCGGGTTGCTGTTCCTCAGACAATTGGGGGGCCGAAGCACCAAAAATAAATAAATAAATAAATAAATAAAATTTAAAAAATTAAATCAAAAATTAAAAAAAATGCATGCACACTCTGTCAGCCCCATA
This sequence comes from Phrynosoma platyrhinos, assembly GCA_020142125.1. Classification (NCBI taxonomy): domain Eukaryota; kingdom Metazoa; phylum Chordata; class Lepidosauria; order Squamata; family Phrynosomatidae; genus Phrynosoma; species Phrynosoma platyrhinos. The sequence goes on from CM034703.1 coordinate 2,866,021, forward strand.
AAAACCATAGAACAAGTAATAACAACAATAATCAATATCATCATGGCAGGAGGTGGCAGCGGCAGTGGCAGGACCAGCCTAGGGCTGGTCCAAAGACCTCGGGGGGGGCGCATCCAGCCCCCGGGCCTTAGGTTACCTACCCCTGGTGTAGATGCACCCTCTAGAGCCAGTGTGGCATAGTGGTTTGAGCATTGAACTACAGCTCTGGAGACCAGGGTTCGGTTCCCTGATTAGCCATGAAACCCACTGGGTGATCATGAGCAAGTCATATGCTCTCAGCCTTGGAGGAAAACAATGGCAAATCCCCTTCAAACAAATCTAGCCAAGAAATCCCCATGATAGGTTGGCCTTAGGGTCACCATAAGTCGGAAATGACTTGAAGGCACACAACAAACAACAAAACAGACTGTAAATCCCAGGAGTCCATAGGACAGAGAGATGGAATGTTAAAGTGGAATCAAAAGGCTATAATTTTGCAGTGTGGATGCACCGTACATGAGTGGAGATTGGCAGTGCACAAGCATGATGTGGGATCTCAGCCTTGTTCTGGGCTATTGTCCAATCCCTCAGCCTCCCCTACTTAGTAGCCTCTGGGAGCCAAATGGAGCAACGTCTCAATTCTCGCAGCAACGTTTGCTGGACCTTTTGGCTTCTCCACCTCCACTCTGATAACTGGGCTGGCAGTTGCAATGTATCAAGCCAGATCCTGCCAGAGAATAACAGAGCTGGCTTTCTTCCAGTTCCATCTCTCCTTTGCAGACTTTGCACAGACACCTTGCTCAGCTTGGGTCTAGGGGGCTGGCAAATTGGTGCAGATATCTGAAGCCCTGCAGCAGGCAGCCAAGGGATTGTCTTCCAGGGTTGAGCAAAGGTGCTACTTTTCCAGCTACAAACAGTGCAAAGTCTGTGTCACCTTCTCACCCGTGCTTGCAGAATTTCTTGAAGGTTTTCTCTGGCCACAGTTGGAAATAGGATGCTGGGACTAAAGAGAAAGCTTCCATCTAGTTCAGAAGCCAAGGTTTTGTAACATCTTTTCTCATCAGACTTCCTGTTAACTATCTTAGAATCATAAAATTAGAGAGAACACCAAGGATCATATAGTCCAACCCCTTGCAATGTACGAATCCAATACTAAAATACCCCCAAGAGGTGGACATCTAAACTTTATTTAATATCTTCCAGAAAAGGAGAGGCACCCATTTTTCTGAGGCAATCTGTTCCATGTTCAAGTATGGTTATAATCACAATTCTTCTTCATTCATGTAGAATTCAGAGACCTAGCCATGTTAGTCTAGATTGTCAGTGTGCAAAGGGATCTTGTAGCACATTTGAGACGAACGGGGTGAGAGAATTTAAAGATATAGCTGTGTTAGGGCCGATGCAGACTGGCCAAAAGGGCTGGGCTGGGAGTGGAGTTGGGGCAGAGCAACCACATGCCATCTACCCTGACACTGCTATCAGGTCATGCACCTGACCGCACAGCGCATGGTGTCAGCATGCTCAGTTGGTGCAGTGTGCACCAAAGGGGCACAAAAGAACCATCACAGTGGTGCTAAGGGTGGCTTTTTGCTGCCCCAAAAAACAGCAGCATCTGCCAGCTCTTTTTGGAGCAGCAAAAAGTCAAATCGGGGTTGCAGCATGTGGTTGCTGTGGTCCTAATCCGGTGCTCCCGGGTGCTTCCGTCTGCATCGGCCCTCAGTCTATAGAATTAATATGTACAGAGATTTTGTAACACCTTTGAGACTACCACCGCCGTAGTGCGCACAGCCCCTGCTGCCACAGTGCATGTTGCAGCCGCCATTATGGAAGTCCAAATCACGGTCGCGATGCGTTTGCGCATGCGCAAAAGTACTGCGCATGCACAAATGCGTCGCGACCGCCATTTTGATTTTCAAAATGGCAATCACAGCGAGCGTGGCCACAAAGTGGCAAAAACGTGCCCCGACGCCGGCACGCGGCAGCAGCGGCAGTGTGCGGCAGCAGCGGCAACCTTCGGCCTGGGCCAGTAAGTCCAGGGCCCGGGACCTTAACTGGCCCCTGGGCCATAGGTTGCCGGTCCCTGCCCTAAGGGGTGGCGTCCCGACGCCCCTTTACTTGCCGGATTGGGGCCACGAGAACCACACGCCGCAGCCCCAATCCAGTACTTTGCCACTCTAAAAAGAGCTGGCAAATGCCGCTCCTTTTTAGAATGGCAAAAAGCCACCCTTGCCGCCGCAGCATTGACTTTTTGTGCTCCTTTGGCACAGCGTGTGTGAATGCTGCACCAAGGGAGCACCCTGACACCGCCCACCATCTGTTTGGGTGGGAGGTGTAACGGCAGCATTGGGGCAGAGTCAGGGCAGCTGGTATGCAGTCAGCCCACCCCCACTCCACCCCCAGGCCAGCCCTTTTAGTCTCAAAAGTGCAACAAGGTCTCTTTTCACACTCTTATTCCAGACTAACATGGCTATGAATTCTACAGTGCCAGCATAGCATAGTGGTCTGAGTGCTGGACTACAACTCTGGAGAGGACTGAAATCCCAGCTCAACCATGAAACCCACTGAGTGACCTTGAGCAAGTCACATGCTCTCAGCCTCAAGGGAAGGCAATGGCAAACCTCCTCTGAGAAAGTCTTGCCAAGAAAACCCCATGATAAGTTTTCCTTAGGGTTGCCATAAGTTGGAAATAACTTGAAGGCACACACCACAACCACCAAAGTCCTTATGCAGTCCTTCATGTTTACTTGGAATGTCCTTTCTTGTAATTTGAACCCACTACTTCAGGCAGAAAGACATGGTGCAGCTATTTCATCTTTCTCCCCTTAAGGCAGTCTATTCTTCTGTCAAACAGCTCTTACCTACAAGAAGTTTTTCCTAATATTTATATTAAATTTCCTTTCTTGCCATTTGAACCATCTGGTGTGGGTCCTCTGGATCAGCAGAAAACAAACTTACTCCACATGAAAATCTTTCAGATATTAAAAGATGGCTATAAACATCCTAAAAAAGCACTAGATTCTGTCTCATCTTGGAAGCCAAGGCGGGTCAGCCATGGCTAGTACTTGGATGGGATACCATCAATGAATACCAGGTGTTGTAGGCTACATTTCAGAGGAAGGAACTAGAAAAATCACTGCTAAGTATTGCTTTGCTAAGGAAACTTTATGAAACTCTATGATTCTATGATTCTATCATTAATGGGGTCACCATACATCAACAGGCAACTTCAAGGCACACAAATACGTACACACATATTGAATCACCTCTCAGTCCTCTCTTCTCCAAGCCAAACATACCCAGCTCCCTCATATTCCTCAAAGGGTATGATTTCCAGATCCTTAACAATCTGGGTCACCTTTCTGGGGACAAATCCCATCTTGTTCGTATCTGATTGAACCCTCAATGAGGCTGTAAGAGGGTTTTGTTTTCACACCCTTCCATTGTGTGATTCTGAGAGTCTTGAAGATGTAAAGACCTGTCAGTGCTCCTGAGTGTGGACAAATGATGCTCTCCACTTGATGCTCTTCTTATCACACTACTCTCTTATAGTGCTCTGATCGTACTTTAACTGCCATGGCAAGATCCTATGGAATCCTGGGATTTGCAGTTTAGAGAGGGGCATTTACAATTCTCAGCCAGGGAGCTCTTGTGCCTCATATGCTTCCATAGGGGAATTTATCCTTTTGTAAGTCACCAACAGGATTCTAGCTAAAAGTGCAGATTACAAATGCCTGGACATTCAAAGGACATCACAGAATTACACCTGTGTAAAACTGCAAACATTGACTTCATAAATTACAAGTATTGGCTAAAGTACCATAAAATCAATACAAACAGCAGGAGCCAGAGACAAATGAATCACTCACATTGTTTCCCAAAATGCTGTTTCCTGCATGTTTTCTGCTCTAGGGTTAAATAGAAGCATTGTGTCCTTTAGCCGGCTTTTTCCTGTAGAGTTTCAAAGGATGAGGAAAACAACTTAATCCAAGCTGGTTAAAATCTAATTTCTCAAAGACTGAAGGCATCCTCCTTCCAGAGATTAACTTTCTACAAACACCATTTGGTTCGCTTTGGGGAAGATGCATCTGCTTTTAGCAAAGAGGGCAGGCAAATGGTTTCTATTGGTTAAAGTCTCACATATAACGCAAACGTGCCATGATGCCAGGCCTCTAATGTAAGATGCAAGATGAATATATTGCAAATTGACATCTGTTCGGATGCTACAAGCCAGGGAGTGGGGAGTCAATTAAGAGAACCTGAAAAATTTACTTTGGTGGGCTACATCTCCCAAAAGTAAGTTCTCTAAGTGCTGATAGTGACAGATGAGGGCCAGAGAAGGACCACCTATGTGTTAAATAAGGCAGGTGCCCCTTTTTGGATGGGGCAGGGAGAGATTGGATTTTTGTTCTTGTGCTTTTTCCCAAAACCCTGACAGCTGTCAAGACCTGGAAAGGGCTGATACACCTTCTTACTGATGGGAATAGAAGGAAGGAGAGGCATAACAAACCAGGGAGATATGGCTGCTCTGGGCTCCCAGGGAAAGGAAAATTAGGCTGCACTCAATCGGTAAGCATGCCTTCATTTCCCTGCCCCTCCCA